>JAMWET010007216.1:0-20000 GCA_024036415.1 Prochilodus magdalenae
CCTGCGTTTTAGTAGGCTGTTCTCTGCCTTAGCTGCTCTGTCTGCCTTAAGCTAGAGCTTTTCTCTGCCTTGCTAGCTGTCCTCTGCGGTTAGCTTAGCTTTCTCTGCCCTTAGCTAGCTGTCTCTGTCTTAGCTAGCTGTCTCTGCTTTAGCTAGCTGTCTCTTGCCCTTAGCTAGCTGTCTCTTGTCTCTTAGATAGCTCTCTAAATTACCACTCTGCCAGTAAGTTAATAAATTACCATTTATCAAACTGTCAAATTAAACTGAGCATCAGTCTCATTTTTTTCTTTCTTTCTTTTCTTTCTTTTCACACGCTGATGGGGGTAGACTATTTTCAAATCTCTCTTTTCTACTGGATATTAATTTTAGGTAGGTTAAATTTCGACACACATTAGCAAAAACAACATGTTACGCTTGACTCTGGTTGACTCTACAGAAAGCTACGTAGGGGTCTTGGTTGATGTGGTCTTGTGGTTAATCCATTTTTTTTATGTTTTCTGGGGTGATATGGAGCTTAATAACCAGCATGAGCCTGCAATAGCAACCTGAAAAAGCTAATGCTAGCTCAGACAGTAACATAAAAGTTGACGGTCGCTCATTGTATATTGTCCGAATGTGTTTAGCCTGTAATTTGACGTATACGTAAACGCACCATATGAGTTTTACAGCATGTTGGTTGTTAAATGGGCAAGGTAGATCTTGCGGGAGCGGTTGCCGCTGGCCTATGCCGTTCCTGTCTCTTGTGTGCGAAATTTTCTTGTGCGAAATAATTTAATCTAGATTCCGCTCGAGGGTCCTGTCTATCTTTCAAACAAAACGTTGGAAAATGGGGCTATGACAAGGAGACGGTAAAAATCTGCTTCCATTTTGGTTTGTGTCGCTTCGTGAGTCCTCAGAAAAATATTAACGCTATGCATACGCGAGGTGCAGAGAGTCACAGTAAGGGGGGGCAGTAAGTAGTGTCACGTTCAAGTGTAGCGCAGTCCAGCGGCATCAACGATGGCAGGAAAGTTTTGAATTTAATACTATTATAAGACTGGGTGGGGGGGGGGGCCGCAACAAAAATGCCTAACTATCCTAGACTGCTTAGGCCGCGTTGGACACGGAGGATGGAAGCGAAACTGCTCTGGATGCTACGGAGTGCAGTGGTCTGCCCTCTAGAGGAAGGGAGGGTTAAACACATCCGTTCATGTTGTAGCCAGTTGTCTACAATGAACTAAGACCAAACAAGTATATCTCGACCGTAGGCTGGTGTTGTTGTATGGGCAGCTTCTCGTTTCTACAGCTGACTCTTTATGGGCCGTGAGTGATTTGGGGTGTGTGAAAGCAAAGGAATTTCAAGACCCCCTAAATACGAACATCTTTTGGGTTGAATTTGGGAATTTTTTTAACGCCCCCCCTAACTGGTTCTGCCGAGACTAGTACCAGGCTCTTCTTCATCGTGTACTACTCTTTGTTTCGTGAGTCCATTCTTAACCCCGCTCAGCAGTTTTTGCTTGGGGTTCTTTACAGTGCTTATAGGAGTGACCCACCCTGCACTGGTAATGGTGTTCCCCAGGGCCAGTCCTAGGCCCAAAATGTACTTGGGTTTACTACGCAGAAAGCAGGACTGGTGGAGTAAAAAGCAAGGGGACACACAGAATGATATTATAATATTAGTATTATTAATATATTATTTTTTTTTTCACTTATAATTTATTTATTGTTATTTAACTTTTGTTTGTAATTTGGGGTGGCAGGTTATAACCGTACGAAAAGGGGCTGGGTTTTTGGTTTATAATGGTTTTTTACTTACTTCTTTTTATTTCTTTTTGTTCGTTTCTTTTTTTTCTTTTATGGACCTCTAACTGAACCCCCAGTTCGGCGTTTTTAAGACCTCAATGGGAAATATCCATTAGGGATACCACCTGGTGGAGTGTGGAGAGACTCCAGCTGTTGCGGCATCAGCCAGCAGCTTCCGAAGCCAGCATAGGGGCCCACATATATGCCCCAACCAGAGCGTAGGACTTCTGAGTAATGTTCAAAGGGACTTAATAACACCTGGCAGTGCCAGCGACGCGCGGACCCCTCCCGATGAAGGGAAGAAATCTAGTGGAACTGAAACTTAAACCACTCCAGCTGTTGCTTATTAATACCAAAACCTTTTGCCACTGAGCCACCTCACTCATTGTTCTCTCAGCCCGCCTGGTCACTTTATAATTGAGGTGTTTGGGGCTCTCCCAGTTCTTTGGCTCATGCTTCCCTCAACTTGGAAAGCAGCTGCAAATTCTTCAAATCTTTTTAAAAAGCCGAGCGGTGGGCCCGAGGGCCCCCAGCGTCGTTATTATTCCAAAACAAGCAGTTTCACAGTCTAGGTTTCCCTAAGTAAGCTTAAGCTAAGCACAACTGTTCTGGGACTTGGTTTATTGAGTACAGCTTATAGTAATGGGCGTTCGTCTTCGTTGTTCCTCATGCACCAATACAAACACCTTGACCCAATATTGTTGTGATATTTGCTAAGGTTGACTTGAAATTTGATTTGAAACATCACTGACAGCGTGCTAGAGGGATTCAGGTAATGTCTTTTCTTTCAGATATCGGGAACTTGACTGTAATCCCAAGTTTTAGCCCCAAAGGTTCCCTTACTAATGGTGTTCCTCAGGGGCCTCAGTCCTCGCCCCCCACTCCCTCTTGTCTGATGATAGACACAACCTAAATACCGCTTAACCTCAAAACAGACAGACACCCCCAGCACTAAGTGATGACCAGGAGAGGCTGACCCCTAAACAAGTTGTTTTCCCTTTGTTGGCAAGCTCATGCATAATCAAATGAGCTCTGCTCTGATTGGCTGGTTCACAGAGAGACACTGCGATGATCACACAGACCCAACACGTCCATATAGACTAAATAAAACGGCCCTCTGTGTAAATTAGCTCAGCCCTCATGCTGTTTAGCTAGCTATGCTAGTTACGTGGAGCTAATGCTAGTAGCTAACGTTACCTGTCCTAGCTACCGGCTTTCCATCTGGACGTCAACACACAGTAGATTAAAGTTGTTCTCACTATGGAAAACTCCAGATTAAAGATCTACGTTCAACCCAAGCAAACACGGATACAATATTCACACAGCCTAGACGCTCCTCCTCCTCAGTCTCTTTAGGGTTAGTTTTTCAAACGTGGAGCTGGTCCCAGGAAGAAACAGTCTGGGAAACTCTCCGGAGTGAAATGCGCAGACTGAAGGACTCAAGTTGTTTGGGATCCTGTTAAGGATGTGGGAGCTGAGGTTCCTGCTCTCCAGCTTGATTTGGGAATTTTCTGTTCCACCTTAAATGGGCTACAGTGGCATTCCGGCACGTGTACAATCTGCAGAATTTTAATGGTTTGGAAACGGAAACATTGGATTTAGGAAGCTGATGAATAGGCAAGCAAACGGCACCCTCGTTTACCACCGACCGTTGGGTTCCTTGGGAAGGAATGGAAAACATGGCGGACATTACCCTCACAGCCCAGCCGGAAACGCTGGAATTTCTCCACCATGGTCCACCATTTTGGTTATGCCGTAGGCTCCGTTGTTGTGGGTGGTATTGTAAACGTGGGTGGTATGGTAAATATTTTAATTGAGCCTCTGTTCCGTTACTAGTTGTTGGGATTTGGGGAAATTTAGGGAATGTATCTCACTTTCTACATCTATGGACAGGCAGCCAGGATTTGGATTTGAATTGAAGGAGGAGGAGCAGGCGGCGTTTGGGGTGGGTCACGGTATGTTGTGGGGTTCTATGTACTGAACTCGTACGGTGGCCGAGAGAAAGCCCCAAGCACTGGCAAGTTTAAAAAGCACTGCAAAATCTCAAAACACAAACCCTTGGAAGGTTTCCGAGGGGACAGTGAAAGTGGACGGGACCCATTCGAGAGCGGGCTTGTCTCTGGCTCTACGTCCTGGTCCACGCAGCCACCAATCTCGATATGGTTCCCGTTCCACTTTCAGTGGTCCCTCGGAATACACTTCCGTGTGTTTGCTGGGCCGTACCATGAGACTTTGCAGCGCATTCGGTTAATGGGTTGACCAAGCCGTTGTCATTTTGATGCTCATGTTTTCAAGATCGTGCAGAGTGTCAGTAACGTGACAGTGTGTTTGGCTTTCTGACTCCCTTTTATTTCCTAGGCCACCGTAGAAACTCTCGTAATACACTACCACAATGTTAGATTGCGTTTTACAGTCCTGTAAAAACTGTGGTTTGGTGGGTTGTTAAGATGTTACGCAGTTGTATGGTGCTGCATGAAAACAGGAGACCGCAGGGAGTAAATCAGGGCTCTGCTCCGATGGGTTCAGGGGTGCTGTGGAGGTGAGTGCAGTGCGCGGAGCGCACAAGGTCCACATGTAATAAAAGGGAAAATCTGGGTGTGATCCTTCAGTATGCCAAAATATAAATGCCGACACTGTCAAAGAGGGATCTAGGGCTGGCAGCCTGGAGGAGCTTTCACAGGGCAGTGCTTTCTCTCTCTCGCTCTCTGCTCTCTATCTACTCTCTCTTTTTGTCGTGACCTCTATCCTGTCCCTGCCATTATAATCTCCTTATTTATTAAGCTGGACGTCGGCAGATCACCTTCCATCTATTTCTGTCTCTCTGTTCTTTCTCTCTGTCCTCCTGTCTGTCTGTCCTGCTCCTCCTCCTAAGCCAGCCCTGCAGGCGTTGAGTGCGTCACGTTGGAGCAATAGTGCTGGATGTAGTGGTTTGGTTATAATGCGATATAACAAGCATGGAGAAATAGCACTCCTGTAACCACGGAGAACAGAGGGTCATGGAAAGAAAAGAGAGAGACAGAGAGACAGAGACAGAGAGAGGTGGAAAGAGACACTGGACGTTTTCCACATTGCTGTGAGTGCCATACGATAGGAGGAGGTTTACTGGATATGACAATTGACGTACATAACGTGTGGCATGTGTTAAAGGTGAAGTAGCCTGTGGTTTGGTGTGAAATGGTTGATTGTAGGAACCAGACGTCACCATGTCTGCAACACAAATATAACCCATTCTATTTACTACCCAAACCACCGGTGAATCTACACGTGTCCCCACAGTGTCGCACGGAGTATGCTTCCTATGCGGGTTATTATGCTTCACAGCTTCATACATATACCCCTCCGCCATGAATTAACCCAACACCGGTCCATCTCATGCAATAACTCTTCATGAGGGAGCCTTTAGAGTCCTGTTAGAGCTCCTGTGTCTTTAAGCCCCGCCTTTTTATGAGCACAGTGTGCCCTGATTGGTCAGCTCACCCACTCCACCGCAAGTGGTCAACTGCTAGAATGCTTGAAACCAGTGGCGGCATCCTGCTACAACTCCTGCCTCTACTTGTTGCCAATAAGAGGAGTATTACGAGATGACATCATCTTGTAACAGAGAAAATGGCTGGAATTCCATCATGGTGTTTCAGGAGGCTGAGAAAAATGGTTCATGTGGGAGGAAGTTTCTTCCTCTGGCGTGTACTTGGTGTTGTTTAACTATGCAAAACGTGTACAAAAAGAAACACTGCACATTAAAGATGTGAATAATAGAAAGCTAATAGGTCCAGTTTAAAAATAGGAGATCTGCTGGAGACTTGGTTATGCTTTATCACTGGAGGCTATAGGTCCAACCAGAACTCTACTAGCACAACCGTCACTACTGAAACATTTAGTAAAATCATTCACTACTGAAACATTTAGTAAAAACAGTCACTACTGAAACATTCAGTAAAAACAGTCGCCACTGAAACATTCAGTAAAAACAGTCACTACTGAAACATTCAGTAAAACAAGTAAAACAGTCACTACTGAAAAAATGTCAGAAACATTCAGTAAAAACAGTCACTACTGAAACATTTAGTAAAATCATTCACTACTGAAACATTTAGTAAAAACAGTCACTACTGAAACATTCAGTAAAAACAGTCGCCACTGAAACATTCAGTAAAAACAGTCACTACTGAAACATTCAGTAAAAACAGTCACTACTGAAACATTCAGTAAAAACAGTCACTACTGAAACATTTAGTAAAATCATTCACTACTGAAACATTTAGTAAAAACAGTCACTACTGAAACATTCAGTAATAACAGTTCTGGAGACATTCAGAAAAAACATTCACTACATTCAGTAAAACAGTCACTTCAGTAAAAACAGTCACTACTGAAACATTAGAAAAAAACAGTCACTACTGAAAACATTCAGTACTACTGAGACAAAAAACAGTCCACTGAGACACTACTGAAACATTTTTAGTCTTCAAAAAAAACAGTCACTACTGAAACATTGAGCTACTGAAACAAAAACAGTCACTACTGAAACATTTAGTAAAAACAGTCACTACTGAAACATTTAGTAAAAACAGTCACTACTGAAACATTCAGTAAAAACAGTCACTACTGAAACATTTAGTAAAAACAGTCACTACTCAAACATTTTGTAAAAACAGTCACTACTGAAACATTCAGTAAAAACAGTCACTACTGAAACATTTAGTAAAACAGTCACTACTCAAACATTTAGTAAAAACAGTCACTACTCAAACATTTAGTAAAAACAGTCCCTACTGAAACATTTAGTAAAACAGTCACTACTGAAACATTCAGTAAAATCATTCACTACTGAAACATTCAGTAAAAACAGTCACTACTGAAACATTCAGTAAAAACAGTCACTACTGAAACATTCAGTAAAATCATTCACTACTGAAACATTCAGTAAAAACAGTCACTACTGAAACATTTAGTAAAAACAGTCACTACTGAAACATTTAGTAAATCAGTCACTACTGAATCACTAATAAAAGTAAACATGTAACTCAAAGCCAAAGTATTTGGGCAAGATCAGTTCAAACTCCCAAACGTGTTTTCAGCTCGGACTTTGAGTCAGTTCAGTAGGCTATGTGCTTTTGTGTGTCCACTACACTGTAAGTGAAGGGCACTGCAGCCACATGTACAGTTTAAGACTCTCAGCTCAGTGATTATCAAACCCCCATCATGCTCTCTGTCTCTGGCCTGCTTGGCCTGAAAGCACATTAGAAAAGCTGTTACTGTGAAAGGACCCGCAGGGATTGTGACTAATTTAAACGAGCTCACAGGTTCATCAAATTAGTGGCTTCTCTCTCTCTCTCTCTCTCTCTCTCTCTCTCTCTCTCTCTCTCTCTTTCCCTCTCTCTCTCGCTCTCTCTCTCTCTCTCTCTCTCTCCTCTTCTTATCTCACCTCAGAGATCTGATCTGATCACTGCAAGTCAGTGTAAGAATCGCAGGGAAATGATTCCCCCACTGTCCAGCGCTGGATTTGCCCTGAGTGCCAGCTGCTAATCTTTCCCACTCCTTTTATTGCAATTTGAACATTAAGGGATCAGTACAAAACACAAATGACGAAACTTAGAAAAATAGAAAAGAATAGTGAATATCAGAAGAACACAAACTGGCACTACGGCCCTTATTCACAGCACTTTATCAATGGAATCTCAATTGACCCCTGTACAAGACTACACACAACCATACATACACCCACACGCACAAAATAAAAAAATAAAAATACATTTGAAAAATTATAAATAAATAAATATTAAAAAATTATTAAATAGTAAATGTTTAAATCTTAATAAATAAATAAATGATTAAATAATTACCAAAAAAAAAAGGGCGGTGTGAAGAAATACCTAGAGTAAGAATGGAAACTGAGCAGACTGGAAGGGATGAACTATCCGTCAAGCATTCAAACAGCTTCCTTATCGTTCCACCAAAACGGTGGGTAGCGTCAGTTCACTCCGGCTGGACATCGTGACTACAAAACAGAAAGTGGAGCAGTCCATGTCTCTTGAAAAGAACGAATGGAAGCCGCTTTAAGACAACGAAGTTTTTCCAGGTTAATGTGCCTAACGATGCTAGCTGCTAATCTAGATATACACTATACCTGTGGTGTTATTTGTTTTTGAAAAAATCCAGTAGCACATGTTCCTTGCTGGTCTAGAGCTGGTCTGGTGCTGCTTCAGGTGTTCACCAAAGCATGGCCATGATGGTTGACCAACATAGCAGCATCCAAAACCCAACATGTCATCCCTGTAAGACCAAATCTCGGCATCTCCAAAATGGAAGTTGGGTCATGTCTGTTGGACATTAGTCACCAACGTTCACAACAGTCTGAAACGCTCAGCAGGAGTAGAACCATGCATACACCTCAATCGGGAATAGACCGGTCCGACCGAGGCAATTCCCAGTCCTACTCTGAGTAGTTTCAAACACAGAGGAATTTGTCTTCTGCTCTTAACCCATCCTGTGAAGAGAAACACTCACCTACACGCACACTAGGGGGCAGTAAGCACACTTGAGCAGTGGTCAGCCCTATCCATGACACCCGGGGAGCAGTTGGGAGCGAGGTGCCTTGTTTAAGAGCACTTCAGTCGTTACTGTCGGTTCAGGGAATCGAACCAGCGACCCTCCGGTCACAAATCTCCACCCACATGTGTAAATATTCAGTCATATTAAATAATAGGAGTCATGTAAACAACCGGGACAGATTACATTCCCAGTCGGAAAGTTGAAACCCGGTCTGAACATGTACATTTGCATCGTAGCAGGAGTTCCTGCAGAGCAAAGCCTGTCCTGTAGAGTACATGACGTTTATGCCGACTGTGACTTCACTAGGAAGACGGGATTTTGAAAGGAGGCTACGTAGTGACTCGCTACTGCCCTGCTCTGCATGAGAGGTGCGGATCAACGACGCGTGGGGTCTCTTGGAGGACTGTACTTGGGACAGGAGACACTTTAGAAGTGGAATTAGACGAACCATTTGCATTTGCACACAGAAGAATTGGTCCACCATATTTAACCCATCCATGCAGTTAAACAGCTACATACACACATCCACTAGGGGGCAGTAAGCAGTCCTATCTATAGAGTCTGGGAAACCAGCGGGGGTTAGGTCCCTTGCTTGGGGGCACTTCTGTCGTGTCCTGTCAGTTTAGGGAATTGAACCGGCGACCTTCTGGTCACAGGGTTGGAGCGTAGCCCAGTGCTAATCGGCCAGTGCTGTCTTGAGCGACACCCTGGACAGGCTGCAAGTCGTTTCCTGCCTTCTGGCCAATGAGCACTGAGCTCCAGTTCCAATAGCTATCTGAACTGTTTCCCACATTACTGATCTCCTTCCCGGTTTAAACGGAAAGTGTTTTGAGTGCTTCACATTCTAGATGACCCTGCGGCTCTTTAGAAGACGGACGCCTCCTGTTAAATGAGCACGTCACCGGCGGGATACGATTGCTCCAGTGCTTCAACTCAGTGGGGTTCATTGTGAGCGCTATGCCTCTTTGCCGCTTGCATCCACAGACTCCACAGTTCCAGACCAGAGAATTAATGGTCCTGGAATGGCCACAAACCATCAAACGCCATCCTGATTCACAGCCACACCAACCTGAACGCGCTGTAGACGTAGATCATAGCCCACACTCTCAGACCACAGAGAGTAATAGAGATGAACCTGGCCTCCAGCCACGGCTGGCACTGGCCGGAGGTTGAGTGATACCTTATAGCCTATTTGCTTTCACAGCCGAGTGGGGAGGGGTGGAATGAGGTAGAGGGAGATAGAGGGAGGGAGAGAAGACCACTGTGACCAGCTACTACATGACCGGCCTCCGCTAAAACTGCCCGGTACGGTCAACAAAGCACACAACTGACCAACTACAGCAGCGGCACCATGGCCAACCAACGATGGAGCACCTGGGGTTTAGTCACGGCCTGCTACATCCGCAAACTAGGTTGTTGCATGGGGTTGGTGTGGCACAGCGGATAACACTGCTACCTGCCATGTGGGAGAATGGAGTTTGATTCCCGGGTTGGGTAACCATGCTGAGCTACACCAATAGGAGTCCTTGGGCAAGACTCCCAACACCACTTAGGCCTACCTAACCTTGCTCTAAGTCCTGTACATGTAAAGGATTGACCTGGGGACAACTCCCACTAATACACCACCCCTGCCACCCACATGATACCTGCTCTGTGGTGGTCCTGTGGGGGTCTTGACCATTAAAGACCACTGTACAGGGTAACAGATGGACTCTACAGTGCTCCTATATGGTCAGTGGAGCTGCTATGATGAACACTGAGTGGAGATACAGGGAGACGCCATGGTGCAGTCCTTAAGTCTCCAGCACAGGAAGTCTTGTAGGGTTCTTTCCCTGGAGTTCCTCCAAACAAGTTCATGAGAGAAGCCCAACCGTCTCTTACACACGCCTTTCTTTACACGTCCCTACAAATTTGTAGCCCTGACATATTTCTGTTACATCACATGGCAACAGGAGATCTGTCCTTACCAGGCATAAGCTATGTGTGCTTTATATATATAGTCTTCTCAGGCTGTCAACCAGAGTCTTAATTAGCAGAGCGAGAGAGCGAGCGAGAGAGGTGATATAGTGTTAGGGTCACCCTCCCACTCCATACATCAACACCTACAGCTTAGCCTTTGATTCACACTTACGCTGAAGAAACATTGACGCAACTCAGCTGGAGTTCTCCGCTAGCTAGAAACATGCCGCGTGGCAAAGTTAGCCATCCGAGGATCCGACACACTTCACACGTTGGACTGTGTGGAACTGTCTCTGAGACCTTCAACACAAGTCCCAAAGTAAAGACCACATGCAGCCTTGAAGGACCAAACGATGGCACTGTGGACGCTTCCTCACACTGGGTCGAATCTATGGCTAGTCTCATCAGTCATTGGGCCAAATGACATCACACCTACTTTCTCGGGCCATACCTTACTGTGGGTCCGATTCCCTACCAAGGGGGTCCAGGAAATGTTGGTCTGGTGAAGCTTGATCACTACTGGGAGACCGTATATCCATAGCCATCATGCCATTTCACCTCAGACGTCCACTGGCTGTTGGGCCAGGAGACAGTACCTCATTCTTGGACCTTGTCTTGTGGTACTCTGAGTCAGTATGGAAATATTTTACATTATACAAAATTCGATCGTGCCTCAAAGTGTCCGCATGCTAACTAGCTAGCCCTAGCCAGTCCTGTCTCGCAATAACACTTTGTACCTGAAGAGGCGATGGTGAGTCACTGTAGTGCTAATCCGTTCGACATTAGAGGATGAGGAAGTAGCTCTGCTGCCCTGAGGGCATCCTCTAACCTCTTATCAGTCATGGTGAAGGTGCTGCTCCCGCTGATTAGCTCACTTAAGAAGCCGTTAACACAACGCTGGCTAAGGCCCTTGGCAAGAAACTGTCAATCATGGTAACTAAGTCAGCTGCATCACTCTTTCTGTTCTCCATGTTTAGATAAGCCCAACAAACAAAAAATTAGTCACCTTGTGTGTTTAAGGTGGTAGTAACTTCAGGCTCCTGCAGATGGCGCTGCACAAGGATGATGGGGGATCCATAGATTGGGAAGAGGTGCTACAGTGCAGGGAGTGTCTCGTTCCATGTGAGGAAAACGCTCCAGAGCAGATGTTAATGATTGGCTAAAAGGAGTGACTGAGCATGTGGGTGTGGCCAAAGACCATAGTGTGAAGGAAGTAGCTGAATCTGCAGGTGTATGGAAGCGTACGGTCATACGGGTCTACCAGCAGTGGGAAAATCCCAGTCTACAGGGAATTCTCCTCGGAATTGGGCCAGGGAAGGCATCCACCAAATCTGGCCCAACTGAGCAAGTCTTTGATGTGTCTGAACACTGATGTGGCTACATCCAGAACCTTGTCCAGACAATGCCCAATCCAGTCCCAGCTGTTATTGGTGCTCCTGGAGGTATCACATGGTACATCGGTACAACGTCAGGAAATTTCAAAAATCAGACATGCTAGGTGGCCAGTAGTCACATTGCTATTCCACTACATCGCTCCGGACTCCAGTGTTCAGGTCCAACCCTGGCAATTTATCAGCTATGGCGAATTTGGGTAGCCTGATCTCTGGATAAGAGCTCAGTCAGGCAGTTGCATGCATGGACAAATAAACTTCGGCCCGTACGACTTGAGCACCGCCTCAAGACCTCCCCGACCTCATCGTGGGTCACCCTATTGGCCACCAAGGGTCTACTTGCATGCAAACCTTGACTGGCCACAAAAAGCTAAAGCCACTGTGTTCCATTCTGAGGTGAACGTAAACATGTCCCTGTCACGCCAGACCTTTATAGTCATGTTCAGTACCCAACACCTCCAATCTGAAGATCCAGAGTTTAAATAGCTCCTCCCAGGAGAAGCCCGGTTACACCCGGTCCCTTTCACCGGACCTAATTTGGGACAAAATGTGGTGGTGTTTAGATGGAGCAGGGACGAAGGAGACCTCGCTGAGTGATACGAATAGCTGCGCGGTGTTGAGACAAGCTGTCAAAGAGGAAGACAGACACCTCAAAGGGAAAAAAAAGACAAATGGCAAGACGGTGAGAGGGTGGAACAGAAACCGAGAGAACGAGGTTCAAGCAGTAGCCGATTATTAATAAAAAAAAGTTTGATTCGTTAGTGCCACCGGGAAATCGATCCCGGGGCTACAGGCACACGCTCCCCATTCCACCCTGTCTTACATTATGAGCCCGTCTCTCCTGAAATAGACCAAAGAGCTGCTGGCCAGTGTATATAAGACTGGACTCTTGACCCACCTCTCCTACCTCCTGTCTCCCTCTCTTCCTCTCGCTCAAGCTCCCTCCATCTCGTTCTCTTGCTTTCTCCGAGTCTTACTTCGCCCCTCGCTCTTCCTGCATCCCCCCACGTCACACGAAGGTAAGTCGGGGCAATTCCACCAAAATTTCTGCTTCATTGAATAGACAGTGGTTTGATGGGCTAGTGTTAGTGTTGGAGATCCAGAGACCCTTGGTTCCCATCACCACCACTATAAAGAACATCGGACTGAAAACAGTGAATGAGCAGATGAATGGCAGGTTACCTTATATCGATTTAATAAAGCAGAAATTTGGAGAATCATTGATGGAATTCCCAACAAATGAACCGGTAATGAAGAAAAATAGGACCTAGCAGATTGATTTAACGTTAATAACCGAATTTCTAAAAACCCAGAATTTGGATAGTAGATTTGTTGAAAATTAATTGAATAATTTATTGAATTTACTAAGAATAACCTTTATAAAAGTGTATAAAAGAAACATTTCTTAATCAAATTCGAATCACTTGTATTCAAAAAATTGTAAATTTTTAAAATCTGAATCATTTTATATAAAGGGGATTTATCTGGGATTTAAAACTGAATGCCTATGAATCACTTTATATCCAATAAATCGTTTTTATTTCGGTCTAAATCCCTCTGAAGGAGCCTTTTTATTCAAAACTGAATCACGTTATATGAAAATCATTTTTAGGTTCCAGTCCCGAATCGCTCTGTACACGATGAATCTTTTTCGGTGAGTCATTTTAGACTCTTACGGTGGTACTGAAGATCAATCGCTTTGTGTCTATAGAGCTTGAAGTTGGAAGAGCTCTGATTCGCAGTCCTTATCGCATACATGCAAATATTTGGGCACACCCCGTCCAATTCCCAGTTGTTGATGATTTTCTAAATGCTGATAAGTGAACATATCCTCTATGGACAACCCAACACAGTTCTGTAATGCACAGTTACTGTTGATTTACTCAGTTTAACATACTGGAGAATAGCAACAACAAAACTCAAAGTTATGGTACGTGTTCTATCATTTCCAATATGTTACAAAGAAGACATGTTCACTAATTTATACCTAGAAATTCAGAAACTTTGGGGTCAACTATGGGACCAGCGGTGCCCAAACGATTGCATACCACTATTTGGACCAGTTTCGGGAGTTTCGGAGGCTGTCCCATTTGTTGATGAAGCTACAAGAGTGGGTTTGAGTCTATAAGATGCATTACCATATTCCTCATCTCCTGCATAGAAGGCTTGGAATTTTTGGAATACCAACAGCCACCCATGTTAGGAGCTCCATACTTTAGTTTAGTTCCTGGAGACCTAGCAGAAAATCTAACATTAACCTTAACTCCAACTTTAACCCTAACCCCAATCCAAACCCCAGCCTTACACTTAACCCTAACCCCATCCTCAACTCTAACCCTAAACTCAATTCTAATACTAACGCCAACCCAAACCCCAGCCTTTAAACCTAAACCCAAACTCAATTCTAACTCTAACCCCAATCCAAACCCCAACCCGAACCCCAGCCTTAAACCTAACCCTAACCCCAACCTCAACCGTAACCCCATCCTCAACCCTAACCATAACCCCAAACTCAATTCTAACTCTAACCCCAATCCAAACCCCAACCCGAACCCCAGTCTTAAACCTTACCCCAACCTCAACCCAAACCCCATCCAAAACCCTAACACCAAACTCAATTCTAACTTTAACCCCAATCCAAACACCAACCCAAACCCCAATCCAAACCCCAACCTCAACCAGAACCCCATCCTCAACCCTAACCCTAACCCTAACCCCAAACTCAATTATAACTCTAACCCTAATCCAAACACCAACCCGATCGGCATCAGCTACATCATAGTTATCCCCCTTCAATCTAGCTGGTTAGCATATGAGTTTAGTGTGATGGTGAAGATCCGGCCCAGCCAATCAGGAGTCAACAGAATTTCTACATTACCGTTTGATCTCGGCTCAGCTTACATAGAGCCTTACAAGAGGTGTTCTGTGTAAACGAGCTCTGTCCAAATTGGAACCTCCTATATTGTGGTTGGTTCAGAAAGCAGTACGGGTGGAAACACTCCTTCTAACTTGAGTCTCATCAGAAGAAATGGGTGGGGCTAAACAGCTGTAAGCTGGTATGTGTTGGTTTTTGTGACATCACAGAAATGGTTCATTCGGCGTGTCTGTTTTGCGGATCACTTTCAATGTAAAGACTACAAAGGGGCTGACGATTTTTGATTTTTTTATTTACATTAAATTAAATTCCAAGCAATGAAATGTGGTTTTCCAGGATATTTCCCTTTAAAGATGCATTTTGGGATACAAACTACTCAGAACTATTCAGAACTATACTTTTCTGAACAATTTAAATATGCAGAACTGATTATACTGCACACATAAACAGCCACAGTTTGCTGGAATGTTAAGCCGTTGAAGCCGAACTGGACTTGCCGGGACTTTGCAGCTTGAATGGTCAGTCCACAAACGGCCAGCGAGTTCTGGGTATCTCAGTGCCCAGGAAATACATACACACCGAGTTGTTTTTAGAGGTGCACTTTGTCAAATTGGTTCTGACGGCACACGCGCAGCTGCGCAAATACTTGGCTTGCGACTTGCGCAAGTGTCAACACCTACAACTGAGAGAAACAAATCATTTCAAAGATACGACACCTTTCACGACACTATGCGCCCCGGCGATTAGAATTACCCCCCGCTGTGACATGTGACGGAAAGGAAGACTCAGGGACCCTCCTCTGGAAATATGACCCCCACTTCAGCTTTAATGAGGACGCTGGCTGCAAATCAGAGCTCTTCCAACGTAAAGCTCTACAGACACAAAGCGACTGATCTTCAGTACCACTGTCTAAATGACTCACCGAAAAAGATTCATTGTGTACGGAGTGATTCGTGACTGGAACCTGAAAAGTTCATTGCATATAAAGTGATTCAGATTTTAATAAAAAGGGTCCCTCAGAGGGATTTTGACTGAAATAAAACATTTATATGCATTCGGTTTTAAAAAATTCCCTTTATATAAAATGATTCCGATTTGAAAAAGAAAGATTCCTTGAATACAAGTAATTCGGATTTGATTAAGAAAGACTTCTTTTATACAAATTGTTTCAGATAAATTTAAATAAGATTTATTGTAGATTTAGATTTGAATGAGAAAAGTGTATAGTATATGAAGTGATTAATAGTGACACAACTTAATTTAAACAAGAAAGATTTATTGTCTGTAAAGTGGTTTGGATTTAATTGAAAAGAGTTTATTTTATGTAAAGGGATTCATTGTAAAAAATGATTCATAGTGATTCAGATTCAAATAAGAAATAGTCTCTGCATGTACAGTGATCCAGATTCATTATATATAAAATTATTCATACTGATTCGAATTTAAATACGAAAGTCTCCCTGTATATAAGCTGATTCAGATTTGAACAGGAAAAGATACTTGTATATAAAGTGATTCATAGTGATTCGGGTTCAAATATGAAAGATTTAATATACATTAACTGACAGAAATTTAAATAAGAAAAACATCTGATTTAACAAGAAAATTGTTTGTATATAAACTGATTCCGATTTGAATAAGAGTTCCAATTCTGGGTATATACACTGATTCAGTTTCCTTCCTTTGATTTCCCCTGCAAATCAAAGCCCAGGCCACATCACTAGGGTTAAGGTTGGGCCTGAGGTTCAGGTTAAGGTTAAGGTTGGGGTTAAGGTTAAGGTTAGGGTTAAGGTTGGGGTTAAGGTTAGGGTTAAGGTTGGGGTTAAGGTTAAGGTTAGGGTTGGGGTTAAGGTTGGGGTTAAGGTTAGGGTTAAGGTTAGGGTTAAGGTTGGGGTTAAGGTTAGGGTTAAGGTTGGGGTTAAGGTTGGGCCTGAGGTTCAGGTTAGGGTTAAGGTTGGGGTTAAGGTTAGGGTTAAGGTTAGGGTTAAGGTTAGGGTTAAGGTTGGGGTTAAGGTTAGGGTTAAGGTTAGGGTTAAGGTTAGGGTTAAGGTTGGGGTTAAGGTTAGGGTTAGGGTTGGGGTTGAGATTGGAGTTGGAGTTAGGGATAAGGTTAAGGTCAGGGTTGAAGTTAGGGTTGGGGTCAGGGTCAAGGTCAAGGTTGGGGTTAGGGTTTGGGTTAGGCTAGTAATAGGTCTGACCGAGTGTGTGTGTGTGTGTGTGTACCCAGGTATGTGTACCTGAGTGTGTGTACCCAGTGTGTGCATGTGTTCCCGAGTATGTGTGTGTACTGATGTGTGTGTGTGTGTGTGTGTGTGTGTGTATATGTATGTATGTATATATGCGTGTATACTGGTAGGTGTGTGTGTGTACCCGTGTGAGTGTGTGTGTGTGTACAGGTGTGTGTGTGTGTGTGTGTGTGTGTGTGTGTACAGGTGTGTGTGTGAGTGTGTACCCATGTGTGTGTGTGTGTGTGTGTGTGTATGCATATGTGTATACTGGTGTGTGTGTGTACAGGTGTGTGTGAGTGTGTACCCGTGTGAGTGTGTGTGTGTGTGTGTACAGGTGTGTGAGTGTGTGTGTGTGTGTGTGTACAGGTGTGTGTGTGAGTGTATGTGTGTGTGTACAGGTGTGTGTGTATGTGTGTGTATGTGTGTGTACAGGTGTGTGTGTATGTGTGTGTGTGTGTGTGTGTGTGTGAGTGTGTACCCGTGTGAGTGTGTGTGTGTACAGGTGTGTGTGTGAGTGTGTACCCGTGTGAGTGTGTGTGTGTGTGTGTGTACAGGTGTGTGAGTGTGTGTGTGTACAGGTGTGTGTGTGAGTGTGTGTGTGTGTACCCATGTGTGTGTGTGTGTGTGTATGTATATGTGTATACTGGTGTGTGTGTGTACAGGTGTGTGTGTGAGTGTGTACCCGTGTGTGTGTGTGTGCGTGTGTGTGTACGTGTGTACAGGTGTGTGTGTGTGTGTGTGTGTGTGTGTGTGTGAGTGTGTGTGTGTGTGTGTGTACCCGTGTGTGTGCGCATGTGTGTCGTAGCGTCCAGGAAAGAGCCCTCTGAAGAATACGTCTGCACACTGAGAAACTCTATCTGGCTGTAATCTTAGTAGTGCGAATACGTGAGATCACTGGCTATAAGCGAGGTGGCATTTCAAGTGGTGGCCCACGCGCTTCGATACCCACCCAGGGACCCCACTGCTTGACCTCAACAAACACTTGGGAGAGAAGCCCACACAAGCCCCTCAAACCCATCTGTCAGCCCAGCTCTCTGAGGCGCCGCTCATATCTCTGGGTGTGAACCTCCTGTAGTTTTTCACAGGTGGAGTCTCACAGTGCAGTGGCAGCAGCCTCTCTCTCTCTCCTCTCTGAGAGTAAATGATCTCTCCGGCTTCTAGTGGTCAGTTCCAGTTGCCTCTGAGGAGACAGTGATGGATAGGCTGGGAATCTGACATGGCCAGTCGCAGTACTAGACACCAACTGCCATCTCAGACAGGGACATAGCTATTGTTTCATGGCAACAACAATACAAAGTCTCTATACACTGGACGTTTAGCTGATTGAACACTCCCAAAATGAGACACACAAATGTGTTGACCAGGAACATATTCGTAATACACTGCGGGATTCAGGAATACGCTTCAGGGCTACTGAGCTGTACTGCAACTAAAATACGCTTCTATACATTTAAAATTCTACACCATTCTCTATTTACTTAACAAATAAAATATGTATTTATGTGTACTTTTATAAAAATTAATGTATATTAAATTATAACATTTTAATAAATATAATATATGCTAATTTTATTGCAATAACTAAACAGAACGTACATAGCATCACTATCCAAAGAAAAACAGTGTGGTAACTAAAACAGTTTTAACTATTAATGTAAATTAATGTAAAGATATTTTATTAGATGTAATAAATTTCTATTGGTTCAAGTTCTATTGGTCCAAACACTGTGAAATGGCTCCGTAAACTTTTCAAGTAGTTCTTTTTAAATAGAAGTAAGTAGGTGACAGTTTTAAAGACATATTATATAAGCCAGCTTCTGTATATTGAGGAACACATGTATTCTGATTGCGTATATTTACAGTATAATATGAATTTAAAGTGCATCACTGGAAAAGTATTTTAGGTTTTTTTTTTTTTAAAAACTAAATGGAAGAGTATATAACACTGTACATATGAATATTTTCTATTAAAGGTCAAGATTACTATTGATGTATTCAAGTATGTTTAATTTTGTAAGGGAACTGTTAAATCTAGCCATACTATATATTTTTCTGTGTATATTCTATATAATTTTACTTACTTCTAGACAAACCTTTTTTATTAAAAATATAATAAAATTCCTTAAATCAAGTAAAAACATTTTCAAAATAAATGTAATAATCCTTCATCAAGAATTATAATAGGTAGGTAGTTTAACTAAAACTGCAAAAAAAATATAAATAAATTATTGTCAAGTAAAATGACCTTATAATTAGTTGATATAATCTTAACATTCTCATTTTGAGATTGTTAAAAGCTAAATTTAGGTTTTTTACGTATTTCTAAACAATGTTTTTATTTATTTTATGTGATTTCAGTAGGCAAATGTTTTCACTATATTGGCAGATAATTTTGCTTATTTTTAAGAAACATGTTTCAAACTGTCAAATTAAGAAAAGTTTTGGCTAAAATCACAAAAAAACGTCAGTTAAATTATCTTAAAATTAGCTTACAGCAATCTGAACAGGAGTATTTTAGGATACATCAACTAGATATTATTTCACTTGCCAAGATATTATGTTTTGCAGAGCACTAATTAACATTGTGAAACTGCAATCCCGAATCATTACAGCTTGCTTACAACACATGCACAACCCAAAATGGCCACTCACGCTACAGGGCAGCGAGCCATGAAAAATTGGCATGCTAAATATTTTGCACCTAACGGTGACATACAAATGTCCACATGTCCCGTATCCTAATACTGACTTTATTGCTCTGACAACTTTTCACTACAGCGTTATGTGTCGTGCTGTGAGGCTCCGTCTGTGAACATGCAGGAGTCAAACTGTCATCTTAGTGCTGGATTACTGCTGTGGGAACAAAGTCTACTGCCAAGCAAAACTGAGCCGTCACCACCTCCCCATCATCAACACATACTGAGGATCCGGTTTATGTATCTATAGGAGCATTAGGTGTCTCTAAAAACTGTCCTGGTATACGACAGAGTTAAATATAAGAGCAAGAAGAACGTGATAGTGAGTAGTTCCCCGCAGTGCAGACACTCTTTACAGCCTTAATGAGGCCTGAAATTGACAAGCCCGATATAGCCTGAGAGTCCAAGCACACCTGACCCGCAGTCCAGGACTGAAACCGACCACAGTCCAGTAAAACTCTGCCTCAGTCAAACTGTAGTCACGCTCTCACACATACAAATGCACACACACACACAC
>JAMWET010007216.1:25000-65000 GCA_024036415.1 Prochilodus magdalenae
TACAGTACTTTTATAATTCAGTTCTTAATCACTGAGAGCTTTGTTACCATTACGGAAAAAAACAAATAGAAAGTCACCATAGTTTCAAACTCGCATCCGTCTGAGACAGTATACTGACTATATGTTTTTTTATAAGAAGTGTTATCTATTAATGTTATATTTATAATGAACATTAACATTACTATTATTATTTCCATAGCTGATACATATTATTGTATATTATTACTATGACTGGTAGTGGTGATGGAAAGTTATTTGTACAATATGAAGAAATATGAGTAGCCTAAATAATACTTTAATTATGTATACTGATTCTCATATTTTGGCCTTATATTACAATGTTTGTGAGTTTTTTCAAACTTCCCATAGTGAAAGTCAGACTAAACACATTTGGAACCATGGTGGTTTGAACTATGGTGGTTCAAACCAACATGTTTCAAACTACTGTGGTACCAACAAAGTACAACGGTTTCGGGAAGCGGTCGTACTTTGAGTTAGTTTCACGATGCACCATACCAGGTTGGTTCAGTGCTAACCTCCATCGTTGTACAGGAAATGCACCCCTGGTAATTTCTTTATATTGACAGGTTTACACGAAAGATACAGACTTAAATATACTGGTGAGCTCCTTGGACAAAACATGTTAAAGTGCCATCACACCACTGCTTGCTTTATGCTCGAGTGTTAAAAATGCATGAAACAATTTTTGATTAACCAAAAAGATCATTACTGTTCTCTCTGAAGATCACACAACATCTCATGGGGAAAAAAGGACCAGTTGTTGCCATAATTTAAATGTACTTTAATGGCTGACTACAATTCCACATCAACAGCAGAGTACAGCAGCAAAGATACCTGAACTGTTGGGTAGTAGTGTACAGTCACCTGAACTGCTGGGTAGTAGTGTACAGTCACCTGAACTGTGGCGTAGTAGTGTACAGTCACCTGAACTGTGGCGTAGTAGTGTACAGTCACCTGAACTGTTGGGTAGTAGCGTACAGTCACCTGAACTGTTGGGTAGTAGTGTACAGTCACCTGAACTGTTGGGTAGTAGCGTACAGTCACCTGAACTGTTGGGTAGTAGCGTACAGTCACCTGAACTGTTGGGTAGTAGTGTACAGTCACCTGAACTGTTGGGTAGTAGTGTAGTCACCTGAACTGTGGCGTAGTAGTGTACAGTCACCTGAACTGTTGGGTAGTAGTGTACAGCCACCTGAACTGCTGGATAGTAGTGTACAGTCACCTGAACTGTGGCGTAGTAGTGTACAGTCACCTGAACTGTTGGGTAGTAGCGTACAGTCACCGGAACTGTTGGGTAGTAGCGTACAGTCACCTGAACTGTTGGGTAGTAGTGTACAGTCACCTGAACTGTGGCGTAGTAGTGTACAGTCACCTGAACTGTTGGGTAGTAGTGTACAGTCACCTGAACTGTTGGGTAGTAGTGTACAGTCACCTGAACTGTGGCGTAGTAGTGTACAGTCACCTGAACTGTGGCGTAGTAGCGTACAGTCACCTGAACTGTTGGGTAGTAGCGTACAGTCACCTGAACTGTGGCGTAGTAGCGTACAGTCACCTGAACTGTTGGGTAGTAGTGTACAGTCACCTGAACTGTGGCGTAGTAGCGTACAGTCACCTGAACTGTTGGGTAGTAGTGTACAGTCACCTGAACTGTGGCGTAGTAGTGTACAGTCACCTGAACTGCTGGGTAGTAGTGTACAGTCACCTGAACTGTGGTGTAGTAGTGTACAGTCACCTGAACTGTGGCGTAGTAGCGTACGGTCACCTGAACTGTGGCGTAGTAGCGTACGGTCACCTGAACTGTTGGGTAGTAGTGTACAGTCACCTGAACTGTTGGGTAGTAGCGTACAGTCACCTGAACTGTGGTGTAGTAGTGTACAGTCACCTGAACTGTGGTGTAGTAGTGTACAGTCACCTGAACTGTGGCGTAGTAGCGTACAGTCACCTGAACTGTGGCGTAGTAGTGTACAGTCACCTGAACTGTTGGGTAGTAGTGTACAGTCACCTGAACTGTGGCGTAGTAGTGTACAGTCACCTGAACTGCTGGGTAGTAGCGTACAGTCACCTGAACTGTGGCGTAGTAGTGTACAGTCACCTGAACTGTGGCGTAGTAGTGTACAGTCACCTGAACTGTGGCGTAGTAGTGTACAGTCACCTGAACTGCGGCGTAGTAGTGTACAGTCACCTGAACTGTTGGGTAGTAGTGTACAGTCACCTGAACTGTTGGGTAGTAGCGTACAGTCACCTGAACTGCTGGGTAGTAGTGTACAGTCACCTGAACTGTGGCGTAGTAGTGTACAGTCACCTGAACTGTGGCGTAGTAGTGTACAGTCACCTGAACTGTGGCGTACAGCTACAGTTTTACATTAACAATAGTGAACTTTAGTGTCAAGCTGCAGGGACAACTGGAACAGTGGCATACAGCTGCAGCTACACTGATATGAACAGTAACGTCTGACTACTGAAAGCTAAATTGCAAAGTGCCTTAAACAGAATTTACTGATTTTTTTTTAGGGTTTTGAAATGAGAGAAGCAGCCCTTCGCCTTTCTGTTGTAATACTATTGTAAACAAAATGTTTGATGTCTTTCCATGTTCTGGTGTTTAAAGCATGCTCTGCTTGTATGCACTGAAGGCAATCTTCTTTTCCCGGAGCTTTCTTCAAGGCTCGATACTTTGCCAGGTGACGCCATACTGCCCTCTTCTCTTTGTCGGTCCATGGTCGCCTGGGCTGGGCTGTGTGTTTACGATCTTAAACAAAAACCATAGACAGATGCAATTAATTTTTGTTATTTAAAATAAGGTTAATATATAAGACTAAAAAGTGGGCAATTTTTCCAACATTGCAGATACAAAAGACCCCCATACCAGGCCAATTAGGTATACATATTTACATGTCTATCTACAGGATGACACACAATTACAGTGAGATACTTGTTAGAGAGGACTGATAACCTGTGCAGCACAACATGAACAACAGTGAGGACATGTATGGCAACACAGCACACCCACAGTCATAAAAATAAATACATGTCACTTTACTAATACGGTCAACTGTAGATGTATTATAGTTCAACTAACATTTGAATGACATTCAACTGAATTCCTATTAAATGCGGCTGAGCTCTAAATTGAATGTAAATGACCCTCTATTGAATATAACCCTACACCCAAACCTAAACTTAACCTTACTCCTAACCCTAACCTTAACCTTTCATGAATAAGAGCTATGGTTGGATTTAATCTTAGGTTAAGTAAAAGATTATGTTTAGGTTTTAGGGTTGATTTAAGGTTGAGTTTAGGGTTAGGTATAGGGTGAGACTCTATGGACCATAATTTACATTCAACTTGCGTTAAATAGCTATTCAGTTGAATGTCACCTGAGCATCTATGAGGCATTTACAATGGACCAGCCAAGTAAAGTGATCCCAAACAACGTTTGTAAATCAGGTTAAACTGACGAGATGTTAATTAGACTACTTTAGAGAATCTCCCCGATGCCTTCATACAGAAGGCAGAAGTTGCCTGTTCCACACAACTGTAAATGGACATGATTAAGCTACAGTGTAGGTGTTTCTAATAAACCGGACACTTGGAAAGGAAAACTCAAGAGGGGAAATTGTTATAAACTTACCTGACTTTCTTGTCTTCACATCAAGGACTGCATTTTGAGTCCTGGAGGAGAAACTCTCCTTTTGGACAGGGGAGCGAACATTCTCTGGAAAACAAAATACAAACTGTGTTCTCCAATTCTATACAATATAATTCTGATCTTCAGTTTGGGTGGTCAAATACACCTGACAACAGGCGCATTAAATAATGTGGTGCCCTCCGACCACAAACCCTATCAACATTCTTCATAAAACCTTTACACCACAACAACAGCTGTGAGAATGAGGCATGGACTCAACAATACTTAGTGAACTGAAGATGACACTGGAACTAGGCGGGATGCACATGACTGAATCCTTTTTGTCTTCTTTGCGTTCTTTACCTGCCTTACCCTGCACAAAATCTCGTGCTTCCACAGATCTGTTTTAACAAAAAATCCCCAGCACTGTGGACACGGCAGGTAATCGTTTGGACTTGCATTGACATTGGGTTGTCGCCAGGTGATCAGCTGCCCATCTCCATTCTGAAGCACCTCTATATTGTGCTCAAAGTCCCCTTTGTTTTGAATTCCTTCAAGCAGAGCTGCCCTACGCTTGGAGGCTTTAGGAAAACTTAGAGCTTGGGCAACGTCAGTTTCTTCACTATGCTTTCTTTCCAAATGGCGAGCTATTTTACTATTCGGTTTTTTGTTCCATATCCGTTTGCCATCATCAGTTTTTTGTGCTGCATTTTACTGTAATCCTGGATTTTTTTGTGGACATACCATTTTCAAATTGCTCGGACAGCATCGAGCGGGAAGACTGGTGGGGTGTTAGGGAGAGAGAACTTTCAGAGTCGCTGCTAACAGGTTCATATTCTGAATGTGATGACACAACATCATCTTCAGACAAGTCGTCACTCTCTTCCTGCTCAGCCTGTCACACAAAAATGAAAAAACAAAGCATGTACTGGATCAGTACTCTTACCTGGGCAGTGTTCAACATCTCAGTGAACATATATTTACTTTCATGGCTTGAAATGAATCATACTGTGTCTTAAAGCACACTGACTCTTGTGTGGAGCCTTAACTAACAAATAGATGCACTTGGAGAAGTTTGTGATTTTACAAAGTAGTCTAAGTTGGAGTACTATTTATTTCTGGTCATTGTTAACAACATTAGCCTTGCAGCCTAGATCCACACTAACTTCAAACATGTCTTAGCCAAAGGACTACATCAAGGCTTTATTTTTAGCTGAATTATTCCTTAAAATTATGAAAGCTTCGTTACACACCTTTTTGACTGGCCTCACTCCGCTAACAGGCTTTCTTTTCTCCATGCTCTGAAAAGAGAAACAAATCACCACACCATCAGACACACATGCAATTCATCAGCAAGGTACTGTAATTATTCTCGGTTAGGTTTGTTGTTCAGAAATTTTAACTTACACAGCTGTTATATAAAAAGAAATTAACTTCTACTGCACTTCACATTTTGTGTGCTCTAACATGAAATGGCAAGAGCAAGATCTCTTCTATTTGAAACTCCTTCCTAACTAAGGGAGTTTCTCCTTGCCACTGAAAAGAGGAATGGTATAGACCTGAAACCGTTTATTATATTACCCGCGCTGGAATCATCATCTCTCGTTTATGGGCAGGTAGATTAAGTGACTGTACTTATCTTTATATAAAGATAATCTGAGCTGTAGACAAATAAATAAACATATCTGTAATTTAGGTTCTAAAATAATGGAACTATAATAAAACAAACGTCTCCGCTCCGTTTCTCCGTCACCGCCCACAGCCGTTATGACTAAACCGAAACTCAGCTCCCTCGTTTGGAGTAGTGTTGGGCGTCTGACTAAATGAAGAGCAGAATTCGGTTTAATTTATACGGACTCTCTTCGTAACCTCCTCCAGACTTTCTCTGAGACATCGCTCCACCCGTGTTTCTCAGCCTTAGCTTCCTTCAACCGCTAGCGCACGTGTCACGTGGATTTAACACGTGCTATGAACACGCCAGCGCTGCAGCAGCTCGCGCTAACTTATTACTGCTAGCAAACAAGTCAGATTTTCCAGTAAAACACAGTGGATTAAAGTGGACATCTACTGAAATCGTGTTACCACGCATCGCCACGCTTTAATTAATGACCTTTATCTGCCAGCTGCTCGAGGTTACGCTCCACTGTTATGCTACGTCGTGCGAACGTTTAGTAATTAACTTACCTGGTCAGAACTCGTCCTTTCCTGTACATATACACGCTTTAAACGGTTAGACATGTGCACGTATATGTACTTACACTGTATGTGTGCAGTGCCGCGTAACAGATCAGGACGCTAAAACCGCTCACGAGCTGAACAGCCAAAAGTGGAGGCAACCGAGCACGAGCTGGTCAGTATCGTCGGAAGCTACGCATGCGCAGAACCGGCGCGTGGTTTATCGCCTTTGTGTGGTACATGTACTGAAATGTTTAAATGGTAAAATAAATAAAGCGATTTAACGAACGAACTCGACTCGTTCCTCTAATACTGTATTTTATCCACGAGGGTAAAAAAGTTCAAACAATACACGTGGATCATCTAAATATCAGCTACGTATTTCAGACGTGGATTTCATAGTTTCATTAAAATATTTAATTAATATTCTCTTACCTTGTTTAGCAGCTGTAAAGTCTTCTCTTGCTCCTTTTCCTGTTGAATGAGGAGGACGTGCTGAAACTTTTCTTCCTGCTTCCTGTGATGCTCACGAAGTTTCTTTAATCGCGTTGAAAAACGATCCATGTTCAGAGCCAGAGTGACTGTAGGCTTTTTACGTTGCATACCCCCTATGCTGAGAATGACTAATCTTAAAGGAATACTCCACAATTTTTCATCCAGTTTCTCCGTACTTCGAAAAGAAAAGGGAAATGCTTAATATATAATAGAAACCAATAGGCATCTGTGGAAACACCTGCCCTTCGGATATTATAGATTTTTAAAGTACAATAAACGGTTGGTAAATAGTATATGCAAACTTTTTACACTTACTACTGTTTCTGTATTCAAAACAGATAGTTAATGTGCCAATATTTTCACAAGCACAAAAACAACCAGTGGTGGGTTTATATTAAAGAAGAGAAGTGTCCGCAAGGTTCGGCCGGAGGGAGAGTCATAGAATAGATTTCCAGCTAAGAGCTGGGCACCCACACACAAGTCCAATGACCCTGTTTACACCTAGTCACTTCATGTAACTAGTATCTGGACTGTATCCTGATCAGGTTTTAGTCACATGCATTTACACTGGGAAGAGACATGCATCTTCAGTAATGTAGACTGAAATCCAGTTGCCGTGTGGGACGGAATATGCATATTCACTCATTGTGAGCCAATTATAACTGGTGTTTGGCTGTACGCAGAGGGCCGATCGAATGTGTCTTGGATATACCACTTGTATATTTATGTAGTACCACAGACAGGTATTTTTACCTGGTACTGGACTACTCACTGCATGTTGCTATCCCCGAGGTAACGATGATGGATCAGACCGAGAGCTGACATGCTATCACTGAGGTAGCGATGTTGGATGGAGCCGCACTGAGTGCATATGCTATATTACAGAAGGCTTACAAAGCATAAACACTGAGGTAGCGATGGTGGAAGGGGCAGAGAGCTGACATGCTATCACTGAGGTAGCGATGGTGGAAGGGGCAGAGAGCTGACATGCTATCACTGAGGTAGCGATGGTGGAAGGGGCAGAGAGCTGACATGCTATCACTGAGGTAGCGATGGTGGAAGGGGCAGAGAGCTGACATGCTATCACTGAGGTAGCGATGGTGGAAGGGGCAGAGAGCTGACATGCTATCACTGAGGTAGCGATGGTGAAAGGGGCAGAGAGCTGACATGCTATCACTGAGGTAGCGATGGTGGAAGGGGCAGAGAGCTGACATGCTATCACTGAGGTAGCGATGGTGGAAGGGGCAGAGAGCTGGAAGGGGCAGAGGGAAGGGGCAGAGAGCTGACATGCTATCACTGAGGTAGCGATGGTGGAAGGGGCAGAGAGCTGACATGCTATCACTGAGGTAGCGATGGTGGAAGGGGCAGAGAGCTGACATGCTATCACTGAGGTAGCGATGGTGGAAGGGGCAGAGAGCTGACATGCTATCACTGAGGTAGCGATAGTGGAAGGGGCAGAGAGCTGACATGCTATCACTGAGGTAGCGATGGTGGAAGGGGCAGAGAGCTGACATGCTATCACTGAGGTAGCGATGGTGGAAGGGGCAGAGAGCTGACATGCTATCACTGAGGTAGCGATGGTGAAAGGGGCAGAGAGCTGACATGCTATCACTGAGGTAGCGATGGTGGAAGGGGCAGAGAGCTGACATGCTATCACTGAGGTAGCGATGGTGGATGGGGCAGAGAGCTGACATGCTATCACTGAGGTAGCGATGGTGGAAGGGGCAGAGAGCTGACATGCTATCACTGAGGTAGCGATGGTGGAAGGGGCAGAGAGCTGACATGCTATCACTGAGGTAGCGATGGTGGAAGGGGCAGAGAGCTGACATGCTATCACTGAGGTAGCGATGGTGGAAGGGGCAGAGAGCTGACATGCTATCACTGAGGTAGCGATGGTGGAAGGGGCAGAGAGCGGACATGCTATCACTGAGGTAGCGATGGTGGAAGGGGCAGAGAGCTGACATGCTATCACTGAGGTAGCGATGGTGGAAGGGGCAGAGAGCTGACATGCTATCACTGAGGTAGCGATGGTGGATGGGGCAGAGAGCTGACATGCTATCACTGAGGTAGCGATGGTGGAAGGGGCAGAGAGCTGACATGCTATCACTGAGGTAGCGATAGTGGAAGGGGCAGAGAGCTGACATGCTATCACTGAGGTAGCGATGGTGGAAGGGGCAGAGAGCTGACATGCTATCACTGAGGTAGCGATGGTGGAAGGGGCAGAGAGCTGACATGCTATCACTGAGGTAGCGATGGTGGAAGGGGCAGAGGGCTGACATGCTATCACTGAGGTAGCGATGGTGGAAGGGGCAGAGAGCTGACATGCTATCACTGAGGTAGCGATGGGGGAAGGGGCAGAGAGCTGACATGCTATCACTGAGGTAGCGATGGTGGATGGGACAGAGAGCCGACATGCTATCACTGAGGTAGCGATGGTGGATGGGGCAGAGAGCTGACATGCTATCACTGAGGTAGCTATGGTGGAAGGGGCAGAGAGCTGACATGCTATCACTGAGGTAGCGATGGTGGAAGGGGCAGAGAGCTGACATGCTATCACTGAGGTAGCGATGGTGGAAGGGGCAGAGAGCTGACATGCTATCACTGAGGTAGCGATGGTGGAAGGGGCAGAGAGCTGACATGCTATCACTGAGGTAGCGATGGTGGAAGGGGCAGAGAGCTGACATGCTATCACTGAGGTAGCGATGGTGGAAGGGGCAGAGAGCTGACATGCTATCACTGAGGTAGCGATGGTGGAAGGGGCAGAGAGCTGACATGCTATCACTGAGGTAGCGATGGTGGATGGGGCAGAGAGCTGACATGCTATCACTGAGGTAGCGATGGGGGAAGGGGCAGAGAGCTGACATGCTATCACTGAGGTAGCGATGGGGGAAGGGGCAGAGAGCTGACATGCTATCACTGAGGTAGCGATGGTGGAAGGGGCAGAGAGCTGACATGCTATCACTGAGGTAGCGATGGTGGAAGGGGCAGAGAGCTGACATGCTATCACTGAGGTAGCGATGGTGGAAGGGGCAGAGAGCTGACATGCTATCACTGAGGTAGCGATGGCGTCGGGGGCCGAGAGCTGACATGCTATCACTGAGGTAGCGATGGTGGAAGGGGCAGAGAGCTGACATGCTATCACTGAGGTAGCGATGGTGGAAGGGGCAGAGAGCTGACATGCTATCACTGAGGTAGCGATGGTGGAAGGGGCAGAGAGCTGACATGCTATCACTGAGGTAGCGATGGTGGAAGGGGCAGAGAGCTGACATGCTATCACAGAGGTAGCGATGGTGGATGGGGCAGAGAGCTGACATGCTATCACTGAGGTAGCGATGGTGGAAGGGGCAGAGAGCTGACATGCTATCACTGAGGTAGCGATGGTGGAAGGGGCAGAGAGCTGACATGCTATCACTGAGGTAGCGATGGTGGAAGGGGCAGAGAGCTGACATGCTATCACTGAGGTAGCGATGGGGGAAGGGGCAGAGAGCTGACATGCTATCACTGAGGTAGCGATGGTGGAAGGGGCAGAGAGCTGACATGCTATCACTGAGGTAGCGATGGTGGATGGGGCAGAGAGCTGACATGCTATCACTGAGGTAGCGATGGTGGAAGGGGCAGAGAGCTGACATGCTATCACTGAGGTAGCGATGGTGGAAGGGGCAGAGAGCTGACATGCTATCACTGAGGTAGCGATGGTGGAAGGGGCAGAGAGCTGACATGCTATCACTGAGGTAGCGATGGTGGAAGGGGCAGAGAGCTGACATGCTATCACTGAGGTAGCGATGGTGGAAGGGGCAGAGAGCTGACATGCTATCACTGAGGTAGCGATGGTGGAAGGGGCAGAGAGCTGACATGCTATCACTGAGGTAGCGATGGGGGAAGGGGCAGAGAGCTGACATGCTATCACTGAGGTAGCGATGGTGGAAGGGGCAGAGAGCTGACATGCTATCACTGAGGTAGCGATGGTGGAAGGGGCAGAGAGCTGACATGCTATCACTGAGGTAGCGATGGTGGAAGGGGCAGAGAGCTGACATGCTATCACTGAGGTAGCGATGGTGGAAGGGGCAGAGAGCTGACATGCTATCACTGAGGTAGCGATGGTGGAAGGGGCAGAGAGCTGACATGCTATCACTGAGGTAGCGATGGTGGAAGGGGCAGAGAGCTGACATGCTATCACTGAGGTAGCGATAGTGGAAGGGGCAGAGAGCTGACATGCTATCACTGAGGTAGCGATGGTGGAAGGGGCAGAGAGCTGACATGCTATCACTGAGGTAGCGATGGTGGAAGGGGCAGAGAGCTGACATGCTATCACTGAGGTAGCGATGGTGGAAGGGGCAGAGAGACTTAATTCACTGAGGTAATAGCGATGGTGGAAGGGGCATATGAGAGCTGACAATTAATTTGAACTGTTGGGTAGCTTTCCCCCCCCAAAAGCACCATATCTCCACAGCAAGCATTTCCCGCCAACCTTCTGTTCCATCAAACATAAAAAAAAAAATCACCTTTACAATTAGTGTCACTAATTCATTATCACAATTTGTGAACAAATGATGAACAAATGAAACAAAAACATACAGATTCTTATAATTTCTATTCAACTGACTGAGGTAGCGACCTTTGGGGCCCGGAAGGGGCAGAGATTTTGGTCCTCACATTCCTATCACTGAAGGTAGTTTGATGGTGGAAGGGGCAGAAGAGTACTCACCACATGCACACACACACACACACACACCCTCACCCACACACACACACTCATCCTCACCCACCCACACACACACACACACACACTCATCCACACACACACAGTCAACCAAACACACACACCCAAACCCAAACACACCCACACACACATGCACACACACCCACACTCACCTACACACACACCCACACACACTCACCCTCACCCAGTTCACCACCCACACCCCTCCAAACACAACACACCATCAACCTCTCCAAACACACACACAAGCAGTTTCCCACACACCCACCCTCACCTACACACCGCACTGTCACCCCAAACACACCCCAACACACAAAAACCCAAACACACACACATAAAACTCCATACACAAAAACACAAACGCACACACACTTTACCCACAACGCACATTACACTCACCACTAATTTCACACATCACACAATTTGTGAACAAATGATGAACAAATGAAACAAAAACATACAGATTCTTATAATTTCTATTCAACTGAGGACCTCCAGGAAACGTTGTCAGCTGATGTCATGTGACCTTTGGGAGCCGTTACTAGCAAAATCAAGTGAGGACCGGGATTTTGGTCCTCACTTTCCAAAAAGTCCTCACAAGAAGGCCGTTTGTTTATAGGTGGTCCTCACAGGGATAGCAAGACAAGTACACACGCACACACCCAAACACACACACATGCACACACATACAGAAACACAAACACATACTCTCACTGCAGCGTAAATCTGAAAAAGGGAGGGGCTGTTTCCCCCATTATTCTTCATCACTGCATGAACACTTGTCTGACACTGACCCCAGCATGGGGTTGACTTCATCAAAGGTTCAGGAAATGTTCGGGGGCTCTTGGGTTTTTTTTGTAAATTCAGTATTTCATGCTGTTACGTTTTAGAGCCTTTCAGTACGACCCATTCTCCTGTCAGTGTCAGTCTATAGAGGGTACACGGTTGTGCGCTTGATTTATACACCTGTTAGCGATGAGTGGTGGGTGTAGCTCAGTGGATAACACCACTGCCTGCCAGGGACTCACCACACCATGTGGGAGACTGGGGTTTGAATCCCGGTCTGGGTGACTACACTGTCCTACACCAATAAGAGTCCTTGGGCAAGCCTCCTAACACTACACTGGGCTAGCTGTGATATGGTTAACCGTTTAAGTCGCTCTGGATAGGAGCCGTAAATGTAAACGAGTGTGACTGAAACCGGTAACCCCTAATAATAAGTGTCCACATACTTTTGGCCACATGTCCATGAAATATGAGTTACCAGAATCGCCCTTGAATTGAACGTATGGTGGTGATGTCATCGCCATATGGAACTTTTTCATGGAATGGCTCATTTCAGTCATTTATCCTGAGAATTCCCGTCCTGCTCATTAACATTCCGGATGTCATGGCGTAGAGAAAGACATTCCTGGTCCTCCCCTTGTGAAACTAACCCCGTATGAGCACAACTCTATACCGTAACAGAGTGTGTACTCAAAATCGACGGAATGAGCTTGTAATAGGACTCACTTCCACACCCGTCTTCACGGTTTCCAGCACTCTGCTGAACGCTGTTCTATCTTTCCCAGGTTTGTGCTGAAGGGGTTTTCCAAAGACGGCAGGGATCTGACCGATAAGGAGACCAAAGCATTCCTGGCCGCTGCTGACAAGGACGGGGACGGGAAGATCGGCATTGATGGTGAGAGACGTGCAGGCGTACAGCCAGACAGCAACAAGACACAAACCCACAAAGACCCGGTGTTTACCGCGGGCACAGATCCCCGGTTTTAACTAGCACCGAGTCCCAAACCCACCCTAAACAGCTCGGGAGTAAATTAGAGACCACCTTAGCTCCTCTAGTTGTGTGGTTTCGGAGTTTGGGTTTGACCAAAGTGACCAAAGCAGCCACGATCAAACATGAAAGGAGACGCCGAGATCGGAGTCAGAACCAGGGCAGACTGGCAGCGAGGCAACCAGAGAAGAGACGACCAGAGGAGAGGCGGGGGGAACAGTCAGAGGGGGAGGGGAGACCGAAAGGCCAGAAGATAAACAAGAGCAAAGGCCAAAGGGGACGAAGAAGAGATGGGGAGTCGAGGACCATAGGAGGTCAGGTGGGCTAGTACTCAGGAGACCTAGAGCGGGAATGATTGGGCAACTTGGGACGTGTGGGTGTGACGCCATCGAGTGATTCCCCTTTGGGAGGGAGGAGTCCGGAGAAGCGGCTGAGTCAGTAGAGAGTGGGTTTGGCCTCTGCCAGTCTGTAGCTGTGTTGTCCTGTGTGTTGTCCTGTGGGTTTGCTGCTTTCAGTAAAGCTAGAACCCAACCTTCGGTTCCTCACTAAGAACCTTTCTCTCCAGCTCTGTTGGTCTGTAGTTGGTTTTTGTCTACACTGAGTCTTTGGCTAGTACTAGCACTGCATTAGCCATCCAGCTGGTTCTATAACGAGAGAACAATGATGACAGCAGCAGGGGGTTTATACTATCGCTCGTTAGGGGGCGGGGTTTGGTTCAGGTAATCAACTAATCAGCATTTCCGTAATAAGAATGAGGCGTGTCTGTGAAGGAGTTCTGACCAGAACTGTACATGTGCGGTACCTGCTGATATACCGGCAGATGTTGTTATCCGCACACTGCTTAAAGTGGAAGTTGAATGGCGCCATCTAGTGGAACCAGCCAGTTAACTGGTAGCATAGAGAACACACCATCTATGGCTGTCCAAAGAAAAACATGTATCTTCATTTTTTGTTGATTTTCACTTTTATGCCCCATTTGGTCACATGAGCCGCTGTCTACACTGTGTGGAAATTTCATAAGGAATGGACCAACAGAAATCTCCCAAAACTGCTTGGTAAGATGTCTGGTTCCATTGACTTCCATTCAAATTAAAGGAGATTTTGGCCTCTCCTGTAAAGTTGCCATTTTGGAAATCCCTGTTTTTCTTTGGGCATCGACGATACGCTGCCTTCTAGACGCCGTCTTTTTCAGAGACGTCCACGATTGTTTCAACACGACAAACACCAAGACACACTGACGTGTCCACAGCTTTCAGATGACCACAGGCCACGCTGACGGTTTCTCTGACGCTGTCCTGTGTGTTCTCTCTCTTGCAGAGTTTGAAGCCATAGTCCACGAGTAAACTACCAACGCATCTGGCAACCCGACAACCTCTTCTCTCCTCCGTTCACACCTGCAGGCTGACGCGCAGCACTGCATGCCTCTCCACACCACCCAACCCCACCCCAACTCCCCCTACACCTCCCACCAACCCACCCACCCACCCCTCCCTCCCGCATCCATAAGCCACGGGCAGGAACCTCATCCGCACTTCTATTTATTTACTCCTTTTTTTATACAAACTCTGTGATCATGTGACCAGTTTTATCTGAGCTGCCGCCTCACGCCCCCCACCCCCATCCGCCAACCACCCGTTAAGACCCCTGAGGAAATGAGATATATGTTGTGATAGGCTGTCGATATGTTCCTGCATGTAACAGTTAAGGATATATCGTAACGTACTTTTTCCGATATATATATCTTTTCTTCGTAACGGGGACATCCATAACTCTCTCCTTCTGCCCTCTCCTCGTCTCTCAGTCTCTCTCCCTCTCCTTCTTCCTTCCAAAACACATCCCTCCTTCTCCTGTCGTTCTTCTCCTTCCCTCCTCGCTCCAGATAGAGCTGGCGAACGCGAAGACAAAAGACGAAAAGATTGAAGACGAGCTGCGAAACAGAGAACATGCGTCTCGAGAGAGAAATAAAGTGAACCCATGCCTTGAGTACCTGGTCTGCACATGTGCCTTATTTAAAGAGGAGCTCATGAATACTAGTCCAAGGGTTAGCACATCTGAACCACGCCCACTCACTGGCCGGTCCTGTGCAAAAGTCTGTGACCCTTCATGTCCAGTGACAATAATCCAAAACAGCCACTATGTAGAAGAGAAGGGAGGGAGTAGGAAGAGCCAGGAGGCCGGGGGTTGAGCTGTTGAGCCTGAGGTAGACGTTAAAGTAGAGACCCCCAAGATAAACACTCCCTCCGTTCAGACCTCCACTGGAGTAACAGTACTCAGCTCAGTGTAGATGAAGAGACTCTAGTGTCTCTCAGTCCACCAGTCTCTAATAGGAACTCATTCATTATGATTTCTATTATCATCAGCACAGAACACTGAAGGAGAACCGGTTCCATTAGCTAGAACCATAAAATAACTTTCAGCAAACTACAAAGTTTAAGATTTAAGATTTATTAACTTAGTTACGAGTTTAAGTTTAATAAGAACTAGTTTTAAACAGGAACCATAAAGGAACAGAGGTCATATACATTCAGAAACAGGCGCTCGCCAGTCACGAGGGCGTGTGGACATGCTTCTATACGGTGTCTATTGACCCACAAAGTCAGGATCAACATGTTCGATCTGTTCACCAACCCCGTCCTGCTTTACCTGACCTCCTCCAGGTGGTCCTGGATGTAGTGCAGGCCTGGAATGGACATTTCCATGGATGCTAGGAATCCAGGAATGAGCTTGTTTACGTTTTTAAGCACACATGAGCCAAAAGTCGAGTAAACAGTGAGATGTTGGTGGAGTTAAAGTACAAAGTCATCCAGAATGTAAATACTCCAGTACAGATACACGGAAAACCTACTTAAATACAGTAACTAATTACATTTACTTCCATACTGTCCACCACTGGAAAACAGTCTCTGGACATAGTTTTTATAGGACCCCCTGAAGGTATATCTTCATGGTGTACTGTATCCCATCATGCACCATGGCCTCAACAGCTCTCAGCCTGCTTCAGCCAGAGAAAATGGAGGCGGGTAACACTCGGGAGATAAACGCAGCCCACTCCGAGTATAAATGTGGGTGTAGTGATTGTAGTGGGTGTGTGTTCATCAGAATGAGCCTCAGAAAGTTAAATATACAGGTCTGAAGATTAATAAAAGATGAACTCGCTTTAGAGGATCAGTTTTAGAGTGAAATAGCCGAGGGGAGCTAACCACTAGGCTAACTGTATCTCAGGTGAACTGAGCAGCGTTAGCAGCAGCTAGCTCTAAACAGTGGATACAGTAATAACAACTCTAAGGGAAATGTGCGGTAACTGGTCATGTGACTGTATTAGTATACTACACTGTAGGTCTGAACTTGGTACTGTACTGTATACCACACACAGGGGCCGTATAGAGTGTGCAGTACATGCTATTGTAGGGTGCAGTGTGCCGTATAGTAGTGTACCATTTCAAATACAGCCTCATTTACAATATACAGCTATTCACAGATGGTAACAGGTGGGTCACAAAAACCCACCACCAACAATATTAGAACAGAGAAGAGAAGAATAACCAGCAGAATATCATATCAGGTGTTTACTGTGTCCTCTCTTTACCTTTATTACACCATCCATTCCTTTCATTAGGCTCACTTCCTGTTCCTCAGATAGACACACCTCCAAAGTTCAGTCAAACACATTCAGTGGTGTAGAGGTTCTAGACCCTGGGGTGGTCAGTCCATTCAGACAGACGAGCAGACGGATGGACAGACGATTAAACAGACAGACGAAGCAATGAACAAGAGAACAGACAGACGAGTAGACGGATGGACAGACGAATAAACAGACAGACGAAGCAATGACTAAAACAGACAGACGAGTAGACGGATGGACAGGCGAATAAACAGACAGATGAAGCAATGAACAAAAAAACAGACAGACGAGTAGACGGATGGACAGATGAATAAACAGACAGACGAAGCAATGAACAAAAGTACAGACAGATGAGCAGACGGATGGAAAGACGAATAAACAGACAGACGAAGCAATGAATAAAAGAACAGACAGACGAGCAGATGGATGGACAGACGAATAAACGGACAGACGAAGCAACGAATAAAGGAACACACAGACGAGCAGATGGATGGACAGACGAATAAACGGACAGACGAAGCAATGAACAAAAGAACAGACAGACGAGTAGACGGATGGACAGACGAATAAACGGACAGACGGAGCAATGAACAAATGAACAGACAGACAAGCAGACGGATGGACAGACGAATAAACAGACAGATAAAGCAATGAATAAAAGAACAGATGAGGATACGGATGGACAGACGAATAAACGGACAGACGAAGCAATGAACAAAAGAACAGACAGACGAGTAGACGGATGGACAGACGAATAAATGGACAGACGAAGCAATGAACAAAAGAACAGACAGACAAGCAGACGGATGGACAAACGAATAAACAGACAGGCGAAGCAATGAATAAAAGAACAGACAAACGAGTAGACGGATGGACAGATGAATAAACGGACAGACGAAGCAATAAACAAAAGAACGGACAGACGAGTAGACGGATGGACAGATGAAGAAACGGACAGGCGAAGCAATGAACAAAAGAACAGACAGACGAGTAGACGGATGGACAGACGAATAAACGGACAGACGAAGCAATGAACAAAAGAACAGACAGATGAGCAGACTGATGGACAGACAAATAAACGGACAGACGAAGCAATGAACAAAAGAACAGATGAGGAGATGGATGGACAGACGAATAAACGGACAGACGAAGCAATGAACAAAAGAACAGATGAGGAGACGGATGGACAGACGAATAAACGGACAGACGAAGCAATGTTCAAGGTTAAAGATTAGAAAGGGCGTCCACATACTTTTGGACATATAGGTGTATGTCCATATTGGTTCCATCCTATAACACAGTAACACCATCGATGTAGGAGAGGGAAAACCACACCCCTCCAAACACACGGAGCTTCAGGTCGCCCGGCACCATCACGAGCTTCAACACGTTCCAAGGAGAACGCTCAGCCCTCGTTTCTGCGACTGGGATTCACCGCACAGCAACAGGAAAGAGATTCCGAGGGAGGCGGACATTTTCTTTAAGTATCTCAAAGCAAGTTCACAACTAAACCACACGCCAAAAGTTTGGGGACACCCAGTTTTCCTTGAACTGTTCTTATAGTCAGTGTGAAGTCATTTCCCGAAACGCCATGAGGCATTGAATGTGCACTTCCTGGTTATCCGATAAAAATGAAAAGGAAAATAAAAAAAACATTCAGACAGAATTTAGTTGAACTGTTGACAAGGGATGCACCCAAAGTTCGGCAACCCAAATTATTCGCCCGAAAACGACAAAAAGGACAGAATTCGGCCTGAAAAGAAAAAAAAAAACACTACCAAACAATGACGTTGTTAATGGTGCCGTTACCTTTTCCTACTTCCTGGATGTAGACAGGAAGCAGTGCAGAGCATTTACCCCAGGGCTAGCAACAACCACTCCAGGCTACCACTCCACCGCGAGTCCCACTGGATCGTGCACACCAGAGTTCTCTCTCTTTTGTGCCAGCGGGGATGGGGTTAAGTCCGATCGTGCGGTGTTGGTGTGTCTGCTGGGATGGTAAGATGTAAGGTGTTCAGTAAGTGTATACTGAAATACACCCCAGACAGCAAAACTGTCCCGGCCCAAATCTGGCCCACATTCCCCATTTTCGTCAGCCCCACTTGCCATATGGGTTAGCGGCACATGGGTGGGCCACTCCCGGTAGCAAGATGTGGGCCACATATATACCACATTAGAGCCACGGCTGGAAATGGGCAACTCTGCCGTATCTGGGTCAGAAGTGGGTCAGGTCCGTTTGGGACAGGTGGGCCAAATTGGTGGTGTAAGTATGTGGGCCACCTTTGACTCACAGCAAATTGGCAGTGCCTACAGCGGGCCAGCTGTGCCGTATCTTTGCCAGATGTGGCCCACATCTACTTGTTGACTGGGATTTAGCCTATTTCACTCATGCAGTGGTGGAAAAGTGGCAAAATTAACAAAACACGATGTTGGGTATTCGGCCAAATGTTTCAATTTGCTCCGTCACAGTTTTCCAGGAACGTGGATTCTGTTGTCCGTGCTGGTCTAATGGAAAATCGCAGGGGCCAAGAATACTTGGGGTATTTTTCAGTAAAAGTGAAGATCCCGGAAAAAGACCAGATGTCCCCAAACTTGTGACACACTACAAATACTAGACAACATCGTTGGTCGCGAACGTCGGCACAGCAAACACACATGCACACAGAGTTCATCGGCTAACTAAACAGCTTTCGCAGTTGGATGGTCCTTTCAGGCTGATCCAACGGAATGCCAACAAACCCAGCGTTCCAAAGTGCGCAGATGGGCTTCCAAATGTCCAGGAAAAGAAGTGACAGGACAAACAAACAGGCAGGACCGCCAAGCTGGCGTACGAGTGTGTGGATGTTGTTTGATCGTGTTTGGTCCGGTTACAGACTGGAGTTTAGGAAATTTGGGGAATTCTGACCAAAACAAACCAAAACAGGGAGAACCCTGAGTCTTGTCCGAGAGCAATGACAGCTTGTGAGTGCTGCTATGGTAGTGGTCAGTGGATTTTCGGTGCCGATCTGTCGTTGGTCACTGTGGGCCGGAGTTTCACTGTGGCAAAAGGATTTGATCCCCTGTAACACAGCAAGAGGCGACAGGTAAACCAAAACAGGTAACGGAGATTCAGTGCTCGAGCATGCACGAACACACACCCTCCAGGAACTTCATCAGGTACTCCCTGTGTCTACACTCAGTTCCAGTTTTTACCACTGGCCATACAGGACATACCCAGTTCTTCAATAGTCAGGACCCCCACAGTGTGGGTATGATGTGAGTGGTGGATCATTCTCAGCACTGCAGTGACACTGACGTGGTGGTGTGTTAGTGTGTGTGGTGCTGGTGTGAGTGGATCACCTGCTGAGAATCATCCACCAATCAAAACTATACAGTCAACAATGTCCTGAGGGCAGCAACATGTGGAAAGCGACGTGTGGAAAGCGACGTGTGTAAAGCGTCCTCAGGGCATTGTCCTATGGGCAGCATCCTAAGGGCAGCGACGTTTGGAAAGCAACGTGTGGAAAGCGTCCTGAGGGCAGTGTACTCTGGTCAGCATCCTGAGGGCAGCGTCCTCTGGGCAGTATCCTGAGGGCAGCAACGTGTGGAAAGCGACGTGTGGAAAGCGTCCTGAGGGCTTCATCCTCTGGGCAGCATCCTGAGGACAGCAACGTGTGGAAAGCGTCCTGAGGGCAGTGTACTCTGGTCAGCATCCTGAGGGCAGCATCCTGTAGGGCAGTGTCCTGTGGGCAGTGTCCTGTGGGCAGCGTCCTGAGGGAAGCATCCTGAGAGGCAGTGTCCTGTGGCCAGTGTCCTCTGGGCAGCGTCCTGTGGGTCGCGTCCTGTGGGCAGTGTCCTGTGGGCAGTGTCCTGTGGCCAGTGTCCTCTGGGCAGCGTTCTGTGGGCAGCGTTCTAAAGGCAGTGTCCTGTAGGTCGTGTCCTATGGGCAGCGTCCTGTGGGCAGCATCCTGTGGCCAGTGTCCTCTGGGCAGCGTCCTGTGGGCAGTGTCCTGTGGGCAGCGTCCTGAGGGAAGCATCCTGAGACGCAGCGTCCTGTGGCCAGTGTCCTCTGGGCAGCGTTCTGTGGGCAGCGTTCTAAAGGCAGTGTCCTGTAGGTCGTGTCCTATGGGCAGCGTCCTGTGGGCAGCGTTCTGAGGGCAGTGTCTTGCGGGTGGTGTTTTATGGGCAGCGTCCTGTGGCCAGTGTCCTCTGGGCAGCGTCCTGTGGGCAGCGTCCTTTGGGCAGTGTCCTGTGGGCAGCGTCCCGTGTCCACCGATGAAGGACTAGAGGATGACCAACACTGCACTGTGCAGCAGCAGATGAGCTATCGTCTCTGACTGTCCATCTACAAGGTCGACTAGCGAGGTAGGAGTGTCTAATAGAGTGGACAGTGAGTGGACACAGTGTCTAAACACTCCAGCAGCACTGCTGTGTCTGATCCACTCACACCAGCACCACACACACTAACACACCACCACCACCACGTCAGTGTCACTGCAGTGCAAAAATGTGTACCTAACGAAGTGACCAGTGGGTGCATCTACAGTTCATCTATAGACCTTACCTGGGAAAGAGAGGGTGCTCTGGGAACTGTCCTGGAGGGTTTGCTCTCTGAAGAACAAAATGACCAAATCAGACATAAAGACATGTAATATGACGAACAGTGTGGTAATATGTTAATCAGAGACGGGGACTAACGCCAGCTGAGCTGCAAGTTGACTGATCTTAGGACCAAAGTTCATGAAGATAAAGACTCAAGATTTGCACAGCAGAGACTCAAGACTCAACACAGGCATTCAAGACTTGGTTTGAACTCAAATCCTAGAGACCCCAGACTTAGCCCTGACTTGAACCAAAGAGACTTGAGACCCGACTCAGGCTCTTGTTCCACTTTAGAGACTCAAATCCAGAGACCTGATTTGGACTAGCACCTCAACTCGAATCCAGAAAACCCCAGAGATTCGAGATTCCACACCTCCGAAGACTAGAGACTTCACTTGATCTCAAAGCCTAGAAACTCGAGAACTGGTCTCGCAGCTCCGAGAGAGGTCTAACTCAACTTGGGTCCTTTGAGTCACACTTCAAACCTAAGTCTCAAGACTCAATTTGGACTTGCAGTTCAGGGAATCCTGGTTCACACCTTAAACAACTTGAAACCTGAAAACCTGATACTTGATGTGTACTTGCAGCCTAGAAATTTGAGACTCTGGGTAACAAGATAATGTCCTGAGGCACTACCTCGAAACACAATTCAAACTCACACCTCAAAACCTGAGACTCAAGTTAAACTTGAACCCCAGAGATGCAAATTTGATTTAGAGAATCAATTTAGACTTGCAACCTACAGACTTGAGACTTGACTTGGACCTCAGAGATTTGTAGGCCAATTCGGACAGGAGCCCCACAGATTCAATTTAGGCTCGCACCTCAACACTTGAGACTTGACTCGATGTCATACCCCAGGGAGTCAGGACTCATGTACCCCTTGTAACCTAGACACTGACCTAACTTGGTCTCAAAGCCCAGAAGCCTGAGAATCGGAGACCTTGCACCTTAGAGATTTTGGATTTGACTTGTTAACTGGAGACTCAACACAATCTTGAACTCCAGAGACTTGAGTCAGTCTCCAGAGTCTCCAATTACTTACTTTGGACTGGGAGCCCAAAAATGTATTTCATCTGAAACCCCAGAGAGTTGACACGCAAGTCAGACTCGCACCCAGAAACTTGGAATTAGGAATTCGGATTTGCACCTTTAAAAAAACCCAGAGACTCGAGACTTGACTCGGACTTAAACTCTGTAACACAAACATGACTCAGACTCACTTTCCAGACTCAGTTTCTAGAGTCGACTTGACTCTATTTTGAACCTGAGAGGTGAAACTTGATGTGGACTTCCGTTCGCCATACTCACCTCAGCGCTAGTATCCGACTTCTTCTCCGGAAGTGGGGAGACTGGACGCACATCAGCAGGCTTGGGAAGGGGCGGGGCAGGAGGCGGGATCTGAGAGTAACCCTTGGGCTCCACTTTACTCTCAAAATGAGACTCCGCCCTCCGGTCAAGGAGAGGTGAGACCGGACGAAAGTCAGCGGAGGCTCTCCGGATGGGCGGAGCGGGGGGTGGAATTTCACTGTAGCTCTTCTGATTGGTCTTGGTCTCGTATGTACCCTCCACCTTCCTGTCAGGAATGGGAGAGATTGGACGAAGGTCTGCAGAGGCTCTCCGGATGGGTGGAGCCGGAGCCGGGAGTTCAGCGTTGTTCTTGATATCAGTGGATTCTGATTGGCTATTGGGCTCCAGGAGATTGTTCATACTGTGGCTTCGGAGTGACGTCCCACTTTGGGAAGGCCAGAAGGTGAGCGAGAGTCAGTTTCAAAGTGACGCCATTAAGGAAATGTAGATAAGCCAGTGTTATGTAGCCACAAGCTAGCTGAAATAGCATTTACTGTTTCTCACCTGGAGCTCAACGAAGGGAAGTCCTCTACGGGAGCCACGTACGCTGCAGGAAACCAACCCTGCCTGGAAGAGGAATGCCGCACTTAGTCAATACACCAAATCCAGTTCACACATTGTTCCTCTGAACTCAAACTAAGGGAATCTGTTTCCGAAGGTTTATTTTAACGGAAGCTCCAAACCTAACGTAAACCAAACTGGAGGCCTTCATCATCATAATGTTTAGCAAGCTCAAACAGACTCGCTTATGTGGTTTCTGATACTGTATGATGGTGATACCGCATAGCGGTTGGTGTAGCTCAGCGGTTTAACATCCCCCACCATTACCTGCCAGGGAGTCAGCGTCATAAGACCACCATCGCCACCCTGTAGAGTGGGAGTGCTTGACTGGGATTATTTGAATCCCGTTCTGGGGTGTTAGAAATGCTGTCCTGCTACTCCCACGTCTCCCCCCATAACGCAGGTCCTTGGGCATAGACTTTTGGTATTTTTGTTAAATCTACATACCATCATGCATGTATGATCACCCTCAGGTTTTGATTCTGGATGGAGCCACTCTGCTACTTTCCACCTGTAATAGGATTAAGCGAAACCCAAAATCCTCTCTTGTCGTGATCTGCTCTGGTATACGTAAGGAACAAGTTATGCCGTAAACGAATGTATGACGTACTGTTATCTATAATTGATTTGCAATAAAACCAATTTTTCTAGTGGCCCCAGGTTGCATTCTTTTTACAGTGATCCTTAACATACCTTAAATAAAGTTTCCGTTATCAAAGCTTTTAATGGCCTCTTTTTATCGCTGTGTTAGCGGAGCTGTGTCCTCTCACATCTAAACACAAGTCACAGACTGTAAAGACTGGGAATCCTGCAGAGTCACTATTTACAAGGCTACAACTAGATTTTAGCGATCCTAGGGATCATATTCCCCATCATGGAAAGAGGGTAAGAAGCTTCTCCTCCGTGTTTACCACCACACTGCTGAGAACTGGAACCAAATGCTGGGGGGACCTCGGACCCCTGTGTGTCGATGATTGGTCTAAAACACCTTGGAGCCGTTCGGCAGTAAGATATTTAGCTAGCTAGCTAGTTAGGACATGATGGTCTCTTGCTCGCTCTTAGTGTGACTAGGGGGGGGCAGGTCAGTATGGAACTGGCGCCAGTAGATTCGTGTCGACAATGATCATGAATGGACACGTGCTAACCATACACTAGAAGACTCTGAAAGGACTAAAGTCTGACACCCTCTCACATCTAAACACACGTCACAGACTAGTCCCAGACTAGGAATCTTGCAGAGTCACTATTTACAAGACTACAACTAGATTTTGAGATTTTGAGCCCTATTTGTAAGTGTTTTAGCTAGCTAGCTAGTTAGCGTTAGCATAGCATAACTACCCTTCATTACAAGACAGGATAACGTGAACATGGCTTTAAAACTTGCGGGATTTAGAACCTGACTGTTTACTGCACATCTCAGCGCGTTAATGAACTCCGGGATGTGTTTACGTTTGTGACGTTTCGGGCTCATGACTCGGGCTAGCGTTAGTCCCGGGAATTTCGAGGGCTTCAGCCGATTCTGTCCACCTTTTCCACTCTGTCGTGGTAGAAATGGGAAGATACGTCAAAGAGGCACTCTGGTTCACTCCACAGCTCCACCAGCTTTTCCTCCTTTTGAACAGTCCAGGAGAACCACGGTTTCCGAGCAGGCACCAGATTCCGATCCATGTCTAATCTCTGTCCGACGTTTCTGTACTTGGCTCGTGGCGTCCCATTTGGAGCTGAAACAAGCTCTCCTATTGGTTGTCGACAATGTCTACATCACTATTTGCGTGAGCCGAGACCTACGATAATATTAAACATGGTTGATTTTATCGGAATGCCAGGACGAGAAAAAGACGGAAGTCTGAAGTCCTGACCACCTTACACTAAACGATCGAGATGCGATTCCAACTCTAGCAAGACCCTCATGATTTTGTTCTGACTTCGGAAATCTACCTGCGACTAAAATTGCCTGAAGATCGTTTGGTGTAAGGTCAGCATTAGAGAACCATAAAAGGTCCAACAGAGTCTGAGAACCGGCTTTGAGGACCATAGAGCCATCAAGAGGTCTAGAGAAGAGCTGGCGTCCTTGCGCTGACCCTCAAAACCGTGATAACCTCTGAACCGGTAACCTGAACTCAAACGTTTGGCAGCTCTTACCGCAGACTGCTGTTATGTCGACCATACAGCCAGCCGTTGCGTGCCTCAGGTATGAGCACGGTGAGCACCTCCCCACTGGAGAACGGCAGCAGCACCGGGTTTGAGGAGGCGGGGTGCGAGACGAGCGCTCTCATCGGTCGCCCCCCGCCCAGGCCAAGAGACTCGCCGACAGAGTTGGAACGGGAACGACTCGGGAGAGGAGAGGGAGCTGGAAGAGACAGGGGAATTCTAACGTTACTTTAAACCAAGCTTCGTTCATAGCAACTGTTGCTAGGTTGGACAAGCTTTACGGAACGTTGTCATGAGATCATTTCTGTCGAAATCAATACAGTTCGATCCGTATGAGCTGAGCAGCTGAAGGAAAGCCGGTCACACTCCGACTTCCTCTCACAGTGTTCCTCCCAGGACAGAGCGCCCGCGGTTACTTGATCCTGCCGACACCGAGTCCTACTAACTAGGCCATTTCTTCGGTTGTTACGAAGATAAGCTCATTAGAGTAGGCGGCTGGTAATGGGTAAGTAATGCTAGACACCATGGCTTTGACGGATCAGGTTGAACAGAGGAGTAGGCCTACCTCTAGAGGGCACTCTGCCCAGCATCTGGTGATCCTTCCCAGCCCACGCCTCCACATTGTCTCCAGTCTGGAGGAGAGAGCTCACAGACGTCCTCAACTAATGATCGACAGAGTGAAGAAGAGAGAGAGGTGTAAACACATAGACGGTATGAGGTCTCTACAGGCTCACACCTAACAGCTCCAACTGAGTCTGAAACAGTACAAGGTGACCAGGATCAATAACTGATGATAAATTTAGACTGATATGATCAATATTTATTGAGCTACACATACAGAAGTCTGTCTCTCAGTATGGTGGAGTCGGGCCGCCGTGTTTGCTAACCCAACACGCCAGACGTCTCGGTATGGAGCTGTAGATGTTCCTAATGGAGTCCTGTGATAATCCATCCCATGCAGCTTGAACATCCTCACACAGTTCCTGCAGATGGTGCGGTAGGGGTGGAGGTGGAGGGACACCAGGCCTTCTGGACGTGTGACTACAAACCGTCCATCTTGGTGCTGACCACGGTGCCTCCACACACGGATTCGTTGGGCGTCTCCACCAAGACTAAAGCGGGACTCGTCACTGAAGATGACCCGCTGCCATTCTGAGTCACTCCATGACAGTCTGGTACGACACCACTGCAGTCTTTGGTGACGGTGACGTGGTGTTAAGGACAGTCGTGGTAACGGTCTGTGTGCATGTAGTCCTGCATGGTGCAGCCGTCTGCCGATGGTGCTGCACCAACAGGAGGACTCATGGAGGACACCACTGCTGGCTGGATGTCTGTAATGGTGGCTGTTGGGTCAGTCAGGTAGACTCCAGTTCCTCCACACCAGACTCGCTCATCTATGTCTTTATGGAGCTTGCTCTGTGCACTGGTGTGCGGTCATGCTGGAACAGGAAGGGGCCGTCCCCAAACTGTCCCCACAAAGTTGGGAGCATGGAATGGTCCAGAGTCTCTTGGTCTGCTGAAGCATTAAGAGTTCCTCTCACTGGAACTAAGGGGCGGAGCCTAACTCCTGAACACCACCCCCACACCATAATCCCCCCTACACCAAACTTTACACTCGGCACAGCGCAGTCAGACCAGTACCGTTCTCCTGGTACCACCACACCCAGACTCGCCCATCGGATTACCTGATGGAGAAGCGTGATTGGTCACTCCAGAGAACACGCCTCCACTGCTCTAGAGTCCAGGGGCGGAGCTTTACACCACTGCGTTCCACATTGCTATTGCTGTTACCCTTTGACCATGTGACCTGGCTTCAGCCTGGAGCTGTATAAACCTGAACTGTGACATCACCATCTCACCAGCACATCATGTTCCAGCGGAGTAGGGGTCCGAGGCCTGGAGCTCCGGCTCTCGTTCACCCTCTCCTTCCACCCGTCGGCTTTCTGCTGCAGAGACGCCCCTGTCTGCCAACACACATACATATACCCACGGTCAGCATGGCTCACCGAGGCGTCTGGGCGCTCTGGCGTCCATTCAGATGAACACACAGGGGTCAGTCGGTGTTCAGCTGTTAGCCAACCTCTGCCTCCAGAACCACAATCGTACATCACGGAGCTACAGTCAGTGGGACTGTGTGGAGCTCACAGTGTAGCCCTGTTGTACCTTGTTGATGAGGAACAGTAGCGTGTGGGTTAACCCGCAGTGCTTCTCTGCGAGGAAGCGGTACCGCCTCTCCTCCTCTCTCAGGATCTCGTGCTGACTCTGCCTCAGATACTGCATGTACTCGCTGCTCTCCTGTACACACACACACCCACACACACACACACACACACACAGTATAGCATGGATTAGCACAGCATGGATATAGCATGGATTAGCACAGCATGGATATAGCATGGATTAGCATAGCATGGATATAGTATGGATTAGCATAGCATGGATATAGCATGGATTAGCATAGCATGGATTAGCACAGCATGGATTTAGCATAGCATGGATATAGCATGGATTAGCAAAGCATGGATTAGCACAGCATGGATATAGCATGGATATAGCATGGATTAGCATAGCATGGATATAGCATGAATTAGCACAGCATGGATATAGCATGGATTAGCATAGCATGGATATAGCATGGATTAGCATAGCATGGATATAGCATGGATTAGCATAGCATGGATATAGTATGGATTAGCATAGCATGGATATAGCATGGATTAGCACAGCATGGATATAGCATGGATTAGCACAGCATGGATTTAGCATAGCATGGATATAGCATGGATTAGCAAAGCATGGATATAGCATGGATTAGCACAGCATGGATATAGCATGGATTAGCACAGCATGGATATAGCATGGATTAGCATAGCATGGATTAACACAGAATTCGTATTCTACCGCTACAGATGTTTACTTCGTTCTTGTCCCACAGGTACAGAAACCCTCTGCTCAGTGATGTTCCGAGAAGTAGTTTATTGTCCAGAACATCTGGACAGCTTCCACAGAGAACTCTGGGAGGACTCTCCAGAATTTTTCAGAACTTTAGGGACTTGTCTAGCCCTTTCTGGGCCTGTTCAGTTGTCTACATGGCAGCTGGAGCAGAGTGAGTGGACGGTGGATCCAGAGCTACAGGGCAGCAAAAGGCTGCAGCACCCAGCAGGGGCGTTCTGCTCCGCCTGTGGCCAGTTTACCTAGAACAGAGTGAAGACGAGCCTTCAGCATGCCTGTGGGGGGTCACGATGAACCGCGGGAACCTTAGGCAGGCCAAGCTTCCACACTGCGGGACAGCCAGGAGCTCCGTGGTGGTTAAAGGCATCAGTGGCTCCCAGTCAGAGTAGATGTAGTACCAGCATCAGCCCACACAGGATGGGCAGCAGTTCAGCTCAGACAGAGAGGACATACGGACTGTAGCTGCGGGTTTGACTGAGTTCTCCTTTGAGTTCCCTGCTGAGTTCTCCTTCGAGTTCTCCTTCGAGTTCTCCTTTGAGTTCTCCTTTGAGTTCCCTGCTGAGTTCTCCTTCGAGTTCTCCTTCGAGTTCTCCTTTGAGTTCTCCTTTGAGTTCCCTGTTGAGTTCTCCTTTGAGTTCTCCTTTGAATTTTCCTGTTGTGTTCTCCTTTGAGTTCTCCTTCGAGTTCTCCTTCGAGTTCTCCTTTGAGTTCTCCTTTGAGTTCCCTGTTGAGTTCTCCTTTGAGTTCCCTGTTGTGTTCTCTTTCGAGTTCTCCTTCGAGTTCTCCTTTGAGTTCTCCTTTGAGTTCCCTGTTGAGTTCTCCTTCAAGTTCTCCTTTGAGTTCTCCTTTGAATTTTCCTGTTGTGTTCTCCTTTGAGTTCCCTGTTGAGTTCTCCTTCAAGTTCTCCTTCAAGTTCTCCTTTGAGTTCCCTATTGAGTTCTCCTTCGAGTTGTCCTTTGAGTTCTCCTTCAAGTTCTCCTTCGAGTTCTCCCTTGAGTTCTCCTTTGAGTTCCCTGTTGTGTTCTCTTTTGAGTGCCCTGTTGAGTTCTCCTTTGAGTTCCCTGTTGAGTTCTCCTTTGAGTTCCCTGTTGTGTTCTCCTTTGAGTTCCCTGTTGAGTTCTCCTTTGAGTTCCCTGTTGAGTTCTCCTTCAAGTTCTCCTTCGAGTTCTCCTTTAATTTCTCCTTCGAGTTCTCATTTGAGTTCCCTGTTGTGTTCTCCTTCGAGTTCTCATTTGAGTTCCCCGTTGTGTTCTCCTTCGAGTTCCCTGTTGTGTTCTCCTTCGAGTTCCCTGTTGTGTTCTCCTTCGAGTTCCCTGTTGTGTTCTCCTTTGAGTTCTGCTGTCGCTGGCCTGAAAGGGTGTCTTTGTCTGTTTTTCTATTCCTAATTTGGCCATTAACAGCACGTTATTCCACACTCGCTATTCCACGGATCCCACCTGCTTTGCTTCACCCTCCATGAACATCAAGAACAGCTGGCATTGGATGTGGCATATACTGGACACGTTTCTGGATGTAGCCACATCAGTGTTTAGACACCCTTCCATCAAATAATTGGTGAGTGGGTCCAGATTTGGTGGAGGCCTTCCCTGGCACAATTCCGAGGAGAATTCCCTGTAGACTGGGATTTTTCCACAGCTGGTAGACCCGTATGACCGTACGCTTCCATACACCTGCAGATTCAGCTACTTCCTTCACACTATGGTCTTTGGCCACGCCCACATGAAATCCCTCCTGTTAGCCAATCAGTAACATCTGCTCTGGAGGTTTCCACACATGGAACGAGACGTTCCCTGCACTGTAGCACCTCTTCCCAATCTATGGATCCCGTCACTCACACCCCGCAGGGATTTATAGCTCCATCACCCTCATGCAGCGCCACCTGCAGGAGCCTGAAGTTACTACCACCCTAAACGCGCAAGGTGAGCGGTTTTGTCTGGTGAGCTGATCTCCACACGTTGTGGACAATCTGTGGTGTAGACAGTTTGTCGAGCTGTGGTTCCATTCTGGGAGGGAAGTGTTAATGGACCTCCCACACCCTCACACATACACAAGAGCAGCCTCACCAGAGAGTCCCTGTAAGCTCCTCTTCTCAACTGCCTCTCCAAAGCTGCGGCCTGATTCCTGACCTCCAGCTCGTACACCCTCCTGCTGCCCTGCACACACACACACACACACACACACCCTCGTCTGTCAGTGGTGGGTATCAATGACCTGTGGCTAACGCAGGTGTGCAGTGTGATAGTACTCACGTCTATATACTCCTCATCCAGCTTCACGTTCTTGTCCAGCGCCTGCAGCACCTCCACATGGAACCAGTGGAACTGCACACAGCACAGCATATGATTTACATTGACTGCCTTGAACCCGAAGGTCGGGGCGGGGTGGTACCGGGAGAGGCATCTGGGTGCATGGGCGCCCCCATGTGTTCACAAGGAGAGTTTCAATACATGAGACAGTTCTATGTAAAATCAGGAACACTCAAGGAACCTCTTTTCATGGTGGACATCGGCTCTTGAGACCTATGAAGAATGTTTGGTGTATGGTTCTACGTAGCACTCAAATGGGTTCTACTATGGATAAGAGCTTGAGATCGAAACAGCAGCAGAACCTTATTTGGTTCATGCAGGCCTTGCCATACTTCTGAACCAGTTCTGGACAATATGGGGTCGATGGAGCACGGTGCAGTATCCTGCTGGAACGTCCCAGTTATTATTGGGGGGAACGTAAAGTCCATAAAGGGGTACAAACAAAATGCCATGAGAACACAGCCCACACCAGCATGGAACCACCACCACCAGTGTGCAGGATGCATTGTTGACAGCTGGGGTCCATGGCTTCATGGGGTCTGCGCCACAAGCCAACCTCCCAATCAGCCTAAAAGAAGAGAAATCGTGACTCATTGGTCCATGACACAAGTTGCCGGTCCTCTGAGGTCCAGTTAGCAACCTCACGAGCCCAGGTGAGGCGCTGTGTCCGGTGTCATGGTGTTAACATTGTGGACAGCTGGGGTCCATGGCTTCATGGGGTCTGCCCCACACGCCTACCTCCCAATCAGCCTAAAAGAAGTGAAACCGTGACTCATTGGTCCATGACACAAGTTGCCGGTCCTCTGAGGTCCAGTTAGCAACCTCACAAGCCCAGGTGAGGCGCTGTGTCTGGTGTCATGGTGTCAACAGAGGCCCTCTGGTGGATCATCAGCTCCCATAGGCCAAGGAAACTGAACAAGTAGGTAACGCCACTTCATAACGCATTTCCAAACTGTTATCCCATGATCCGGGGTATCTCAGAGTAGAACCACAGGTCTCAAAGAACCGAACCTATAAAATTCTGCAGAGGGTTCCTAATATGAAACAACAGACGGAGCCAGTGGAGCCGAGCAATGGAACCGTAGAGCGGACCATTCATAAGGTTTTATCGAGCTGTAGCTAGGAAGCATGCTAACTTAGCACACCGTGAGTCATTTGGGGTCACCTTGTTTCGAGGTCATTCAGTTGAGGTGGACATTTTGTGGACCTCCGCAGACAGTCATGGTTTAAAATGGTAACGAAGTGGATCCAAAGGATCGGTTCTGGCTACGTCTTTGATGTAACGTGGTAATGCTAGTCAGCTAATGTGCTTCTTTCTGTAGGTATACATTCAGATCGAGTGTACCAGTGCACAGGTTGCAGGTGAAGATGCCACTCACCAAGCCCTCCACCTCCACCGTCAGCTTCCTCTGGGTCTCGGAAATCTGGATCAGCACATCACCTGCCAATCAAAAAAAATAATCAACCAATGAATGAAACAGGAATGAGTCTTACAACCTAGGCCTAGAAGACATGGACAGGTCCCATTCTTAACAGTCGGTGGACGCCATGGAAACCCAATCCATGAAGCTCTACACACTGTTCCTGAGCTGATCTGACGGGCACATGAAGTTTGGAGGTCTGTAGTGATGGACTCTTTGGAAAGTTGGTGACCTCGGTGCACTATGACCCTCAGCATCAGCTGACCCCGCTCTGTCATTGTACGTGGTCTACCACTTCCTGGCTGAGCTGCTGTCGTTCCCAATTACTCCCATTGTGTTCTAATCCCACTGACAGTGGACTGTGGAATATTTAGTAGGAGGGAATTTCACCACTGGACTTGTAGCACAGGTGGAGCATCCTATCACGGTACCACGCTGGAGTTCACTGAGCTCCTGAGAGCGACCCGTTCTCTCACTAACGTCTGTAGGACCAGACTGCATGACTAGGGGTCTGGTTTTATACACCTGTGGCCATGGAAGTGACTGGACCACCTGAATCCAATGATTCGGATGGGGGAGTGGATACTTAGTGCACCAAAGGTTCATTTCAGTCACGGTAAGACCACCAGCTCCGTTGTTTTTCTCTGCCTGTGTTTCCGTCTGTCTCTTTAATGAGTCTTCATCCTGGTCTTTTCAGCAGGGGGTGCTAAAGTACTTTGAGGACCACAAGGCCATTGACCATATCACACCACACGACCCACCAAACGTCCCGAAAACAGAGGCAGGACCTGCCCATAAACTGCGGCAAGTCAAAACTAAAGGACAGTGACTGCCACACTGTTGGGAATGACCCAACATACAACCCTGACGGAAGAGCGAGCAGGGAGGACTAAGGAAAACCTTCGGACCATCTTCAGAAAGCCTGCCACACTGTTGGGAATGACCCAACATAGAACCCTGACAGAAAGAACGAGCAGGGAGGACTAAGGAAAACTTCGGACCATCTTCAGAAAGCCTACCACAAGGTTGGGAATGACCCAACATAGAACGCTGACAGGAAGAACGAGCAGGGAGGACTAAGGAAAACCTTCGGACCATCTTCAGAAAGCCTGGCACAAGGTTGGGAATGACCCAACATAGAACCCTGATGGGAAGAGGGAGCAGGGAAGACTAAGGAAAACCTTCGGACCATCTTCAGAAAGCCTGGCACAAGGTTGGGAATGACCCAACATAGAACCCTGACGGGAAGAGCGAGCAGGGAGGACTAAGGAAAACCTTCGGACCATCTTCAGAAAGCCTGGCACAAGGTTGGGAATGACCCAACATAGAACCCTGACGGGAAGAGGGAGCAGGGAGGACTAAGGAAAACCTTTGGACCATCTTCAGAAAGCCTGGCACAAGGTTGGGAATGACCCAACATAGAACCCTGATGGGAAGAGTGAGCAGGGAGGACTAAGGAAAACCTTCGGACCATCTTCAGAAAGCCTGGCACAAGGTTGGGAATTACTTAACATAGAACCCTGATGGGAAGAATGAGCAGGGAGGACTAAGGAAAACCTTCGGGCCATCTTCAGAAAGCCTGGCACAAGGTTCGGAATGACCCAACATGGAACCCTGATGGGAAGAGCGAGCAGGGAAGACTAACGAAAACTTCGGACCATCTTCAGAAAGCCTGACACAAGGTTGGGAATGACCCGACATAGAACCCTGACGGGAAGAGTGAGCAGGGAGGACTAAGGAAAACCTTCGGACCATCTTCAGAAAGCCTGGCACAAGGTTGGGAATTACTTAACATAGAACCCTGATGGGAAGAGTGAGCAGGGAAGACTAAGGAAAACCTTCGGACCATCTTCAGAAAGCCTGGCACACTGTTGGGAATGACCTGACATAGAACCCTGATGGGAAGAGTGAGCAGGGAGGACTAAGGAAAACCTTCGGACCATCTTCAGAAAGCCTGGCACACTGTTGGGAATGTCCCGACATAGAACCCCGATGGGAAGAGGGAGCAGGGAGGACTAAGGAAAACCTTCGGACCATCTTCAGAAAGCCTGGCACAAGGTTGGGAATGACCCAACATAGAACCCTGATGGGAAGAGAGAGCAGGGAGGACTAAGGAAAACCTTCGGACCATCTTCAGAAAGCCTGACACACTGTTGGGAATGTCCCGACATAGAACCCTGATGGGAAGAGTGAGCAGGGAGGACTAAGGAAAACCTTCGGACCATCTTCAGAAAGCCTGGCACACTGTTGGGAATGACCTGACATAGAACCCTGACGGGAAGAGGGAGCAGGGAGGACTAAGGAAAACCTTCAGTCCATCTTCAGAAAGCCTGGCACAAGGTTGGGAATGAGCCAACATAGAACCCTGATGGGAAGAGCGAGCAGGGAAGACTAAGGAAAACCTTCGGACCATCTTCAGAAAGCCTGGCACACTGTTGGGAATGACCCAACATAGAACCCTGACGGGAAGAGCGAGCAGGGAGGACTAAGGAAAACCTTCGGACCATCTTCAGAAAGCCTGGCACAAGGTTGGGAATGAGCCAAAATAGAACTCTGACGGAAGAGCGAGCAGGGAAGACTAAGGAAAACCTTCCGACCATCTTCAGAAAGCCTGGCACAAGGTTGGGAATGACCCGAAATAGAACCCTGATGGGAAGAGCGAGCAGGGAGGACTAAGGAAAACCTTCAGGCCATCTTCAGAAAGCCTGACACAAGGTTGGGAATGACCCAACATAGAACCCTGACGGGAAGAGTTAGCAGGGAGGACTAAGGAAAACCTTCAGGCCATCTTCAGAAAGCCTGACACAAGGTTGGGAATGACCCAACATAGAACCCTGACGGGAAGAGTTAGCAGGGAGGACTAAGGAGAACCTTCAGAAAATTCTCAGAAAGCCTGGCACAAGGTTGGGAATGACTTAACATAGAACTCTGACGGGAAGAGCGAACAGGGATGACTTAGGAAAACCTTCGGACCATCTTCAGAAAGCCTGGCACAAGGTTGGGAATGACCCAACATAGAACCCTGATGGAGGAGCGTGCAGGAAGGACAAAGGAAAACCTTTGGACCATCTTCAGAAAGCCTGGCACAAGGTTGGGAATGACCCAACGTAGAACCCTGACGGATGAGGGAGCAGGGAGGACTAAGGAAAACCTTCGGACCATCTTCAGAAAGCCTGGCACATTGTTGGGAATGTGGGGAGTGAAATGTACAACATAAACGAACAACTTGAAATCGAAGCTCTTCGGGATCTTGTTAAAGATGTGCGAGCTGAAGTTGGCCTCCAGTTCACCTGCTGGTTCACTAATTTCCAATTCCACATTTCCATTCCCATGTCCAGCTACATTCTGGGCCTGAGTAAGCTGGGGCATGTAAGGCCGAACGGGACATTCAGGACATTCGGGACATTCGGTTAAGGTGCTTGCAAAGAGGAAGCAAACTTCCCAGACTCTTTTAAAGATCATCAACATGCCTGTCCGGAATTACTTCAAAAGGGTAAGGAGAGTGTCTACATCCACTTTACAGCCTTTCGGTGAAGTCTGCCGGCACCTGTACAACCAGTGGAAGCAAACTCCCTAGCCTCGTTTGAAGATGAACATCACCATGCCCACTGAGAGAGGACTGGATCACCATCACCGCCCGGAACAGTGGATTTCTGAAACGAAACTCCGCCATCGCTGTTGACCTGCCGTCGCTTGAGCCAAAACTTGAGCGGGTACGTTTGAATTATATCTTCATTTCGGATTCAAGGTTTTAGAATTGGCTTGTTTCACTGCCCACCTACAAACACAGGAAGGAGGAACAGCAGTGCTTGAGGGTCCTGGTACGTCAGCCGATGTTCTGAACCCTCACTACTCAGGTACTCCTGCTGTACCTCCATTGAAAGCTCTCCATATAAGAGCCTGTCCAACCCCCAACCAGCAGACTCCAGCGAAGGGGTGGACAACTCTTTACTTCAATTATTTAGCCCAAGCCCTCACTCGGTCACCTGATCTCCCTCTCTTTCCATCCCTCCCTCCCTCTCTCTCTTTCACACACACTCGCACATCCCTTGCTGTTCTCTCTTCCCCTTTATACCCAGGCTCTTATCGTTATTAGTTATCAGTAACCTAAAACCATACGACCTGCGACAGATTAACACAACCATGTCTCATCTGCATGGTGCACACCTCTCCATTCAGTCCCAACACAGACCCAACACAGTGTGCAGGACTGAACTCGCTGAACAAACGAAATGCACACTCCATGTCTCCCAAATTGGCTGGTCAGTTGATGTGTGGTGTCTAAAGTATGTATCTTCAGATCTACTTAAGTATGGAGAGAAACAGTACTAAAGTGAAAGAGAGGGAGGGAGGGAGGGAGGGATGGATAGAGAGGGAGATCAGGTGACCAAGTGAGGGCTTGAGTACGAGTATGTAAAGTATGTACCTTCAGATGTACTTAAGTATGGAGAGTAACAGTACAAAAGTATGTACCTTCAGATGTACTTAAGTATGGAGAGTAACAGTACTAAAGTAGGTACCTTTAGATGTACTTAAGTATGGAGAGTAACAGTACTAAAGTATGTACCTTCAGATGTACTTAAGTATGGAGAGTAACAGTACTAAAGTATGTACCTTCAGATGTACTTAAGTACGGAGAGTAACAGTACTAAAGTACATACCTTCAGATGTACTTAAGTATGGAGAGTAACAGTACTAAAGTATGTACCTTCAGATGCACTTAAGTATGGAGAGTAACAGTACTATAGTTTGTGCCTTCAGATGTACTTAAGTATGGAGAGTAACAGTATTAAAGTATGTACCTTCAGATGTAATTAAGCACGGAGAGTTAAAACGAGTAACTAAAATATGATCACCTTCAGATGTACTTTAACGTATGGAGAGTAACAGTACTAAAAGTATGTACCTTCAGATGTACTTAAGTATGGAAGGAGAGTAACAGTACTAAGTACTTGTACGCTTTAAATGTACTTAAGTACAGTGAGAGTAACAGTACTAAAGTATATGCCTTCCCAAATGTACTTAAGTATGGAGAGTAACAGTACTAAAGTATGTACCTTCAGAATGTTACTACCGTACGGAGAGGTAACAAGTACTATAGTATGTACCAATATTCAGATTTGATACTTAAGTATGAAGAGTATTGAGTATTAAAGTATGTACCTTCAGTATGTAATTTAAGTTATGGAGAGTAACGGTACTAAAATATGTACCTTTAGATGTGTCTTAAGTATGGAGAGTAACATGTACTGAAAGTATGTAGCCTTCATATGCACTTAGTAGTATGGAGAGTAACGGTACTAAGAGGTATGTACCATTTAAATGGTACTCTAAGCACGGAGAGTAACAGTACTAAAGTATGTACCTCAGATGTATGTAAGTTGGAGATACAGTACCAGGAATGTACTTCAAGATGTATGTACTTAAGTATGGGAAGAGTAAGTAAAAACAGTACTAAAACAAGTATGTACGCTTTCAGCTAAATTGTACTTAAGGTTATGGAGACGTAACAGTACTAAGTTTGTATGTACCTTCAAACCTGTCAAAAAATGTACTTCACAGAAGTATATGGAGAGTAACAGTACTATAGTAAGTACCATGTGTAACAAACTGACAGCAAATGATACTTAAGTATGGACACAACAACAGGTACTTAAGAACAGAGATATGTACCGTTTAACATTTACTTAAGTTAACGGAAGGAGTAACAGTAACTAAAGTGATGAGTATCCTAATCAGAGATGGTACCTTGGAAAGTATAGGAAGAAGTCAACAGTACTAGAAGTATTGTACCCTTTCAGATGTAACTTAGTAGATATGGAGAGTAACAGTATAGATCAAAGTAGATGGTACCTGATTCAGATGTAACTTGAAGTATTGGAGAGTACTCAGTACTAAAGTATGTACCTTCAGGATGTACTTTAAGTACTGGAGGTAGTATGCCGACGTACCTAAAGTTATGTTACGCTGTGCAGATGCAGCATAAGTAGCGAGAAGAGTTAACAGTACTAATAGTTTTGTGCCATATCAAATGTACCTTAAGATATGGAAGAGTAGTAACAGTACTAAATTAGTGTACTCTTCAGGAATGTACTTAAGTATGGTGGAGAATACAGTACAGCAATCAAAGTATGTAGCGCTTCAGATTAGTAACTTAAAAGTATTGGAGAGAATAACAGTACTAAAGTACATACCTTCAGATGTACTTAGGTATGGAGAGTAACAGTACTAAAGTATGTACCTTCAGATGCACTTAAGTACGGAGAGTAACAGTACTATAGTTTGTGCCTTCAAATGTACTTAAGTATGGAGAGTAACAGTACTAAAGTATGTACCTTCAGATGTACTTAAGTATGGAGAGTAACAGTACTAAAGTATGTACCTTCAGATGTACTTAAGTATGGAGAGTAACAGGAGCATGATTTATTACGGCTCTAATATATATAAAATATATACAAATAGATTTTCAATCAACAAGATTTGGTCAGAAAAAACACTTAATTTAAAGAAATTATTTATTTATTTTTCTATTTTTTCTAATTACTATATTTCTTTTCAGTGAAGAATATTCCACTGGGAATTTAGCCTTCTGTTGACCATGTCCATTTTTCTAGACAATATTTATGTTGGGGAGAAAACTTTACATTTCGTTTCCTTTGTTTTGGGAGCCCGTTCTGGCGCAAGGTTGGCTGGGCAGCTAGAAATCGATACTTTTGGCTGTGATGTTTATGATTGTGTATTGTTTTGGACCAACAATGTATGGAGTCCATAACTATGCTGCTGAATGGACAGATCAATGACCTTGGTTCACACACATGAACACACTTTCAGTTTCTTACCGAGTGAGCGAGAGGAGATGGTACGGAGGGCATGTTCTCCCATCTTGGCCAGAGCACTGAAATAGGCCTCACTTGTCACCGCCAAGGCTGCGACACACAAGATACGTAGAGACAGAAATAGCTCAAGGCTTCGGCATCACATTGCTATCGGTGTGAGTAATGGTGTTTACATGGAGCTAGCAGACATCAAATATACATCAGCTCACTCGCGAAGACATTCGGGTTCAGAACACGTACAGAATGAGTGTGTATGTGTGGACAGGGAGTGGGGAGCCTCACCTTGAAAAGCCTTGACGTAGTTGTTTCCTAAAGTGACCAGCCTTTGCAGGCCAGGGTTGAACTGTTCCATCAGATTCTAACACAGACAAACACATTTTGCTACATTTCTAACATAGAATTATTTAAAATATTCTAACACACAATATTAAAACACTTCTACATTCCTAATATAAAATTAAATAACCTGTCTGCATATATGATACATAATAAACTAACCATTACCAACCATAAAGCAATACAGAATCTATCAACTATTCTACATCACTAATATAGAATTAACTATTCTACATCACTAATATAGAATTAACTTTTCTCCGTCCCTAATATTAAATTAACTGTTCTACATCCCTAATATAGAATTAACTATTCTACATCCCTAATATAGAATTAACTATTCTACATTACTAATATAAAATTAAATAACCTGTCTGCATCTATGATATATAATAAATTAACAATTACTAACAATAAAGCAATACAGAATCTATCAACTATTCTACATCACTAATATAGAATTAACTATTCTACATCACTAATATAGAATTAACTATTCTACATCACTAATATAGAATTAACTATTCTACATCACTAATATAGAATTAACTATTCTACATCCCTAATATAAAATTAACTTTTCTACATTCCTAATATAAAATTAACTATTCTACATCACTGATATAGAATTAACTATTCTACATCCCTAATATAGAATTAACTATTCTACATCCCTAATAAAAAAAATAACTTTTCTCCATCCCTAATATAAATGTAACTTTTCTCCATCCCTAATATAAAATTAACTTTTCTCCATCCCTAATATAGAATTAACTATTCTACATTCCTAATATAAAATGAACTATTCTACCCCTAATATAGAATGACCTATTCTACATTCCTAATATAGAATTAACTATTCTACATTCCTAATATAAAATGAGCTATTCTACATCCTTAATATAAAATTAACTTTTCTCCATCCCTAATGTAAAATGAACTATTCTACATCACTAATATAGAATTAACTATTGTACATCACTAATATAAAATTAACTATTTTACATTCCAAACATAGAATTAACTATTCTACATCACTAATATAGAATTAACTATTCTACATCACTAACATA
>JAMWET010007216.1:70000-72500 GCA_024036415.1 Prochilodus magdalenae
TGGTCTGACTGCACTGTGCCGAGTGTAACGTTTGGTGGGGGGATTATGGTGTGGGGTCGGTGTTCGGGAGTTGGGCTCCGCCCCTTAGTTCCAGTGAGAGGAACTCTTAATGCTTCAGCAGACCAAGAGACTCTGGACCATTCCATGCTCCCAACTTTGTGGGGACAGTTTGGGGACGGCCCCTTCCTGTTCCAACATGACCGCACACCAGTGCACAGAGCAAGCTCCATAAAGACATGGAGGAGCGAGTCTGGGGTGGAGGAACTGGACTGGCCTGCACAGAGTCCTGACCTCCACCCGATAGAACACCTTTGGGATGGATTAGAGCGGAGACTGAGAGCCAGGCCTTCTCGTCCAACATCAGTGTCTGACCTCACTAATGTGCTTCTGGAGGAATGGTCAGAAATTCCCATAAACACATTCCTAACCCTTGTGGAAAGCCTTCCCAGAAGAGTTGGAGCTGGTATAGCTGTAAAGGGTGGAGCATCATATTAAACTCTATGGATTAAGAATGTGATGTCACTCAAATTCATATAGATCAATCAGAGCTGAAGGTACTGGACTAAGATCTGGACGCACAGTTCAGAGATACGGTCGTCCGAATGAACAGGGATCACACACAGACTGAAGGTGAGTTACTTTTAATGAAGAGATTTATATTTCATATATAAATTAGATTTAATGAACAGATTTGTATTCAGTGCAGACTTAATAGAGGAGTATAAAACACAGTCACACAGGTGAGGCAAAGTCACAGTCAATTCAGCTTCCAACAAAACACAAAACCGACAGAGGAGTGAGGTAAGCACCTTCAAACGTAACCAGGTAAACAGCGAGCCTGTATTAGAACGTAAGAGGCGGCTGCGAGTTTAGTCCGTCCCACCCAAACATGCACGCATCACTGGTTAGACTGGTCACTCGCAACCCAGACCACCAGCTCCAATTCCGTAAACATGAGATCCGCAAGCTCGAGCGATAAACCTGGTCAACAGGTCAAACGTCTCAGCGATAGGCCTATGACACAACACTCTGGGACTGGACCGAGCAAATTACAGTCAGCTCAAAACACTGGCATTAAAATGTGCCCAAAATGCCACATTTAGCTCCCCAAAGTCTGGCGCTGCATCATACCAGCGCTCACGCCAATAATGCCAGGCCTAATTACCTTGTGCCAAAAGCTCCCCGGACAAAAACTGGGTCGCCCTGCATCTTTAAGGTGGTAGTACATCCAGGCTCCTGCAGATGGCGCTGCTGTACAGGGATGATGGGGCTATAAATCCCTGTGGGGTGTGACAAAGGATCCATAGATTGGGAAGAGGTGCTACAGTGCAGGGAATATCTCGTTCCATGTGTGGAAAACGCTCCAGAGCAGATGTTACTGATTGGCTAAAAGGAGTGACTGAGCATGTGGGCGTGGCCAAAGACCATAGTGTGAAGGAAGTAGCTGAATCTGCTGGTGTATGGAAGCGTACGATCATACAGGTCTACCAGCAGTGGGAAAATCCCAGTCTACAGGGAATCCCAGTCTACAAACGCCAGTAGGTCCGTTTCAGTCACGGGGGGCTCGTTGTTTTGGTCCGGTGAGCTTGTGCACACACACAGTATATGACGGTGTGTTGTTTATTTGTTTATTTATTAAGTCAGTATTATTTATTCAAACAAACGAGCAGCCAGATGAACAGACTCACGGTTCATATTCTCTACTGGCCAGCGACTGCACTGCGGTACTGTATATACAGTCAGTCATATAAAATCTTCATTTTTTTCACAAATAAAAAATAAAAAATGAGCTACAATATACTGACACTGCCATCCCTCACTATATTAATGCTAAGTAAAAGTAAAACGACGGTATTCAAGTCTGCCTTCGGGTTATTCAAGTACACAACACAACAGAAACACAAAGGCAAAAACAAGACCCAGGTAGGAAGAACGATGAGGGGCGGGGTCTATTGCATGCTGACCTCAGCACTTCCCGGTTCTGGGTTCTCCTAGCATTGTGTCCAGAGATCAGTATGAAAGCCGGATAGGAAAACGCTAGACTGGGTGAACCTTTAGCCTTAGCGCTCCACCTGGCCTTAGTCAGCTTGAAGCTAGCCTAGCATTGCTAACTAGCTACTGGCCATGGAGCGGATCTCGGCGGATAGCAAGCACATATCTTCACACGTAAAGGAATATTTCAGCTTAGCAAACGAACAGGCCCTCTGGGTCGGCTTGAAACGGGCTAGCTGAGGGTTTATAGCGTCTCTGGAATTAGCCTTCATCATCATCATCATCATCATCATCATCTCTGATAATGCAATTTATATAGAGGCAATAGCAACTGACCCTCCATCGAGGATGGTTCATAGGTTAGGACTTTAGATCTGCCAACAAGCCTCTCTCCAACACTACTCCCTCCCACACTGAGGAACCATGGGAGGTCTGAGCTCTCCCTCCACTAGGGGGCAGCGTAGAGCCTCTTTCTTTAGCTTTAGGCCGAGTTTGTCACCTGAAGTGA
>JAMWET010007216.1:77500-82500 GCA_024036415.1 Prochilodus magdalenae
TCAAATGGGGGGGGGGTGCTATTATTTATTATCACCACCAACAATTCTTCAGTGATATGAAGATGAACTTAGCTTTATAATCTCCAGCTTCATGATTCAATTTCACCATTCCACCTTAAATGGTACAGCATTTACATTCTGGTACCTGAGAATGCTGCACCGTTTAAGGTGGAAGGGGAAATTTTAAACGTGCTGTGAAGAAAATGAGAATAAGGGGCTGTTACCATGGTGATCTTACAGTACAGTGCCTTTTTAACAGAGAAAATATTTAATGTATGGGTCTCTATGGTCACTGGTGCAGCCATCTTGCTGATGATTCGCACGGCCTTCTGGGAATTTTCTCATAGCGCTTCGTTTGGAATGTGCCTCTGAGAAATCTCTAGGGCCCTGTAGCCCTAACACTTCACCCTACCCCTCCACAACAATCACAACAACCCTACCCCTAGACTTGAACACGCAAAATACAAGGGTAATGGCTAAGTGTTTGGGGCAAAGGGTGAAATGGTGCAGTGGCGTTTGCTAGTGGGAGCTAGCGTTAGCTAGGTTAGCTAGCTAGTTAACATTAGAGCCCACAGGCTAACTTTGTTTTCCTTCTTTTGTTTAAGAATGGTAAAGAAACGACTGCGGCTGAATTACAATCCTTAAACGAAACAAGTCTAATGCTACTGTGCGCTAATGTTAGCTAGCTAGCACACCTAGCTAACATTAGCACCCACTGACAAGTAGGTCCTTTATGGAGACCCTCGACTAAACTGTGGGTTTGCTCTATGAACCCCCACATTTACGTCCCGGTCGTTACCTGTTTTTATTAAGCATTAAGCGCTAACCTTAGCTACATATCTCCACCTCAGCCTTGGCTAGCTAGCTATCTATGCCAGCTATCTTCGTCTGCGCCCTTTCACATCAACAAGCCTGACGACTGAAACACAAAAAGACGTGGCTTCATAGCAAGAAACACTTTGCCAGTAGGTGCTAAGGCTAGCTAGGTTAGCTAGCTAGTTAACATTAGAGCTCATTGCCCCTAGCTGGCTAACCTAGCTAAGGTTAGTGCCAACTAACATCAGCCAAACAGGCCATTTGTGGCGACCCTTAACTAAACTGTGGGTTACGGTGTTTCTTGCTATGAGCCCACATCTTCATCTTCGGGCTGTTCGCTGTTTTTATAAAGCGAAGCTAGCTAGCCATAGCTACTTATCTCTGCCCTAGCTACCTATCTATGCTAGTTATCCTCAGACCAACAAGCCTGACAACTGAAAAACCTACTGACTATATCCAGGGAATCTGTAAAAGAATCAGTCTGGCTGATGTCAGTGGATGCTAATGTTAGCTAAAGCTAGCTAGCTTATATTAGCATGTAGTTGCACCGAACTTTGTTTTTCTTTCCTCACTGGTTTATAACCTGGACGTGAACTCTGTGAACTCTAACCCTAAAAACCCACAGACTGATATCAAGAGTATCAGCAAAGGGCCAGTTTGGCTTTTGCTAGGGGGTGCTAACGTTAGCTAGGTTTGCTAGCTGTAGCTAACTAACTTCAGAGCACAGTAGTATCAATACTTTAGATGTTCTTGATGGGTGTTGTTCGTCTTTCATTCCTGTTCCCTCTATTTAATCACAAAGAAAACGCTAGGACGATAACCGAGAGATTGTTTTGAGTCTACTCAAGCAACGAGAACCTCGCCTCGGAGGTGGAAGTCAATACGTCACAGCTTTACAAGCAGATTTATAAATACGGTACTGAATATGGAGCCCAAAAAAAAAAAATCCGGGCCAGTCCTACCTGCCACTTTCAACTGACGGGCTCGTATGCAGTAAGACGTGTGGGCTGCTGGGATAAAAATATCCTCCCTAAAAGTAGAACATCTCTAGAGTCTACCTAGCGAGGTTTGTGGCCCCCAACGATCACACGAGAGATCACTCCAGCGAAGACAGTCAGCTCACGTCTGGATCTGAGAGCCTGCATGTTCTTACCTGCAGACACGCTCACGGACTTACCGGTGGTAGTTTACATCAGCCATCTCACACCAGGCTCTGGCTCTGTCTACGGCACAGCCGTCCGAGTCCGTGCACTGCAAAACAACAACAACAACAAACAAACAACTAGTAAACAGACCTACTTCACTAACACCCTGTAACCAGCCGAACGAACCGTGGCGGTCTCTACACCGTGTATCTGTAGGCACCTATAAATACGCGTGTCCAGTGAAGCTCATCAGACAAAAAACACGAGCCCCCTGTGACTGAAACGTCCCTATTAGCGTGTAACACCTCCACCAGCACCAACAACAGCTGGGACTGGATTGGGCCTGGACCGGACAAGGTTCTGGATGTAGCCACAGGTGGTCCAGATTTGGTGGAGGCCTTCCCTGGCCCAATTCCGAGAATTCCCTGTAGGCTAGGATTTTCCCACTGCTGGTAGACCGTACGCTTCCATACACCTGCAGATTCAGCTACTTCCTTCACACTATGGTCTTTGGCCACGCCCACATGCTCAGTCACTCCTTTTAGCCAATCATTAACAATGATTAAAATTTCCACACATGGAACGAGACATTCCCTGCACTGTAGCACCGCCTCCCAATCTATGGATCCCGTCACTCTCACCCCACAGGCATTTATAGCTCCATCGTCCTCCTGCAGCGCCATCTGCAGGAGCCTGAAGTAACTACCACCTTAAACACACAAGGGGGCTCAGTTTTGGTCCAGTGAGGACGTAAATAATCGACGACTACAAATGAGTTGGGAACGAATATGAATATGATTGTGTGGTGATGAGAGTGAGTGACTGAAGGGCTGACACTGTTGTACTCACACAGTCCACCAACATCTTGCCCAGCTCCTTGACTCCTATGAAGCTTTTGGCCAGCTCCAGAGGGTTGGATGGTCTGAAAACGTCTACGGAATTGACCTCCACCTGAGGAGGTTTACCGGTACCTAAGGAGAGCACCACACCCAGCTTACAGACCTCGTCCACTCGACCCTGAAACACACACACACACACACACACACACACACACACACACACACACACAGGAAAATATTCCTCTCTCTATGAACTATTCATAAACAATTACACTCATCAACAAAAGAAAAGCTGCACCCAGAAGGAGTCAACCTACAGGAATGAAACTTGGTGGGCAGGTTTGACACTGTGAGACTCCACGCTACTGATTCAAGTTTCACACTCAGCCATGCATGTCTCTGTACCTGACTGACTCAACAGCCACAATTGTGGACCTTCAGCCAGCAGTGGTGTCCTCCATGAGTCCATTGGCAGCACCATTGGCTGCACCACGCAGGACTACATGCACACAGACCGTTACCACGACTGTCCTTAACACCACGTCACCGTCACCAAAGACTGCAGTGGTGTCGTACCAGACTGGCATGGAGTGACTCAGAATGGCAGCGGGTCATCTTCAGTGACGAGTCCCGCTCTAGTCTTGGTGGAGACGCCCAACGAATCCGTGTGTGGAGGCACCGTGGTCAGCACTGAGATGGACGGTTTGTCGTCACACGTCCAGAAGACCTGGTGTCCCTCCACCTCCACCCCTACCGCACCATCTGCAGGAACTGTGTGAGGATGTTCAAGCTGCATGGGATGGATTATCACAGGACACCATTAGGAACCTCTACAGCTCCATACCGAGACGTCTGGCGTGTTGGGTTAGCGAACACGGCGGCCCGGCGCCATACTGAGAGACAGACTTCTGTATGTGTAGCTCAATAAATATTGATCATATCAGTCTAAATTTATCATCAGTTATTGATCCTGGTCACCTTTATCTTCCTTCCCAACACCACCGCAACCACACACCTCCTTCTGGGTGCAGCTGTTCGTTTGGTTGAAATAGAACGATAAAACACAAATAGATGGTCAAACAATGTGGGGCTGCATGTTGTGACCCTGTAAGGCCAAATGACCACAGCTAGAGCGCAGTGGGAGTAGCGGGAGTGGGTGGAGGTCCGAGTGTCTGGGTACCTTAGTCTTCAGAGCTTTGTTGTAATGGTGGATTTCTGTCATGGCGTCCAGCGTCGGGTTATTCGCCAGCAGGCCTCCGTCCAGGAAGCGCCCCATTGGCCGGAAGTACGTGGGGGCAGCGCCGCTGGAGCGGGCAGCGCGCCACACTACCTGCTCTGAAAAGACAAAGAGCGAGAGAGAGACAGCAGGGATGAAACAGAGGTTAATGGACCACCCACTGTATATTCATAAACGAGCCTAACGAGGGTCCCAAGTGCAGTGCGCCATTACATCACTTTCACCAAGTGTCTCTCTCTCTCACTGTGACCCCCTTCTCTCTCTCTCTCTCTCTCTCTCTCTCTCTGTCTGTGTCTCTCTTACGAACCTTCATCTGTCACCTTTCTACGCTTTCTGGGGGGTTCCTGAGTGTATCCCACTATCAACACATCCTCATCCTCCCAGCCTGGAACAACAAAACTGACACTGAGCGGCTACAAACACAGCTTCAGCAGCTCAAACGTCTTACACGATCACCGTCATGCCTTTGACCCTGCGGATTAAATGTTTTTTCATTCAGTGTTTTAGGAATTCTGTGAAATCGGCAATCCCGGGATGTGTTCAGACATTTTGGAATTACATTATATGGCCAAAAGTATGTGGACACTAGACCAGCACAACCCCTATGAGCTTGAACATCCATTGATGTTGAGTGAGGAAGGGCCTGAACTGACTTTGCGGTTCATCCCAAAAAGGTGTTCAGTGGGGTTGAGTTTGATATAGCTTTCTCTGCTCGCTTTATTAACACCGATCAGCCATAACATTAAAACCACCTCCTTGTATCTACACTCACTGTCCACTGTATCAGCTCCACTGACCATATAGGACACTCTGTAGGTGTACAGGTCCAGACTGTAGTCCATCTGTTTCTCTGTGTACTGTATTACCCTGTTCTTCAATGGTCAGGACCCCCACAGGACCACCACAGAGCAGGCATGATGTGGGTGGTGGATCATTCTCAGCACTGCAGTGACACCTCTTTGT
>JAMWET010007216.1:87500-92500 GCA_024036415.1 Prochilodus magdalenae
TGACTGAGCTAAACCCAGCTACAACCAAGTCAATCCAAACTACAACTGAGCTAAACCCAGCTATGACCAAGACAAACCAAACTACGACCAGGCCAGACCAAACTACAACTGAGCTAAACCAAGCTATGACCAAGACAATCCAAACTACGACCAAGTCAAACCAACCTACGACTGAGCTAAACCCAGCTATGATCAAGCCAAACCAAACTACGACTTAGCTAACCCCAGCTATGACCAAGACAAACCAAACTACGACTTAGCTAACCCCAGCTATGACCAAGACAAACCAAACTACGACTGAGCTAAACCCAGCTACAACCGAGTCACTCCAAATTACAACTGATCTAAACCCAGCTATGATCAAGACAAACCAAACTACGACCAGGCCAGACCAAACTACAACTGAGCTAAACCCAGCTAGGACCCATCCAATCCAAACTACGACTGAGCTAAACCAAACTACGACCAAGTCAAACCAAACTACGACTTAGCTAAACCCAGCTATAACCAGGCCAAACCAAACTACGACTAAGCTAATCCCAGCTATGACCAAGTCAAACCAAACTACGACCAAGCCAGACCAAACTACAACTGAGCTAAACCCAGCTATGACCAAGTCGAACCAAACTACGACTGAGCTAAACCCAGCTATGACCAAGCCAAACCAAATTACAACTGAGCTAAAACCAGCTATAGCCAAGCCAAACCAAACTACGACTGAGCTAAGCTAAACTAGGCTATGACTGTGCTAAACCAGACCACAACTGAGCTAAACCTGGCTAGGAATAGGCTTAACCAGGCCATGACTAAGCTTAACTACGCTACAATTGTGTGACTTAGCTAAACCCAGCTATGACCAAGATCAAGCAGGCTAGGAATGAGCTTAACCCAGCAAAGCCCGAATACTAAATATTAAATATTGGTTAAATATTGTTGTTAAATATTCATAATTAATACGCTGTGTCAATAAAGTCAATCTATATCCGATTTCAACCCCCCCAAACATTTGGAACTTTGAAACTACAGTGTCTACGCACCTCCGGCTTCCTGTTTTGAGCCCGTCCACGTCGGTATAACCTCGGCTCATGGCGGTGAGGGCAGCAGCCGTGTAAATGATGTCATCAAAGCCTGTCAGTGAACCACAGACAAGATCTCGGGTTGCTTCGCACTAATCCAGGCCTAATTCCTGAGAACTGTATTTCAGTGGCGGACCCCAGGGCCCGATCGAGATGATGACGGTTTCACTGATCATGACGTAGGCATCAAGTTACCGTTCCACCTTAAATGGATGGCTGTAGTCATACAGTGGCAACTTGTGCACAGTCCTCAATGTAACTGTTGCAACATTTAAGGTGGAACAAGATACCTGAATTCTCAGCCACCGCCACTGACATATCGGTCGGGCTCCGGTTCCAACACAGTAGTGTTAAGTGTTGTGCGGCGGGACACAGAGACAGAGAGACAGAACCTGATCACACAGGGAGAGGAACGTTGGACCTGAACTGCTTTAGTTGCTGCTCCAACAGAAACCCTGAAGATGTTCAGCAAAACAAAGTCTGATTTACATGATCCAGCGTTCAGGCCTCACGCTGGCTACTGCCGGCATGCGCCGCCATATGACGTTCATGCGTCGTTTCCTGTATCGTACAGGTCCTATACGAGTCTATACGTCAGTGTGAGATTACAGGGAACGCTCATTCAGAGCGGTTTGGAGTAAAACGGTTGATTGTAGAGACTCAGATGTCTTCACAGTGGTGCTGATGGTAACCAGACGTCACCATGTCTACCACACACAGCCCATTTTAATTACCATCAACCCCCCCCGGAGACCCTACGCCTGTCTGTGAGCCTTCATGTGGACAGATGGTGAAGATGGTGGCTATGGTGGTGATGGTAGTGATCAAGAGAGAAAGAGAGAGAGACAGAAAGGATAATGGTGATGATGGTAAGGATGATTCTGATCAGGATGAGGATGATGGTGATGGTAAGGATGATTGTGCCGGTGATGAGTATGATGGTAAGGATGATGGTGATGAGGATGATGGTGATGAGGATGAGGATGAGGATGATGGTGATGTGATGAGAATGATGGTGATGGAGATGATGGTAAAATGATGGTAATGATGGTAAGATGATGATGATGAGGATGATGGTGATGAGGATGATGGTGATGAGGATGAGGATGATGATGTGATGAGAATGATGGTGATGGAGATGATGGTAAAATGATGGTAATGATGGTAAGATGATGATGATGAGGATGATGGTGATGGTGTTGAGGACGATGGTGATGATGGTAAGGATGATGGTGATGTGATGAGGATGATGGTGATGGTGATGATGGTAAGGATGATAAGGATGATGGTGATGGTGTTGAGGATGATGGTAATGAAGATGAGGGTAAATGTGATGGTGATAATGGTAAGGATGATGGTGATGATGGTAAGATGATGGTGATGTGATGAGGATGAATGTGATGGTGATGATGGTAAGGATGATGATGATGATGATGGTGATGAGGATGATGGTGATGAGGATGATGGTGATGGTGATGCTGTTAAGGATGATGGAGATGAGGATGATGGTGATGTGATGAGGATGATGGTGATGAGGATGAATGTGATGGTGATGATGGTAAGGATGATGGTGATGATGATGGTGATGGTAAGATGATGGTGATGGTATTGAGGATGATGGTGATGAGGATGATGGTGAGATGATAGTGATGATGGTAAGATGATGGTGATGGTGTTGAGGATGATGGTAAGGATGATGGTAATGGTGATTATGGTAAGGATGATGGTGATGAGCATGATGGTGATGAGGATGAATGTGATGGTGATGATGGTAAGGATGATGGTGATAAGGATGATGGTGATGGTAAGGATGATGTTGATGAGCATGATGGTAATGAGGATGATGGTGATGAGTATGATGGTGATGAGGATGAGGACGAATGTGATGGTGATGATGGTGGTGAGGAGGATGATGGTGATGTGATGAGGATGATTGTGATGGTAAGGATGATGGTGATGAGGATGAATGTGATGGTGATGATGGTAAGATGATGGTGATGGTGTTGAGGATGATGGTGATGAGAATGATGGTGATGATGGTAAGATGAAGGTGATGGTGTTGAGGATGATGGTGATGTTGGTAAGATGATGGTGATGATGGTAAGATGATGGTGATGGTGTTGAGGATGATGGTGATGGTAAGGATGATGGTGATGAAGATGAGGATAAATGTGATGGTGATGGTAAGAATGATGGTGACGATGGTAAGATGATAGTGATGGTGTTGAGGATGATGGTGATGAGGATGAAGATGAATGTGATAGTGACGGTGGTGAGTATGATGGTGATGGTAAGGATGATGGTGATGAAGATGAGGATAAATGTGATGGTGATAATGGTAAGGATGATGGTGATGATGGTAAGATGATGGTGATGGTAAGGATGACGGTGATGAGGATGATGGTGAGATGATGGTGACGATGGTAAGATGATAGTGATAGTAAGAGGATGATGGTGATGAGGATGAGGATGAATGTGATAGTGACGGTGGTGAGTACGATGGTGATGGTAAGGATGATGGTGATGATGGTGACGATGGTAAGATGATAGTGATGGTGTTGAGGATGATGGTGATGGTAAGGATGATGGTGATGAAGATGAGGATAAATGTGATGGTGATAATGGTAAGGATGACGGTGATGAGGATGAGGATGAATGTGATAGTGACGGTGGTGAGTATGATGGTGATGGTAAGGATGATGGTGATGATGGTAAGATGATGGTGTTGAGGATGACGGTGATGAGGATGAGGATGAATGTGATAGTGACGGTGGTGAGTACGATGGTGATGATGGTAAGATGATGGTGTTGAGGATGACGGTGATGAGGATGAGGATGAATGTGATAGTGACGGTGGTGAGTACGATGGTGATGGTAAGGATGATGGGTGACGATTGGTATGATTGTGACGGGATAGAAGGATGTTTGGTGATGATGGTGATGAGGATGAAGATGAATGTGATAGTGAGTGTGATGGTGATGATGATGAGTATGATGGTGATGATGAACACTATACGATGTGCATACTATTCTATGCTTCTATTAACAGAGGATCTAAACTTAGTAGACCCTCTGTATTCAGAGTGTTCATACCCACATCAGCTAATAACTCTCTCCGAGGGAGCTTTTAGGTAAGGCACCTGTCACCACCACTGGTGAGTTTCTCAGAAACTTAGTATTTCACATCAAACCGCTGAAATTTCAGAAAACTGGTGAAGCTCCCCTTTAACGACCCCACACTGCTGAGTAAGCTGGGGGTTAAGGGTGGAGGGGAGCTGGGGGTTAAGGGTGGAGGGGAGCTGGGGGTTAAGGGTGGAGGGGAGCTGGGGGTTAAGGGTGGAGGGGAGCTGGGCGTGTAAATGAGACTGTTTTGCTGAACCAGTGCTGTAAAGAGACAGATTAGGGTAGCGAGAGGGAGCGGGTGAAGCAGAAAGGCTCCAGACGTGGGGGGGGGGGGGCGGGGGGGGGGGGGGGGGGGGGGGGGGGGGGGGGCGGGGGGGGGGGGGGGGCGGGGGGGGGGGGGGGGGGGGGGGGGGGGGGGGTGGGGGGGGGGGGGGGGGTGGGGGGGGGGGGGGGGGGGGGGGGGGGCCGGGGGGGGGGGGGGGGGGGGGGGGGGTGTCTGGGGTGGGGTGGGGGGGGGGGTGGTGGGGGGTGGGGGGGGGGGGGGGGGGGGGGTGGGGGGGTTTGGGGGGGGGGGGTGGGGGGGGGGGGGGGGGGGGGGGGGGGGGGGGGGGGGGGGGGGGGGGGGTGGGGGGGGGGGGGGGGGGGGGGGGGGGGGGGTGGGGGGGGGGGGGGGGGGGGGGGGGGGGGGGGGGGGGGGGGGGGGGGGGGGGGGGGGGGGTGGGGGGGGGGGGGGGGGGGGGGGTGGGGGGGGGGGGGGGGGGGGGGGGGGGGGGGGGGGTGGGGGGGGGGGTGGGGGGGGGG
>JAMWET010007217.1:0-292171 GCA_024036415.1 Prochilodus magdalenae
CCATCTGAACCAAAAAAGTTTGTCTTGGTCTTATTAGACTATCGGACATGGTTCCAGTAATCCATGTCTTTAGACTGCTTGTGGGCTTTCTTGTGCATTATCTAGTAGAAGAGGCATCCTTCTGGGATGACAGCCACATGGACCAATTTGATACAGTGTGCGGCATATGGTCTGAGCACTGACAGGTTGACCCTCCCCCTCTTTAACCTCTGCAGCAATGCTGGCAGCACTCCTACATCTATCTTTAAAAGACAATCTCTGGAAATGACGCTGGGCATGTGCAATAAGCTTCTTTGATGCACCATGGCGAGGCCTGTTCTGAGTGGAACCTGTCCTGTTAACCCGCTGTATGGTCTTGGCCACCGTGCTGCAGCATGGTGTTGGATCGTCTTATAGCCTTGGCCATCTTTATGTAGAGCAACAATTCTGTTTTCCAGATCCTCAGAGAGCTCTTTGCCATGAGGTGCCATGGTGAGCTTCCAGTAACCGGTATGAGAGAGTGTGAGAGCGATAACACCAAATTTAACACACCTGCTCCCCCTTCTCACCAGAGTCCTTGTGACACTAACGAGTCACATGACACCAGGAAGGGAATATAACTAATCGGGCACAATTTGGCCATTTTTACTTGGGGGTGTACTCACTTTCGTTGCTAGCGGTTTAGACATTAATGGCTGTGTGTTGTGTCATTTTGAGGGCACAACACATTTACACTGTTAGACAAGCTGTACACTGACTACTTCAAATATCTCCAGTGGTGTCCCATGAAAAGATATGAAAAAATATTTACAGAAATATGAAAAAGACTCACTTTTGTGAGATACTGTAGATTACAGAAATAAAACTCATGTATATACATTGGTGGAATCTCAGCTCTACTTGTGTAATTACACAAGTGTATCCTGAGGCAGCATATGTTCTCTTATGTAATTACACTTGCATAATGGGTGACCTGCTGATTTTTCAAGAAGACCTTCTTGATTATAAAAGGAAATGTTATGACCTGCTGTTTATACACTTTAATATGTACACATGTAAGTTGTTCTCCTGTAATCCATCTTCAACAATGAGTATATCACCTGTAGTTACAATTTTTTACATGCATTGTTAATGTGTTACTACACAGTTATTAGCAATATAAAAATATAAGAATATAAAGTAGGAATTGACATGTATTGATATTTATCTAGTCAGTAAGCCATTATGTGTTTAACATTATGTAACTAACATATTAATACATAATTAATACATAAAACATTACAGTGTCATTCGATAAATGCCATTGTGTTAGCTTAACTGTTTCTAAAGCTTCCCTGGAGGAAGCCCAGTTTTTACAGTAACCATTGATTACAAGTTTGAGGAAATTAATCCTATATTGAATTAAATCACATGACCTGCTGATGGAATGCCTGGGGTGCATGAAACGTCAGTATTCTGGCAGTATTTTTCTAACCAATATATATAAATATTTACTAAACTTAGGAACATCGTCTTACATTTTTTTGTTTTTATGTTAATTTGTGTTTTTTTCTAACGTTATATTTTGTTTTCAAAGGAAAATAAACACTTATTACCAAGATAAACCATTACATGCCTGTCTTAGACTTTCACACAGTGCTTGTAGATCCTTGAAGACTGTATGTATCCTAATATTTACACAGTAGAGAATTTCAAAAAGAAAATATTTATGTTTTGGGAAACTGAAAGACTGCACTAGTCCTATTGATGTAGTATTTATAACAGAGATGGCATAATGCCACTTTTTGTTTCTTTTTCAGTACCGATAGCAATAACGGAACCCTGAGTACTGAAATCTCTAATATTTATTTTCTTTGAAAGGAAGCTTTTAACTGCCACACTTCAAACAATTACCATGTTTAAATCACCCAGACAATCCCAGACAAACACTCCCCTGCCCTACTTTCCCAAAAGTAACAAACATGTGTCACTTACAGTAAAGACGTGTAAAATTAGACTTAAAATTTTAAAAGAAAGGATTCAATATTCAGTATTTATACATCAGTTCAGTATTTAGCTAGCTACATTATGTTCTCCTGTTATAAGGTGTTACATATAGACCTAGAAAGAAATGACCAATTTAATTCCAAAATCTGTTTCTGAAACAAATATAGCCTGAAATGTCACAGAACTGCTCATAGGGCATCACCAGAGTACGGCAGGTCATGTGATGACGGCTGTATTATCTGCTTTACTTCCCTTTATGTGTCTACAATATCTAATCCCACATTTTCTGTTGCCCATGCTGGGTATCAGAATTGGTGCCACCTTTTAATTAAAGCCAGAAAGGATACAAGAAGCCGAGAGCCACCATGACAGAATGTTTCCGGGAACGTAGTGACGTGTCTTTGGTGAGCGGGAGGGGGACACACTTCCCCCCCTTAACCAGACAGCGGAAACCCGAGCTCTCATTCACACCAGCAGGAAATTCTGCCAGTTTTACTAAACTTTGACAATTATTTTCCCCTCCTTTAAGGATAAAGCGGAGCTGTGGCTGTTTCTGTAAATGTGAGGGTCTTTTGAATATTTTGGGCCTAAATACGCATTTTCCGATGAGCTCGTCCTCTTTCAGTCTTTCAGCACACGGTGAAGTCTTAAGCAGACAAGAACTAAGCCCCTTTCTGCCTCTCAGTCACTCACCATACGTCTTGGTTTACCTGATATACTGTGTAATCTTCATTAAAGCTACATTATGTACGGTTTAAGGATTTGGGCACTTCTCTGGTGGAATTCTGTTATTGTACACAATGTGTCGGTTGTGTTTCCGAATCTATGGTTAAGCTGAGGCGTCTGATGAATGCATATGCATTGAAAGAGTATTCAAAGAGAACTCAGTCAAACCTTGGGAATCTATTGCCATCAGATCTTCATCAGCATTGTCATGACTTTGCAGCTTAGATATAAACATTTAGTTGGGCTTTTTTGGAGCCTCTGCATGTGATTAATGCATGTTCATATGTCAAGGTGCATAATGGGAGCGGAAATGGAATGTCTCTGGCTATAACATGCTTCATGATTATTTCAGGCTTTACAGGGAGCTTTTATCCTGAGTCTGTAATGCAAATTCACTTAGGTTTAACAGAAATAATAAAATAAGAAATAGATAAATATATAACATACACAGTGCATGTGATACTCAGTACACCAGTGCATTCTGCCCGTAACTATTATAACACTACATAGACAGAAATAAATATATTTGTTTTAAATACATAGCAAACTAGTTTCAAATTCTAAAAAAAACCCCATACATGTCAACAAATACATACATTTCAATCCTCCAGATATTAAACAATCAGATATTAAAGATTAAAAACATCCTTATTTATTGCTGAATGTAAATGCATTCATCTTTGCACTGGCCTCTCAGACTCTAAAGGTCATGACTCTGGTTCTCACTATCTCAGTCCCAGAGAAACAGTTGGGAAAGAAAAACTGAAATGATTGATTACTTAACACATGTTTCTGCTTCAGCAGATCACTATTACTGTCAGGAAGGGTCAGTCCTTGGACTGACACGTAGTTTTGCGCTAAAGCGGCGGAGTAAACCGTAATTTGTGTTTGTGAGTTACTTCCCCAGCGTTTGTTCAAGCATTGCCCTGAGTGACAGTCGTGAGCCCTTATAAATATTCCAGGGACACCATGTTCCCATTAGAACGATTGAGACTGACACATCACGGAACGTATGTTCCATCCTGGGTGCAATTTTATACTCTTTCATTAAACAGCAAGGGTAATTATCTGTCAACGAAAAGCAAAATGATTCCCTGAAAAATTTAGGTTATGATATAAAAAGAGCCTCTACGAAATGAGAAAACTGTTTCCAATAGACTGGACATGTCAGATTAGCCAATTCAGAATGGAAAAAATCTGCAGGCAGCGGTCAATGGTGATAAAACCCTCGCATGACTGTTCAGTACTACAGTCATAACAAAACTAGGCTTTTTGCACACTCATCACCTCTGTTTACTCTTAATAGGAAACGGAATGTGAAATCGACTGTGATCCCTTTGACTACATGCATGCATGCTTTCCAGCTTAAGTGTCAGCTTTAACCTACTTCTATCAGACCCTCTTAAATTTAGCCACACTTGTGTGTCATATGCATCAATTCTTACAAGCTTTTGAAAATCCTGTGGAGAAAAGAAATCACTTCTTATTAGTTAGCCCTGTAGCAGGCCTAACGTACGATGCTACGGTTTTCGTCGTCTTCTTTCCCTGCTGCTGATTGTTGTACGTAACACGTCTCCATTTGTATCCTCTTGGGAAGTAAAGTGGCTAATGTGGAAAATGTTTGACCTTGATTTTCCATGCTCTGTTGGTGGAGTCACCATGGAGCAGAGCTGAATGCAGGGCATGGCCGAGGGAGTGCAAAAGGACAAGTGTAAAGGCAGGCGTGAGGACAGGCGCTAAGTGAAAGCAAAGCCGAAGGCTGGCCCAGCACGAGCCCAGGGGAGAAGCGATGTGAGGAAGGAGTGTAAGGAGGGTCCTGTAGGATGAATGTGAGCATGCAGTTCATGGCAGGATGTGTATTTCACAAATTCATGTATCAGTCATTAAGCCAATCGTTTACAGTTTCAGATATCGTATACAACAGATATTCCCTTTGTATTATTCAAACAGCAATTGATCATCATTATACAGCCCCCTCCAACAAAAACCTGAAGCTAGGCCTATGCAGCACCCCAGGGCCTGGACTGCGAACCACTGGTCCAGACCAATTCAGTAACAACCATTCTTTATGAGATCACTCTGCAGTACTTAGCCTACTGTATATTGTCACTGTTGTGTCAAAACCTTGGAACTCTCACACTTCACATCACTGTGGAGGAATTTTGGCCCAATTCTTCTTTTCTAAATTGCTTTAATACATCCACACTGTAGGACTTTCCAGCATCAGCTGCCCTTTTAAGGTCCTGTCATAGCATCTCACAGGAATTCGACTCAGGACTGAGACTCCTCTACTGCAAGACCTCAGTGTTTCTTTTGAGCCATTCAGAGATGGACTTGCTTTGGTGCCCTGCATGTTGTCTCGTTGCATAACCCAACCAGGTTTAAGCTTACGTTAATCACACACTGATAACTGAAGGTTCCCCCGCAGTAAGTTCTGTTAGAGAGCAAAATATATGGTCACCCAGGTCCTGAAGCAAGAGTAGATACCTTCATCATTACAGTACTACCATGTCCGACTCTTGACATGACGTTCTTATTGTACACTGATGTGTTAGCCTTACGCTGGATGTAACAGATCCCCTCAACTTATTAAATGTTTGGTGCGGGAGGTGATTAATGCAGTATGCCTGTCGTATGTTCCTCTTGGTTAACAGTGCTTTTTGCCCTGCAGCTCTCACCTGGAGACCCAGTCTCCCATTTTCCAGTCGTTTTCTGCTGGTGGAATCATGGATGCTGACTTTATCTGAGGCGACTGACACCAACACTTCCCTTAGAAGCTCGTCTGGGTTGTGACTTCCTAGATGAACCGTAACTGCGCTTTGGGAGGAACATTGGTAGGCCGATCACATCTGGGGAGCGTCAGCTCTGTTCCAAGTTTTCTACATTTGGAGATAGTGGCTATCACTGTGGTTCACTGGAGTCTGAGGAATTAGGCTTGGCTGTGTGTAGTTTAATTAATCCCAGTTATCAAGTAAGCTTGATTTGTTGGTTGCTTAAGTAAACAAGAGGGCAATAATTTTTTTACACAGTGTAATGAAGTGATCTTGTAAAAACTATATTGTATGTTTGCTTACATTGTCTGTGTGTTGTGTTGATGAAGAGGAAGAATAATGTATTTTTAAGGAATTCACTACTCAGTTTGAGGAGATGCCCTGATACAGGTAATGGTGTTGTATTTTTCATGGCAGTCGACAATCACATACTTAAATTCTCCCTATATGTCTTAATTGCTATGCTCCATCTTTCTTTATTCCCCATGAAGTAGCAATTACGAGCGCTTAGGGCCCGTCTGACCGTTCACGCTGCACTGATTAACGCAGTCACTGATGCTGAGTGAATGCTGCTTAAATCAAAGCTTCGAACTGAAAAGCTCTCTCGTATTTGAAATATGCGTATTTACTGGAAACTCATGGCAGCGTTCCTCTCACTGGCAGTCTGCATTCTTTGGCCTTTCAATTCAGCCAAGCGGCGAGGATATGACATCATATAGCACATTGTCCACGAGGAATACTTCCCAATCACAAGCGCTAGGAAGCCATGGACAAACGTTGGGTGGCGACTTAAGAAATAGCATTGCAGTTACAAGTAAAACGTTTCTGCTTACAAGCCAAGTTCCACCATAACGGCCTGCAGCTGAACACCACTGACGTGTTAGATCTACAACTGTGCTGCAGTGTTTAAACTCCTATGTTGAACTCTGCAAACACAATTAAACCTTTAAAGGATGCTGGATGGCAAATGCTGTAAGTGAGGTAAACATATGGAAAACGAGAAAGAGGAGGGCAAAAGGAGCAATTAAATCTTAAGCACCTTATCATTGTGATTTATGCTAATGAGAGGCAGCTGTGCTGATCATGCTCCAAGTCATTAAACACACACTACTGATTGGGCCTTGACGTGTGTGTGTGTGTGTGTGTGTGTGTGTGTGTGTGTGTGTGTGTGTGTGTGTGTGTGTGTGTGTGTGTGTGTACAATACTGTGCAATATTCAGAGACCACCCTTCATTTATTTTGTTTCCTGTTAGAATGGCCAGCATGCCTGTTTTTCGGGAGATATTTCTGAGGATGTCAGATATAATATAGTGACCTGGAACAGCATCACTTACTAAATCTGGATGTTTGCCAGGGTCATTTTGTTTCCTCAATATAGTCATCGAGCCCTGGTCCAGCCAGAGAGTTTAACTGATTATGGCATTGCCCTGTGAGCTCTATCCATTCTTCCTCCATTTGCTGTTGCTGTGTGGAGATCATCTCCCGTTTCTGTACAGGAGAGAAAGAGGACATCCCCTTCAAAGTGGTTAGTAGCCTGTCCAGGGGCAGTTTGACCTCCAGGCATATTATTAGGAACACTGTAAATGCATGTGTGGTGGACGTCTCACTAAATAGAGCATTTGGGTGGGAGCCAGCTTGGCATCATCAATGGGCAGGAACGGGCCTGGCCTTTCTACAGATAGTGAGAGGAGGTCAGCCAATACATTGTCTCTGCCTGGCATAAACTGTAACCAGTAATCATACTTACAAAGCTATGCCAGCGAGTCTCTGTGGCTTTCGGCCAGTGCCAGATGATGGTAGCAGAGATTTTAACACTTGGTTATATGTCCTAATGGTAAACTGGCACCCATAGAGCTACATATGTCAACAGGAAGCTTAGGAAATATGCAGCCACTTCCAAGAAAGAGGCAGGCTTCTTAACCCCTGCTGGCACTGGGATGCATTATATGACCTTAACATTGGAGGACAAAGTTGTGATTTCCTTTGGCTGACAGTCGGAAACCGACAAAAACCACTGTGGCCATTGAGAACCAGCACTTATTACCATTCGGGGTCAGACTGTGTTTAAGCAGCACCACAAACACTGGTTGGAGGCATTCATCATGAGTGCGCTGGTCTGACCCATGCACCACAATGTTTTTCAGATACACAGTGACTCTTGGAATGCTTGAACAGGCTGTGGGCATCACCTTTTAGGAGAAGTTGGGTGCTGAGCTGAGGCTGAAAGACTTTTGAGTATGTTTGAAGACCCCAGTAGTTGAGATCCTGCTGTTAGGGGGGTCACCTGCTGGAAACCCTGGTTTAGAATATTCCAGAGCCATAGAAGAGAGTAACTATACTGCGGGGTATCTGTCAGGAATAACAGCCTCAGTCCAAACAGGCTCAGGGAAACTACAAGATCCAAAATCTAAGGTGAAGCATTTACAGTTTGTGGATTCTCTCATCTAGTGCCAACATCTCAGTGTCAGTGTTTGAATTAGCTAGAACAATCTAGCACCTGTGAATAAGACAGCTTAGTCCATCGGCCATTGTTGGTGCACAGTGGCCATTACCTGGTTCATGGCAGACACACTCTTAACTCTTGGAGAAAAACCCAAGGCTGTAAAGAGGTTTAGTCCCAGCTGTGTGAAAGAATAAGGAGCAAACAAAATGATTCATCCTAGAACAGTTTCTACATACTTGTCCACAAGTAGGGCACAGCCATGCTCTAGATGAGTGAAAGTTTGGTCTAGAAACTCATTCCTTAATTATGACGGGGACAAAATGCTGTTGTGCAGTGGAGGAATGAGTAGCGGCTGTCTGACTAACAAGCAATTTGGAATACTCAACAGCTGATTCCACTTGCAGTGCAATTTTAATTGCATCTTCCAAGGTCAAGTCATCGGGCGCAAGATGTGCCTTCAATGAGTTCACGGATCACTTAATCATGAAGCACACCCAAATTACTTGACTTGGCTAGAACATGTTAAGTCAGCTACATAAGTTCCAAGACAATGGATTTGAATGGTCAGTGTATGTGGTAAATCTCATCGGACAACATGCTCATGAAATAAGAGGCTTTCCTGGCTAAGCAAGAAAAAAATTCAGCAGGGGATAAACTGAGGCCTGCCATAACCTAGCCTAGCCTCACCCTAGCCTTAACTCAAAACCTAATCCTAACCCTAACCTAAAATCTAAACCTAATCCTAACCCTAACCTAAAATCAAAACCTATTCCTATCCCTCACCCTAGCCTTAACTTAAAACCTAATCCTAACCCTAACCTAAAATCAAAACCTAATCCTAACCCTAACATTACCTCAAAAACTAATCCTTCCCCTTATCCTAACCTCAAATCAAAACCTAATCCAAACCCTAACCTAAAATCAAAACCTATTCCTAACCCTCACCCTAGCCTTAACTCAAAACCTAATCCTAACCCAAACCTAAAATCAAAACCTATTTCTAACCTTCACCCTGGCCTTAACTCCAAACGTAATCCAAACCCTAACCTAAAATCAAAACCTAATCCTAACCCTGACATTACCTCAAAAACTAATTCTTCCCCCTATCCTAACCTAAAATCAAAACCTAATCCTAACCCTAACCTAAAATCAAAACCTATTCCTAACCCTCACCTAAATAAAAAAAAAAAACCCTAGCCTTAATTTAAAAAACTAATCCTTCCCCTTTCCTAACCTCAAATCCCTAACCTAAAATCAAAAACTACTCCTAATCCTACCCTTAGCCTTAACTCAAAAACCCTCAAAAACTCAAAACCTCTAACCTTCACTCATCTTAACTCAAAACCTAATCCAAACCCTCAAAATCTAGATACCTAATCCTAACCCTGACATTACCTCAAAAACTAATTCTTCCCCCTATCCTAACCTAAAATCAAAACCTAATCCTAACCCTAACCTAAAATCAAAACCTATTCCTAACCCTCACCCTAGCTTTAATTTAAAACCTATTCCTAACCCTAACCTAAAATCAAAAACTACTCCTAATCCTACCCTTACCTCAAAAACTAACTCTAACACTCATCTTAACCTCAACTCAAAACTAGATCCTCACCTTAACTTCAAAACCTAATTGTAACCCTATCCCTAAACTAAACCAAATCCCAATCCTAACCCCAGCCCAAAACCCAACCCTAATACTAACTCCAGCTCAAAACCCAACCCTAATCCTAACCCTAACCTCAACCCATAACCCAACCCTAATCCTAACCCTAACCTCAACCCATAACCTAATCCTAACCCTAATCTCACCCCAAAACCTAATGCTATTTCTAACCTCAACTCAACACCCCACCCAACCCTGTCCCTGATCATAACTCTAGCCTCGACCCAAAACCTAATCCTAACCCTCACCCTGGCCCTAATACAAACCTTAATCCAGGTATACTCCAGGTACAGGATGGTGTCAGCAGCATGTCTATAACAGCTTGATGAGGATGTTGAGATGGTCTGTATTATACCTGTTACATGTTCAGTGGCTTCTAATAGACATCTACAGATATGAAGTTCAGCAGATCATTAATAAATCTCCTGATGATCTACTGAAAGGGTTCAGAAGCTTAATGTTGATGTATGTTGTAGTTATGTTACTGAGAGTCTGTTTATTTCATCTAAGAAGAACCACTACAAAAAGTGTCACCGCAGAAAAGCGAACCATCTCTTAGAGCTGAAGCTCATAGGTGTGAAGGGATTCTCTCAAAAGCTGAAGGCAAGCCTCCTGAAAGGACTGGCAGCTGTAATAAAGGCAAAGCTGTAGAGGCTTTTTTGGGTGGTCTTTGACTTCTGTCTTATCTTAATAACAAACTCAAATATTCAATTTAAATATTAGATGGAAAATATTCAGAATGTTTGTTTAAGATTCTCTCTCTTGCTGAGGTATTTTCTGAAGTGTATACAGAGTATGAGTGTCAGGCAGACAGTGGTGGAGCAGCAGGGAGCGTGGTTGATGGCGAGGCCAGAGAATTCCTCAGCACAGATGAGTTCCCTCTCAGCAGGTTTTCCCCTGATCACTCCAAGCTCAGCAAACAGGGCATGAACTTTCCCTTGTGATCTACTTTTGACCTGTTTGCTGACCTCGGTCTGTCCTTTCACCCCCTAAGCTGGAAGGGTGTGTATTTGTGTCTACACTTCAGTAACTCACTCTCATAACTACTGCCCCCAACTTCTGCAAATAGTAGTTCCTACATCACTTCTAGTAGCTATTAAATAATGTTTAGTAGTTAATAAATCATGATAAATCATTTCTAGTAGTTACCGAATAAATTACAGGCGTTACTGAGGAATTTATAGTGGTGTACTTCCTGAATAATGTATTAACATATATAGAAAGATATTGCCATTGAGTTCCTTTTTCCTCCATACACAGACATAACCTTTCAGTTTGTGTGCCATTGATCTTCCTGAAACAAGCTCTGATAACCTTCCTGTGAAGCCACCTATAATAGTAATGACACCTTTCTCTTTGACACCTATTAATCATTTTAGACCAACTTCAAAACTTCCTTTTGTAAGCTTTGAAGGTTTTGAAGCAAGTAAATGTATATCTAATATCAAACATGTTACATGAGAAGCTTTAATCGGGTGTTTGTTCTGACTATAGTACTAAGACAGCATTGGCTTGTATTGTCAATGACCTCAGACTGCTCTGGTCTTATAGTGCAGGCTTGATACGGTTTATCACAAGATTCTTATCCACTGTCTGGAATACTGGGTGAACCCTCCGGCACAGCTCTAGAATGGTTTAAATTATATTTAATGAATAGACAGTTCCTGGTTCCACTGGGAAATCACTCATCAAAATAATATAACACTCCTTGTGGAATCCCCCAGGGTTCAGTTTTAGGGCATTGGCTTTCCCTTTGCACTTGTTAGCTTTAGGTGATGTCATTAAGGATCATGAAATAAATTTTCATAGCTATGCTGATGACATACAATTAGTTTTCATTCCTTCTGAAAGTCAAGACTCTGCTGACAGGATTGCAAGCTGTATGCCAGATATGTCTCAATGGACGTTACCAAATGTTCCATAAATAAATTAAATTAAAAACAAACTTAAACACTGATTCCTGGTACTTAAAATGGGCCCTAGACTTTATAAACCAAGCCTAAAGTAGCAAACCTGGGTATAATGTCAGACTCTGAGCTCTGTTTTGTGCATGTAACCACTGTCACTGAAGTAGGTTTTTATCATTAGAGAAATATTGTTTAAGTCCAGCACAAAGAGGCTTGTTAATCCATTTGTTACTGAGTTGTATTACTGTAATGTCTTTCTTGCTGGGCTTCCTAAGTAAACGGTCCATCCCCCACAGCTTGTACAAAACACATCAACACACATCCTAAGAAAAACAAAACCAAGCTCACGTGACTCGCATTTAGAAGCTGCCCTGGCTACCTGCATCTTTTAGGATCGATTTTATAGTCACTAACTCTAAATGACCGTAAAACACCAGCTTATGATCTTAGATCTCCAGATGCTGACCTCCTGCAAACACCTTCTATAAAATACACAAAGCATGGAGAAGCCCTGTCAGTTATTCTACATCTGAACTGAGGAACTCCATTTCTGCTTATTTTAGACTGTCAGGCTCAGTACTCACTTTCAAACGTGTCTCTTTCACTTAGATATTCATTCAGTCACTTTTTGATTATTTGGTTTGCATCACTGTCATATAATTATATATGTATATGCACTTTTAATGCCTGTCTGTAAAGTACTTTGAGCTATCATTGGTATAAAAAAATGTGCTTTAGGAATAAATATATATATTTTTTACTATTATAATTATTAAGGCAAAACAAAGCCAGTAGTGTAAACTATTAAATGAACAACAGACAAGTGAACCACATACTTGAACAGAGAAATATGAAACGACTGTGTTCAAAACACAGTTTTAAATGTTTAAAATGTTTTAGGAACAGATAATTCTTGCCACATGACAAAAAATAAGACCAAAAAGATACATAGGCAGGTACAAAGCTTTTCATGATGCTGATCTGGTGTAGTGACGATGATGAACTGAACTGAACAGAACAAAAATGTTTATTGAATTGAAATGAAATGAAATAAAATTAACTGAACTAGCTGAATTATATTCAATGAAGTGGAACGGAATTGAATTGAATTGTATTGAATTAAACTGAATTTAATTTAATTTAATTTAATTTAATTTAATTTAATTTAATTTAATTTAATTTAATTGAACTGAACTGAACTGAACTGAACTGAACTGAATTGAATTGAATTGAATTGAATTGAATTGAATTGAATTGAATTAAATTAAATTAAATTAAATTAAATTAAATTAAATTAAACTGAATTGAATTGAATTGAATTAAACTGAATTGAATTAAACTGAATTGAATTGAATTGAATTGAATTGAATTGAGGTTGGTGACGACATGCAGGCAGGCACATTGGTGGCCAGTAAGCTGGGCTGGGATAGACTGAGTGAATGAGCATAAAGAACCCAGTTTAAAGAAGCCAAGAACTCTTTAGGAACCTCTAGGCCTGACTTCTTTGGTATTTCTGTATGTAGTCTCCAATATCAGCCTGGGCATATCCTACAGTAACGTCACAGAATGGATCCTGCTTCTGAACCAGATGTTTGTCAGTAAAGCACTCTAATTAGATGGATGTGTCTCATTTGTTTCAGATGACACAAAGCATCTAGCACTGGACCACATGCTTCACTTTGTGAGCTGTAAAGCACATGTGTGCGTGAAACACTGGGAGTCAATTTACAGTCAAAACCAAGAAGTCAACGCCTCTTTATCACTGTCGATCTGACAAAGGTCAGGAGGGCAAACCGACAAAGAAAAGACCCACCACAAGGTAACAGTCCTGTTCCAGATGAGGCATCTACACATTAGCATTACATAACAAGGCTGCAGTTATCATAGCATGATGGTGAATCATGGAAAGAGCAAATTGAAGCCAAAAAATAAACAGCAGATACCACTAGTCCCAAGAGGCTCCAGGAACGTTTCGCTTTCGTGACCCCTGTTAGTCTGTGGAAAGCCTTGTCTGTTGTGAAATAGAGCTGCTGACCCTCAGAATCATATACTCTTCTACAGGATTGTCAAATGTATATGAAGTGGCAGCTTCAGTTCATCAGTAGTCTGCCTTCTTGCTAACTAAGGCCTGATGAGTGAAAGTTCACATTGTTGTCTCTACAAGCAGTAACTAAAGGTGTTCTTTGAATGTAAGTTAATGTAACAAGTTTGCGTCTGGCATTCTCTGCCATAGGTGTCAATTACCAACAGAATGGAATGCTTTGGAGCAGCCGCAGATGAGCCTAAGGTCACAATTCCCAATTCCACTTGATCTATCAGTCAATGTCTGAACCAATGTACACTGTACAAAAGAATAGAAGGAAGCGTAGGATTGTGATGCTATTAGGAAGGAGAATAAAGGCTACCAGGAACAATAAACGATAATAATTTAGACTGAAATGGGCAATATTTATTGAACTACACATACAGAAGTAGTGTCTCTCAGTATGATGTTGGGCCACCATGTTTGCTAACACAACATGCCGGACGTCTTTGTACGGAGTTGTAGAGGTTCCTAATGGTGTCCTGCAATAATCCATCACATGCAGCATCTGGAACGACACCATTGCAGTCTTTGGCAATGTTGACGTGGTGTTAAGGCCTGCATGCATGTAGACCTGTGTTGTGTAGCCATCTGCCAATTGTGCTTGCACTAACAGGATGTCTCATGGAGGGCATCACTGTTCGGCAAATGTTCACAATCTTGGCTGTTGGGTCAGTTAGGTATATTGAGAAGGTCAGTCGCTGCTTGTGTCACATGCACAACCAAGAGGAAATCTTAAATCATTCACATGTTTTACAATGACAAACCTCCCCACCAAGTTTCGTTCGTGTTGGTTGTTTCCTTCTGGGTTTCTTCATTCTTTCGATGATGAGCGTATGTGCAGTATGTGCAAATGTTTTAAACTCCTGAGTGAATACAGTTCAAAACTAACTGTGTGATTCATCGTTCCAGAGAACATGTTTCCACTACTCCAGAGCCCAGCCAACTCTTGACCTTGTGTGCAGCTGTTTGGCCATGAGAATCCTTTGATGAAGCAGATCTAGCATTGCAGACATTTCACAGGCTGACTTGTGGCAAAGGTGGCAGTCTATCTATCTATCTATCTATCTATCTATCTATCTATCTATCTATCTATCTATCTATCTATCTATCTATCTATCTATCTATCTATCTATCTATCTATCTATCTATCTGTGTTCTGTCCAAGTGTCTGGTGTCTGTAGATGCATGTATATAACTCACTGGACAAAAAATACTAGTCGCTGAAGCATACCTAATATACCTCCACCTCCACAAGAACAAATAACAGTGGTGATTTAATTTGGCATCGCCTGGACAAGTGTCTGGATGTAGGGCACATCAGTGTTCAGTCACTCTTGCATCAAAGAATTGTCCAGTTGGGCCAGATTTGGTGGATGCCTTCCTTCCCTGGCACAATTCTGAGGAGAATTTCCTCTAGACTGGGATTTTAGCCACTACTGGTAGACCCCTATGACTGTACGCTTCTATACACCTGCAGATTCAGCTACTTCCTTCACACTATGACCTTTGGCATGCCCAAATGCAGTCGCTCCTTTCTGCCAATCATTAACATCTTCTTTGGAGCCATTTTCCACACATGGAACGAGACATTCACTGCACTGTACCACCTCTTCTCAATCTATGAATCTCATCACACACCCAGTAGGTGCTTACAGCCATACCATTCTCATCTTGCGCAATGGCATCTGAAGGAACTTGAGGGTACTACTGCCTTAAACATACAAGGTATGAATTTGTTGTGCGGGGAGCTCATGTATGAATGTTCTATATGATGTAAAACGTTTAGGCACACAGGGCAATTTGATTTAAAAGCTGTACATTTGGTCAGGAAATATTTATTTAAAAAGCACTAATATTAGAATACCAACATGTCCATTAAATCATCTGTAAGAATGGAAGCTGTAGTTCCGCCAGGAAGACTGCAATGCTACATCTCTCACTCATTCATTCATTCATTCATTCGTTCCTCTGGCCAATCACATTGCACCACCTGTCTTCAACTAATTAAAATAATATTCCTGTTCTGCTATTTTCAGGTGCTGACGTTTTGACGTTCTTCGTCACCACCCACCACCAGTTTGGTCCAGGTCCTATTGTCCAGGGAGTTGGCTCCGCCACTGCCATCCATATCTGGCAGGACCTGCCAGTCTTACACCAAAGACTCTATATTCCTTAATAATTGTCATCCTTCAAATCGTACACCTCGTAGTAAATTAAATACCGTTTTCCAGCACTTTTGTCTTTCATGTCTTTCTGGCAGACCTCTCATGTAAAGAAGCACCTGAAAACAAGAAATCCCTTTTCCTCTTTAACACATGAATGTTTGCTCGTATTTATTCCACGATTATGTTGTGACTTACTGGCAAAAGACATGCATACTGACGAGATAAGTGGTTTTAAACAATTTACTTAGGAGCTTAAAACTTTTGCACAGCACCGTATGCATTTGTTTATGCATCTATCCATCCTTGTATTTACTAACTGATCTGTTATGTGTGAATACTGATGACAGATTTGTGTAAGCGGTGAACTATTATGTAAATTACACAACCTAAAAAACAACTTACATTCTTAAATGAAAGGTGTTATCAGTCACTTGCCCTGTAATGCTGTATGTAAGCAGTGTCAAAGCTGAATGACACACTAAAAACACCCTGTTGATACTGCTGAGCTCTTTGTAGCTTTAAAGCCTTACAGGAATCCGCTGTTCATTTAGACAGTTTGTATATTTTCCCCCGTTTTGCCTGCTACCAGCTGTGGACAGAATAATACCTCCACACTAAGGCCGCAATGCGTACCATGAGAACATTAGTACTCATGCTCTCGTATCCACACTACGAATTCCCCAGTTGGCAATGCATAATGCTACAGTCGACGATGAAGACATGAGAGTGTGCAAATAGCAGTGCAAAAGTGACAGGTTTCTGGTCCCCCTGCTGACAGCGCTGACTTTAAATAAGCCAAAGTCTCATAGAGTTTGCACACAGCGTGCAGGTTTGGACTCTAATGTCTTCAGCCTAGAGCAGAGCAGTTAGTGTCTGGTTTATGTACAGCTGCGCTGTAATGCATGGTGAGTACAGTAAGAGTCGCTTCTAATATCCTCCACCTCAAGCACAGCTGTCATGTCCAATGAGAGCAAGTATTAATAGAACACAAAGAAAACATACTCCGCTACACAAGAATGCTTATGAATGATGGAGCTGAAGGCCCATTTCCTTTAAGCTAATATGTTCTGTATTCCTTCCTCCACAGGTCCCAGGCCGTAACCGCTGTCCAGTCTCTGAAAAGTCTCTATACCATACCTACTGCTGGGCACAGAAAAGGCAGCTGAGGACATAAATGTTAATGGCAAAAGGTAGGCAACTCTATTCTTTTCAGCCATCTGATTGGGGAGAAAACCCAGAGCTGGTTTCAAAAAGAGCACTTAAGATTCTGTGGCCATGCTTTAGAATGCACTGTTGATGCAATGAAGGCCCTACATTCACAGTGCAATGATAGTGTTTGGGTTTCTAATGGGTACACTTGAACTTTGACCCCCTCACCAGCACTGCAGTGGGGGCTGGGCATTCAGTCATTGTACTGCTGACCATATGAATGCAAATGAGTCCCTCCTGGGAAATTTAGTGGTGGCAGGGCAATCCATTGCTATTTGTAACCCAACAAAAATTGATTACGAAGTGTCAGCGCGAAGGAGTGTAATGACTGATGGCTGAAGAATGATCTCTATTGCCTGAATGTAGTTTAAACCCTTGAAAGAAAATCCGAGGTCCTTTGAAACACACCCATGCACACACTAACACAGAAGCACACACAAATGCAGAGGCACACACCAACACAGATGCACACACATAGTGAGAATACAATTGTGTTTTAAACAGTGTTAAAACACACACAGAAAGTAGGCTTGTGTGACAATATGTGAAAAATTACGTTTTTTTGAGATACTTGTTTTTCTTTGGACAGTGACATATATTGATATCTTGCTATTGGCTCGCTCTTCCATGGGGTGTGGTAAATGAGAATATGCTATTGTCCCCTGTTTAAGATGTGCAGCACAAAGTAAGCTTTGTATAGGAATGACAATAATGTGTGACTATCTCTCTAACTATAAGCAAGATTCATAGACTGAGAAGAAGTCCCATTCAAATGTGTGGAAAATGGTTCCAAGCATACAGGTCTACCTCCAGTGGCTAAAATCTCCATCTACAGGAAATTCTCCTCACTGTTCTGCCAGGGAAGGCATCCACCAAATCTGGCCCAACTACACAATTCTTTGTAGAATGAAGAGCGGCTGAAACTTGACATCGAGAAACTTGTCCAGTCTGCGTCATATTGAAGTACAGCTGTAAGTCATGCTCATGGTATTGCACACTATTAGGCATGTTAAGTCACAGGTTTTTTGTGTGGTGAGCTGTTTATACACTGTATATACTAGTGTCCTGCTACTGGCTTGGCCTGCTGTGGGTGTTTAGGCTGTGCAGTAGGGTTGTGTATGTTTTATTGCTTGAGCTATGAAGCTGCATATTGGGTAATGGTATTATCTACCATTCTGTAGATATGTGTGGCCATTGGTGACCTGCTTGCTGCCCAGCCATGCCAGAGTGGTTGTTGGCACCTGCTTCTATGATCAATAAAAAAGCATTAGCTCAATATGCTATGTTTTCAATGTCAGTAGTATTGTAACCTTTGGGATAGTTATAATTATACTTCAGCAAAGACAAAGGAGTTCAGTCTGTTGGGTGATTCTATAATCTAGTTGCCATTTTATGTTTTTCTAACAGTGAATCTAGTGAACATGCATTTGTCCATTCAATTCAAGTTGAGCTTTTTAGGATATGATTAGTAAATACACATAAGGATGAGTACATGTTGATCTTTTACTACGTATCATAAAGAACTTATTAAAAAAGTACATTTAAAGCATATTGACATAGAAATACTGGTGCCCTGTGATGGACTGGTGGCCTGCCCAGGGTGTTCCCTGCCTTCTGCCCATCGAATGATGGGATCGGCTCCAGCACCACCCACGACAGATAGAGTGGTTTAGAAAATGTGTGTGTGAAACAGAGTGTGAACTGTCCAGTCGTAAATATCCCCATACAGTTGTAGTTTTGGCTTTGTAATCTGTTTCCTGAGGGCAGACAGGAGGTACATTTACTCTAAAATACAAAATTGGTTCCAGAAAGCTTTCTCATCTTAGGGTCTAGACTAGCAAACCCCCGAAGCAGAAGCAAGAAAAGTTGTGTGCTTTGCCCAAATCTCTCTTTCTCATCTATCTCCTAATAAAAGCCTACAATTCCTTCCACTCAGAATCACGTGTGACACAGTGAGTAAGATGAGACATCCAAATAAAATTGTAATAGTATTACAAAATTATTAAAAATAACTGTGGCCTGAGGTTCAGACTCTCTCAGGGTTCTCAAACTTCAGCAGACATCTACAGTAGCAGCTGGCAGCTTCAGCCTGTAGACTCAGAGACTCAAACAGAACAGAAATGAGACACATACACAGACATGATGTTCAGAGAAAGGTATCAGGCCTGTTTTTGTATTTGGCTCTCTGCTGATATGCAGTGCTGGGGTTAATGTTGTAAGGAGTTTAGAGTCCTATTCCATATATACTCATGTTTTACTCTGTATTGGTAATCAGTAAAGTAATCAAGCGCATTCCTCTCTAGCACTCTGTCTATCTGGGTGTCTTGAGAGTTTCTGCGTAAGGCTGGAAGTAATAGCACTAAATGAGAACGTTATGTAAACAATGTAGTACGGTAAGTACAGCAGGTCCCTGTAGATAATTCTCTGTAGATAATGTGCGGCCGTGCGACTCTTCTAAACAAAGAGGTGCCAGGAACGGTGGCTTAGGTGCTTTACTCCAGGGAACTTCAGTTATGTCCTTCCAGCTGAGGGAATCACACCATCGACCCTACAAGACTGGTTCCCTCCAGCCCACAACTGCTCCGTTCAGAATGACATCAACCAGCTCCGACTGGCTGGGGACTGGGAGCCCTGGGTTTATCTGGAAGCCCTGGAAGAGAGAAGGTGGAGAGCAGAGAAAGCCAGGAGAGTTTTGAGATGCCTTTTATTGGAGAAGGCCTATAGCCTAGATCTAATCAGAAAAAACTCAAATCACCCAATGAGCGATTATTACTTTAATAGGTCAGAATTTGTAATTATGATTTTACTTGAATTTAATTACTTTTATTTTTTATATACTATTGATTTTTTTTGGCATTACTAATCAGTTATTCTAATTTTATCATTCTTTGTTTTCGTTGTTCACCTTTTGGAAAGAGTTTTATGCTTTTTGAACACTTATAGGAAACCTGGTTTTAGCCTGGTGAATTCTCTGTACAAATGGCATGCTAAAACAGCATTTTTTGGGCTTTGAATATGTTTACAAATATCAAAAAGAAACAAAATCACTTCAGTATCCACCAGCAGCATCCAGAGTTATGTACACATAACAGTATTGGAGTAACATATTTACTGTACTCATTCTTTTACTCTCAATTCTCTTTACTTCTGTGTTACGCAAGGCACTGTACTCGGTCCAGTTTTTGGACCATTGAGACCTCCGCAGATCCTGCCGGCCAGGGCAGATCCCACCCCCTCGGACAACTTGGGAAGGCCAAATTTGAAGTGGTGGGAAGGAAGGAGGGGAACATCGAAACGACAGCACGTAAAAGCAGCAGCAGGATAGGCAGAACTTTCTCTAAAGCAAATAGTAAACATCATTTAGAAAGCCTGTAACTATCCCAGCCTTTGGACAACATCCACATCCAGATATGCTGATTACAATTATGAACGGTTGATGCTGATTAAAAACCAGAGGACTAGCCAAGTAACTGTTCAAAAGCAGGGGATCTTTCTTCTTCAGCAGAGAGATCTTTAGCCATCAGAATTAGAATTAACTTAGAAGTAATCAGAATAAGAATCGCTTGTTTAGCTAATGCCTCTTCCTGCTGTGCTGAACATATTTACAATCAAGGTTGTGCAGTCAGCTGTCAAAGGCAGCACACGCACAGAGATTACATATAAGTACAACAGAGATAAATCAGTAACTTTCAAGGACAAGACTTCAAACTCCTGTCTTGTTAAACCCCGCCTCCCGATAAATCCAGTATGCTCTGATTGGTCAGCTCATATACTCAACTCTTATTGGTTTACCACAAGAGCATTTGCTAATAAGGATTGTGTTACAAGATGATGTCACCGAGGGAAAAAATGGGCTGTAATTCCAAAAAGATGTTTCCGGTAACTAAGAAAATTGTTTTCAGACAGAAAGACTTTCTCTGATCAAAATGAAGTATAACTACATTAATCCTTATTGGACAAAACATTCCAGAGTTGGAAAAAATTAAAAATTAAAAAAAAAAAAATGAATGAAGTGTCCTATTGTAAAGCTATTTCAGTATGGTGATAGGCTGCCGTTTTTGCTAATTCAACATGTCGCCTCAGCATGGAGCTGTAGAGGTTCCTAATGGCATCTTGCAATCAGTCCCATGTAGCTTGAATATTCTCACACAGTTCCTGCAGATTTTGTGGTAAGGGTGGAGGTGGAGTGTCACCAGGCCTTCTTGACGTGTGACGCATTACAAAACACTTTCATCTTGACGCTGACTACGGTGCCTCCACACACTGATTCGCTGATCGTATCCACCAGGAGAAAAACCGGACTTGTCAATAAAGATGACCTGCTGTCACTTCATGACAGTTTAACATGACACCATTGCAGTCTTTGGTGAAGATGATACTTTCACTAATGAGGGCATCATGGGCTGACACATGGAAGACCTTACTGCTTGCTCATTGTCTGCAATTATGGGTCACTCCATGTTGGTCAGTTCTCCCTCTCTGTGGTTTGTATAGGTCTCCCAGATCCTTGTCGCTGGTGCATTCCACAACAGCGTGCTACAGTAATATCTGCACAACAGGTATGGTGTGAATGAAGCCACCCCACTTTCAGGGACTACGATGCACCCCTGGCAAACATTTTCAACTGCTCAAATAGCTTTTGAACCCTTCTTTGAGGCACACTGAGGCAAAGGATGCTACCAACACAACAGCACAAATCAGAATGGAAAGCAGGCGCCAGAGGACGACCTTGTACAGTCAGTCAGGTAGAGCAATAAGGCCTGTCCTTGCATATGTCAAGTGTGAAACTTGAATTACAATGTCAAACGCACCCACCAAGTTTTATTCCTGTCTGTTGATGCTTTCTGGGTGCAACTATTTTTTTTTTGACAATTAAAGTATTTTTTCAGTAAAAATATTTTTATTATTTGACCTCATGATCCACATGTGTATTGAAATTAATTAGATCAGAATGTTTCCATGTGCCATTTCTTTTAGCCTATTAGTCTATAAACAGCATGTATGTTTATATTCAGTTTAAAACAAAAAAACAACAAAAATGGAGGTACAAAGCTTTTGTTCCAACTGCTTGGGTGAGTTGCTGAATAAGTGTGTCTTAACTGAATAAAGGTCAATGTAAATGTAAATGCGCCCTTAACTAAAATACATAGTATATTATGTACTTCAGGAGTTGTTTCCTCACTGTTTATCCACTTAAGCCATTTTTATTTTGTTTTCTGTAGGGATGTGCAGAGGAGTGGTCCTGTTGTCAGGCTGGAGTTTTCTAAGGACTCTTTGTCTATAGAGTGTAGTCTCAGCCAGAAGGATTCTCCTGATGCTCATTCCGAGTTATTCCAGATGCTTCAAATTGTGTGAAATTGGACCAGATTAAAGCTTTGCTTTTATAACTTGCTGCTGAAAGTTCCCTCCACGCAAAACAGGCAGCTAACAACAGGAGGGTCTTTCTATCCAGAATAAACATGTCTCAATGAAATTATGGGGTAAAGAACCAGCAACAACAAACCATAATGTCTACACTAATGCACATGCAAATACAGCACGCCATACAGGAATGTCCTCGAATTTATCACTGACAGCCTCTCTATGTAACCCACCCTAGCAAGCGTGTTACAATAGGTCTTTAACTCAAGTTTCCCCACTCAGTCCACTCACGCAAAAATCTGAATCAACTGGACCTTTACCAGCGTGGATAACCAAGGGTATTCCGAGACGAAGCTGGGGTCTAACCCACAGCCCCTACAGCGCTAAGGTCAACACACCAGGGTACTGGAATGAGTGCTGTCCAGAGTCATAAGACAGCCGCATCTAACCTTGCCTAATTATATTTCCCTTGGGAGAGGGGAGGGCTGCTAATCAGTCTGAGCACGTCTCGTTTCTCTAACTGTGTGTGTTTGGGTTGAGAAACACTGAGAGGCTGGACAGGAGTTGGGGAAAAAGAGCCTTAGCACAGAGGCTGGAAGCTTGCAGCACGGGACTGGAGGAACCACCCTTATAGGCACAGACAGTACATCACATTAAAACCTCATAACTTGCCTGAATTTTTTTTCTTGTAAACATCGTCTGATAATACAAGCATTCCGTGATGAATTGACCAGTAGAACTGGTCTAGAATCTTTTGGAAGAAAGTCTTGCTACATGAACTTCTCTCTTCCTGTAAACTTACCAAGTGACTGCACGATTTTGTTATGACAGTAATGATATGTCAATGGCTTGGCTCTTAGCCTGTCTTAAACATCCAGAGTATGAGTACAGGTGGTCAGAGAGTACAGTTTCCTTGCCATTTTAATGAAGGATGACATGGCTACTTTACATAATGGCCGTAAGACTTCTCTGTGTTTGGAAGTTTAACATGGAAAACAGCTGAACTTGCTATAATAAAAAGTGATGCATTGAGCTGACTTGATCCAAATAACTACATGCAATGTTCAGTGGCAAACCGTGACTATTAGCGCTAGGCCTAAGAGTTTTTGCCATTCTAGATTACACATGGACATCTGATGCTTGTAAAAGGCATCTTGAATGTCTTATCTGAAGCTTTAAATGAGCTTATTAACAGATATTTATACAGCATATTACTTATATTTAGCAGCTTTATGATGACTGTTTCGTAAAGAGCTCTGGCAAAGAGCCAGGCCTGTCCTGACTATGATTGTTGGGACTTGTGAACTCCAAATCCCAACTTCAAACAGCAAACCCCACAAACAAAAATATTGGAACAGTTAAATATTTGGGTCCATCCTGACAAAGACGATGCCATTGTCAATTTCAAATAATGATGCTATCCTATATCAAGCTATAACTCATACTCTCAATCAGTCACATATCTAGAACTTCCTGAAACTGGTCCCATCCACTAATAAGCAAAACTTGATTGGTTGATTGCCAGCTGGCAAATATGTTAGTGGTTAATCCATCTATTCGTACTTCTGCGTAATACAAGTAAGTGTGAGGGACAAATATGCAGCTTGCTAGTGTAGTGCTATAATTTCCTTCTATCTATCCATCCATCTATCCATCCTTTCATCTATCTTTCACATTAGGCCTTAGTTTGGCCCCTGAAATCCTGACCAAGACCTCACTTGGCTGTACAAACCTAGAACTACCAAAAGTCCTGATGGCACCCTTTCAAGAACTGGACCTTTTTGTTTTCACCAAAATTCAACAATGAAATAAATACAACAAGCATGATGATAATATTAAACGACAGACATGTTTGCTTCGCTAAAGGATATCACAGCAACATCACTTTATCTCTCAGGTTACCTACTTTTGGCAATAACTGTGCTGAAAGAAATAATGCATGCTTTTGAATCGAGCACATTCAGCACATACTTTTCAAGTGTTTAAATAAGAGGAAATTGTTTCGTTTTGTTTGGTTGTCATGTAGTGAATTACCAGTCTTACTGTTTTGAAAAGTCAGATTGTGTAACAACTTTCCATCTAGTGTGGACTTTTTACCTCTGCGGATTTTGGCTCCTTCTTTGATTACCATAATGTAACACATATTGAAGAGTCAGTACCTTCATGGTACAAAACCCTGAAATCTTTCAGCAAAACAAGCTGAGAATAGTAGTTTAGCCTGAAACACTGCAGCGCCTGTGGTCTATTTCATTTCATTTCCAGAGATTCTGTACTTCTGAACTGTAGAGATGCCCACTCTGTGAACAGATTTTTAGATTTTTGTCAGTTCAGCACTGTTTCCATTAGTGGTTTTGGAACTGATTAAACAGCCCCCGGTTCTGCTGCTCACTGTAACAAATACTGCACTTAGTTTCTGTGGGGATGAGCTGTCGTTCAGTCAACCATCCGATCAACGTCTGCTCAGCCTGCCCTAAAGGTGCAAGCATCTATTATGCTTCTGGTCTGCTGTGATTACGGACAATGTGCAGTTCAATGCAAAGGCCCTTTCAGTTGTGATTTTTGGACAGAGGCTAATAGAGCATAATGGAATTGGACATGATTCTCTGAGTAGTGCTGGAGAGCCATGGGATGAGAAGTACAAATGTCTCCTTGCGGCTAGAGAGAGAGACGTTTGCCAATTCTCTTTGGATTGTTTAAACTCTTGAGGGAGATGGGGGAAAGTGTCTTTTCCAGACAGCGGATGAAAACTGATGATATAGTAAGGAAGGATGAGGAAAGATGGATGTAATATATTATATAATGCTTGTTTTCCAGGAACTCTATCAAGCTAAGAATGCGTTGTTTGATTTCTACGCACTAAAGTGCACTGATGCTTTTGCGTTGTGTGTACAAACATCTTGTACCCTGGAATTCTTTCTCAGGTCTGATGCTAATCATCTTCTCTAACTTTCCAGACCTAAACTGCATATTAAGGGCGAGCGTGCCTTTTATTTAGCTGCCTTTGGAATGCCCATCCAGACTGAAACTCCCAGCCTGAACGTGTTTCATTATACTGTAACCCCCATATATACATATTGACAATACACCTATACTGAACTGAACTGAATGCTTCTGGTTGGTATAGGGGTTTGTGTAACACACTGATTAAAATCACTACCCTACAGTCTGGGGTCACTTCCTAACCCGGGCAAACACCTACACCAAAGAGGGCCCTTGGGCAAGACTCCTAACAGTTCATAAGTCTGACTCTTTGGAGTTCATAAGTCTGACTCATTAGAATGTATATATGCAGGAGTACATGCAAATGACACTCAGGTGCATGCCAGCTCCTTCCTGCTCGAGGATAAAATGGCATGTCCAAAAGAAGGGTGCTAACACAAGTCTTTATTTTCCAACTAAATAAATGTGGAGAACTGATGGATGTTAACACTCTGAGATGCCATCTGTGCAGATTATAGTTATCACCATACATTATAAAGTTATTTTAGAACCTAGCACAGTTGGTAATTATATGCTAGCTATATTACCATTAGAGAAAATGCAAGCTATAGTGTAAGGGTCTGCAATGCACAAATTTGGCACTGCAAAATTAAACATGGACCACAATGATTCTTTGTCTAAACTGACATTGCTGGAACAAGGTTTTTCAAAATGCATAAATCAAGGCATGAACATGTCACGCAGATTGGTTTAGTGGAAAATGGCGCAATATGGAGAAACCTACCAACTTTGATGGCACTACAGTGATGGTAATAGGAACCAGGGGTTACTATGGGTTTCTACTTTGCAAATATGACCATTATAGTTGCTACCCGAAATCTGTTAACCTACACTGTAAAAAGTTCAAGCGAAAAAATATTTCAGTTTTTTATGACCAATTGAATAAGTTTTTAACTCAGTAAGTTTCTATATTAGTCATTTTTAGGTTGGACCAAAGAAACACTTTCACAGTGTATGTGGTTGTTTTTGGCTTCTATGTAACTTGTTGGTCATGGTAAAATAATTAGATTCAATTTGGTTCATTTTCTTTACATACTAGTATGGCTTACAAAGCCCTGTGTGTAGCCCTGCATTATGAATGATTTAAAAATAATATGTTAAAGCCAAAACCTTTTGGCATCACAAAAGCTTTCATGAGACAATCCCTCAAGCACCAAGCAGCCTAATCATAACCTTTCCGTGTAATCATTTTCTGTGATGTTGCCTTTAGAAGCAATAAACACTTCAGACGTCTGGTTCCTATCAGGGCTGATTTACTGATTCTGGAGCTCTAGGCAAAAGACAGAAAAGGGGCCCCCTGGATGCACATTTTTAAATTAGTGAGGCCTCTGGCTCCTGAGTGGCGCAATCTTCTACTCTGCAAAAACTTGGCCAGTGAAATTATCTTAAATCTATTCAATATATCTGGTGCTTTTATAGACAGTAAGGATAAAATCATTAGCTACTTAAAAAGTTCTCAGCCGTTTTATTAGGTGATGTTACCTCACTACACAGGCAGATCAGTTTAATAGTTTAATGAATGTGCTACAGTCTACTAACACATAGTGAGAGAATGGGGTACCTACCCAGTAATGTAGAAACTAAGTAATAAGACTGATTGGTTAAGAAGTAATAAGCAGTGTATTCCTGTTACAGTTTGAAAGACACACTGCTGTAATCATTTATAACAGATTATCTTTTTAAGCCATTATCATAACACCACTGCCATCTATACTGACATTTACACTAGTGTTATGTATGGTCTGCTGTCTCTCTGCAGCACACTGGTTTACTTTTTGCCCCCCACCCCTCCTTCTGCGTTGAAATTACTGTCATGGGGTCCCTATGGGGCTGCCTACTTTTGCCTATTGCAAAGATTGCCTCTGGTTCCTGTCAAGAGCACTGTGAGTAATTCTGACTTGCTGAGCTTCTCCAGGATGGAGCATGTCACATCAAACCAGTCTATATATCTGTCTGTCTATCTATCTATCTATCTATCTATCTATCTATCTATCTATCTATCTATCTATCTATCTATCTATCTATCTATCTATCTATCTATCTATCTATCTATTCTGTCTGTGTCTGTCTATTTAGAACTCTTAATTTATGTAGCAATATCAATCTAACCATCAATGAATGTATGTATGTATGTATGTATCTATCTATCTATCTATCTACCTATCCATGTATGTATGTATGTATGTATGTATGTATGTATCTATCTATCTATCTATCTATCTATCTATCTATCTATCTATCTATCTATCTATCTATCTGTCTATCTATCTATCTATCTACCTATCCATGTATGTATGTACGTATGTATGTATCTATCTATCTATCTATCTATCTATCTATCTATCTATCTATCTATCTATCTATCCATGTATGTATGTATGTATGTATGTATGTATGTATGTATCTATCTATCTATCTATCTATCTATCTATCTATCTATCTATCTATCTATCTATCTATCTATCTATCTATCTATGTATCTATCTATCTATCTATCTATCTATCTATCTATCTATCTATCTATCTATCTATCTATCCTGAAAGCTTTAGTATGTGTTTATTCATTACAGAACATGATGAGTTCTGTGCTGTCAGTTCTGTAACTGGGTTTCATAGTAATTATCTGCAGGACATGCTGATGCAAGTACGTTGATGCCAGTGCAGCTCTTTGTGTTAGAGATACAAACCCATACAAGGTCTATGGCAGGGATGCACACCTTCTGTGCCAGACTCTGATAGATGGTTTTATGGGGATTAAACATTAACAACCTTCAGTACCATCATCTTTCCTATGTTCTGACGTACCTGAGGTTCAGTGCAGGAATGAACCGCAGCAGTCTCGGAGGACTCCTGCTATAACACACAGGCACATAATACAAGGGGAGAGAAGCTGAAGGTGGGGAGCGAACCCCAAAACGCATCAGCATGTTTTAGACATTTACATGAAGCTATCGCCTACAGCCCATGTGTGCCAGATGCATCCTGAACACAAAGCTGCTTCACCCCGGAGTCCGCGCATATATCATGGAGTTCTCGAGCAGCTTTATGGCTCGGTTTCCTCGCACAGACAGACAGGGGGAGTCCAGCCCTCCTTAAACTTCCTGATGACTTCAGCCCTGAGGAGGCGGCCAGAGAAGCGCGAGCTCCATTCAAACTGCTCGAGGAGCTGCACGAGAGCAGAGTCTGAGGCACACACGCCTGCACGAGAGCAGAGCCTTGAAACACGCACGCACGCGCCTCGCCATCACCATGAGCTCAGTCGCGCGGTTCCGTTAGCGCGCGAGAGAAGCGCGGGTGACGCTAAAGGACGTCTGAACATCCGAAGAGGCTCATTCTCCGCAAAGTTTAGCAGCGTACCTGAGAACGATGACGCCAGGTTTTGGACTTTTGCGTCTGTGACAAGACACATAACTGTGAAGTCGCACTTTGTACTGGACGACGACTGCATTTCTTAAATCCGCGCCGGATTAATAATACTATTCACCGTCGACGTCTCTCTCTCTCTCTCTCTGTCTCTCTCTCTGCCTCTGTACCTCTCTGCCTCTCTCTCTCTTTCTGCCTCTCTCTCTAACACCATACGATGGAGCGGCTGTGGTTTCAGCTCCTGGTCTTCCTCAGCCTCTCCCTGGCTGTTGCTGCTGCCTCTGGTCAGCTCTTGGTCAGATCCCCCAGACAGCTGAGGACGGTGGGCAGAGGCCGAAGCAGCGCGAAACCGAACCCACCTGACCACCAGGAGGGCAAAACCACACACTCCAGGAGACTCGTTGGGTAAGAGTCAGCCACCTCTGTGGCTACCTGTAAAGAGTTCTGTGATGTGGTTGTGCTGACATGTTTTCTGACATTAGTGCCAAGAACCGGTTCTATGCATAACCACTGGCTTTGCTAAAGAACATCTGAAGAACCGTTTTTAGGGGTTCTTGTGTGCACTACCAACAGCTGCCTTTAGTTCAGTTTCTGAGTTATCCACTAAATGCTGTTTTATTCAAGACTAATGAAAGTCAGACCAAACAAAGCCCCTCTTTTGCACCAGACCTGGGGCAATCTGTGGGAAAGTCTAAGAAGGAAAATGTGGTGTGCTGTAGTGTCTGCAATAATGTGGATTCTCTAATTCAGCAGGTCCTTGTAGAAGTAGAAGTAGCAGAGGTAAAGCTGGGATTAAAGCAAAATCGAGACCCTTTGACTAACATTTCTGATAAATGATGCAACCGTCATGCAATGCAGTTTAACACAATATTGCATTCTTTTTTTCCCCCATAACTGATTAAATAAACCGCTTCTCAGGCGTTTGGAACCTACTGCGTCCATAAATTGGCTGGAAATACTTTAGTGGCAGGGAATGTCAGGAGTATGGTTGCCAGCTCCAGATCGGCAGTGCTTCCGAAGGTTCTGAATGGCCATGCGGAAAGGCTATTATTATGAGATTCCTCCACAAGAAGCTAAACTCCCTTAATTGCTTTCCGGGTCTGCTCCTTATAGGCTGTTTGGTAACACTTAGGTGAGGGCAAACACATAGGCTTAAAACTAAGTTCATTACTCACGTTACCTGCTTTCTGCAAATGACTCCTGCACTGAATGCTAAACGGTCTTTGACACATGATGTATGACCAGTTTTCTGAACCATTGGTTGGGCAAACAAGTAGTGCAAAGTAAAGGAATATTTAACTGCAGTGAGTCCTGATCCATGAGGGATAAATCCGGACAGACCTGTGGAATGCCTGGGTAGGATCAATTTGAGACTTGTTCCTATTGTGCTGAGTTTCTGATCTTAAAGTCTAGTTTGACTATATTAATTCATAGCAGCTGAGTGTAATTGTGCTGTAATTGTTTAATTGTGTGGTCCGTGTTCAGTTTCCATACATTGTCCTACCATCTTGCTTGTGACCAAAATGAGAGAAATTCAAAGCATGTGTACTCAGTTAACTCAGCCTCACTTCATTCATTCCAGGCAGTATTTGTTCCCAGTTGCTTCTAAGTTTACGACCGTGGTTTAATATGTAGGTGTGCAGAAAAACGGGACTTTAAAGCTCCTTTCGTAATGTGAAAAAATGCACTGCCGGCTACTGGTAGTAACATTTGATGTTAATGGAGCAGCATTCCTTTTGTGTCTGCCTCTTCTTGTGACCCACATTGAAGCTATTGTGTGAGCTTGGACTATTCCTGGTGGAGAGAGACGGCAGGAGAGAGAGGGAGAGAGAGAAAGAGAGGCGACGCTTGTGCGTTTTTGCTGTGGATGCACACAAGCCTACAGCCATGTGCTTCTCCCTCAAAGCTCTGGCACCCATTTGCACATTCAATTTGTGATCAGAAACACCTGTTTCTCCTGACGGCCGTCCCTCAACGTTGAAAAGCCCTCGAGATTCCTTTTACCTTTTTTTTTTTGAAACCTAAACAGATCCATCAGTAGTTTCCATCTCCTTTTCTTGTCTTTCTCAATGAAGCTTCATTTGTTCCATGACATAACAAGGTACTAAACACACAAGAGGGAAATATTTACACGTTTACACAGTAACTCTAATGTTCTTTATAAGTTCAGCTTGGGTTACCAGCAAAGTGTGAATGCCACATTCCTTGCGTGCCATATTGGGACAGGGCAGCAGGCCTTCTGGGAATTGTATAATTTATAGGGGCAATTTCTATGAGCCCATTTATGAGCAATGGAGGGCCCAACTGTAAGTGGTCCGCCATCTGCAGATGGATGTAGGTCATGCTCAGAAAACAGATTTGCCCCACAAGTTCACCTCTGTAGGAGGTATGCCAGTGTCGTAGGAATAACATAACACAGTAGGATGTGAATTAGAAACTGAGATTATGCCATATACTGTTCTATTTTGGCCTGACACTTTTCCATATAGCCTACTGTAAAGAGCCCATATGTATTAACCCTCACTTTAAGGGTTCAAAAGTTAAAAGTTTCAAAATATAACAAAGGAAGCAGTCAGTACAGTTTATACATGTAGCTTAAGCTGTAAAAGCACCACATTTTGAATGTAGAGCTTTTATTACATCATATATCACAATATATTTACATACACTCATCAAATAGCTACAGAAACAGCACTCAGAAGGAATCAGCTGATAGGAATGAAACTTTGTGGGTAAGTTTGGCAGGTGAGACATGTGAATGATTCAAGTTTCACGGTCGACCATGCATGCTACATAAGCACTGATAGACCTTATCGCTATACCTGACAGACCCAGCAGCCACAATTGTGGACATTTAGCGAGCAGTGATGTCGTCCATTTGACATCCTGTTAGGGCCAGCACCATTGGCAGATGGCTGCCCAGTGCAGGGCTATGTACATGCAGACTGTTAGGACAACTGCCCTTAACACCACATCATCATCACCAAACACTGTAGTGCTGTCATGCCAGACTGTCACGGAGTCACCATGGTCAGCGCCAAGATGAAGGCTTTGTTGTCACACGTCCAGTGCCTGGTCACTCCACCTACCACATAATCTGCAGGAACTGGGTGAGAATATTCAAGCTGCATGGGATGGATTGTCACAGGACACCATTAGCAACCTCTACAACTCCATGCTGAGACGTCTGGCATGTTGTGTTAGCAAACATGGCAGTCCGACACCATACTAAGAGACACTACTTCTGTATGTGTAGCTCAATAAATATGGCTCATATCAGTCTAAATCCATTATCATTTATTGTTCCTGGTAACCTTTATCTTCCTTCCTGAATGGAACTGCAATCCCACACTTCCTACTGTCTGCAACTATTCGTTTGACGATGAGTGTATATCTGCTTATTCAGCCTGCAGAATATTGGCATTCCTGTTCACAAGGAAGTTGTAGCCAGAGGAGCCAAACCAGAATAGAGTTCATTTATTTATGGGACACTAATAAAACGGTCTGTTTAATTCGAAGGCTTAAAGAGGGGTTTGAAAATGGAAAATGGCACAAAGTGTGAAAAGTTGATCTCAGGGAACAACATAAAATACTAGTGAAACGTAGAAAATAAGCCCTTTAGCATGGAATGACTAGGACACTGGTCATTTCACGGCCTACTCTGTAAGCCGTAGTTTATAGCTGGTTTCAAGTAACCTCTGATTCTGTCGTCCAACGTGTCACTAAGTGTGATGATGGTGCCCCACATATTGATTTGATCTATTGAAGCTGCCAAGTCTCAGTTTATATCTAGACTATAGTCCAACTGTGGGCTTTACTGGCTTTAAAACATGTCATTGATACTTTCTGAAAGCAGCACCAAACAGCCATTCAGATATTTCACTGGTCCTGATTTAAAGGCTTCAGTTTTTCCTCAATACCAGTTAAACATTCCTCTTTGCCTAAGTGCCCGACTGAATTTGAGCCAGTGGAGTTGATATAGTAAAGATCGCAGAATGAAACAGGTGCCGTAAATTATTAGTCACAGTGTTTTGATGGGGTTTTTTTCATGCTCATTAACTGTGACTGAATCATCTTTCAGTAACTTGTGTGAATATGTTTGGATGACACATCTTCTCTGAAAGTTCTTGTGCTCTCTGACTCACTTGTTTCAGTTTCACTGTTTGGCAAGGTATCCGTGCTTCGTACAGACTTTGAACCGAATGAATCCTAGGCATATCCTTTACATCATAGCGGTGTATCGTATTCCATCTGTGGCACATACATCCTTTAGGCAACATGCTTTCTTCTCTGGCCAGGCATCACTGTGCTAACTTTAGATCATGACGTTAATTCAGGCGTATGAGTGCGTGAAGTACACAAACTATTGACCTAGAACTAATAAACCTAACTCAAAGTATCTTAGTTTCACAGTCAAGTCACTGTCAATACCGTCAAATGTTTAAGCCAGAGCAGCCCGAAGTTTGGCCAAAGTTGATCTGTAAGGGTGTTTGATTTAACATGCCATAAAGTTTTACTAGCCCCCTCCCTGTTGACCCCCACCCAGTGGTAGAATAAATATAGAGTATTTAATATAAAATGCATTTTTAAGAACTACCGTCCTCATCTGTGCATCGTTTCGTCTTTTGGCCATCAGTTCACCAAAGACAAAAAGTTGGGGTACTCCTTATTTAAACCATCCGTTTACAGAAATCACAGCAGTCGTATAATAAGCATTTGGATAAAACATGTACACTACACTATCTGATCGTGACCAATTGAGGTGGACTGTAATACTCTGTATTAATTCCAGTACATTTCACCCTTGGTTCTGTCATTCCGGTTCATAGTTACATAAAAGCTGGCAGGTCACAACGCATTTCGGCTGTCACTGCATACATTTTAGCTGCACTTCAGTTCAGTTTTTTGCTTTTCATGTTGCTGTGGGCAGTCGGTTGAGTCATGGAGAGCCATGTTTGTGGACGAAGCTATGCCCGGAATCTAGTTATTGCAGTATTAAACTTGTCATCCTTCATTTGGGAAAAGATTTATGCACAGCACAGGGTGCTTTTCATATCCACGACTGCTGCTGTCTCCCTCAGTGTTTCAGATAACCCCGGTATTTGTTTTCCCATCGCTCCCCATGCATAACACAGAGGCGGCCTGCGTGGAACCACAGCCCCAGCTAGAATTACGCACCCCGCTTGAAAATGTTATTGAATCAAATACAATTTAAGTGTAATTCTCGGAGGTGTTCCTTTCCTGGACCAACCACATCAGAGCAAGCTGAAACCATAATAACCAGCTTCATGAAAATCTGTAGAACGTTGAAGTTTTGCCTTGAATTAGACTTGGTTATGAACTCCGAGTCCCAAATTCTAGTTGAAGTGTTGAAACACTGTACCAGACTGCACTGAACTTCATGGTCTAATAGAAAGGTATTTCTGTAACCTTTTCCTCCTGTAGGCCACATGTGTGCGGGGGTCAGCAGTGCTGTTCGGGATGGGCTGTTGCACCTGGGACAAATCGCTGCATCAAACGTAAGTGCTGTTCTGTCACATTCTGCCCTATACTTATTCTAAATACAGGTGCTAAACGTGTTGTTTTCATAGCAGAACCATTTTTACATCCTTTTCAGTGGAATGAACCTCTTTCAAACTTGGAAGAACTTCTTTTTAATCCATAAAAGCTTCTTAAAAGCTTCTTCAGCTAAAATGGAATCTTTACATTATGTGTTACAAACATTTTAAAAGGTTCTTCACACTCATCTCATTTACAGACATGGTTCTTTTAAGAAACCAACAGTGTTTCCTCTACAGTGTCACTCAAAGAACCCTTTGTGGCACCTTTTTTCAAGTGTGTAAATTTATGAGTGTTCAAAACGACACCAGTAATTTCATTTGTCATTTCAAAGCTGTGTTTGAACCTGAAAGCTACAACCACAGTCTTAGAAACAGTACATGAGCAGCTAGGCTTTGGACTGGAACTGTAGTAGTTTAAGGTCAACTAGAAAATACAGTTGCACTGGTATCAGTAACATGTCAGTTTCACCACTGGTACTGGTACTTAAATGCAGAACTGCTTACCCAAACATAAACATCGTCGATGTCCACAGAAAAACAGGTATCTCCAAAATGGCAACTTTACAGGAGAGATCAAAAACCTAATTTAACTTCCATGGAAGTCAATGGAACCAGACATCTTTCCAAGCTGTTTTGGGCCATTTCTGTCGGCCCATTCTTCATAAAATGTATACAAAGTGTAAATAGCAGCTCATGTGATCAAATGACACATAAAAGTAAAAATCAACAAAAATGGAGATACATGTTTTTCTTTGGACAGCGACGATATATAGCCACTGTCCAAAGAAATACAGGTATCTCCAAAATGGCAACTTTAAAGGACAGGCCAAAAATGTCATTTAATTTGAATGGAAGTCAATGGAACTAGATGTTTTTCCAAGCAGTTTTGGGCCAATTCTGGTGGTCCATTCTTAATGAAATGTATACAAAGTGTAAATAGCAGCTCATATGAGGCATAAAAGTAAAAATCAACAAAAATGGAGCTACATGTTTTTCTTTGGACAGTGATGATATATATGATACAGGTGGTGGTGTTGCATGGTACAGAGTATATATAAAGATGCTGTATTTTTTTAATATGTTGGAGGTGGAACAGACAATTCACTGGTTTACACCACATGTCCAACTAAACTGTACCAGGTATTCTATTTTGCTTCTCCTCAGGAACCATATTGCAATATGATTTAATATTATAATGATATTTCTTTATCTTGTTGGCCACCCTAGCCAATGTATTACAGACGACAGAGCACACATTGCTCATTTTAGATAATTTGATAACATGTACATATAGAGAAGAAAGTAACCCTGCAAACTGTTACAGTTACACATGAAGGCTAGTTTCTGCACGTTTCTCTTCAATGTTATGAGGCCACCTCTTAGCTCAAACATCCTACTGTGCACGTGAAGCCCCTGGAGTTACACCCAGCAGCTAAATGTGTACGTCAACATAAAACTAATTCAATTAGTGGAGTGTTTCCATGTGAAAGAAGACTGTACGATGACACGTCACTACATCTACTCATATTGGGCCGCTGCTGTTTTGGAATGGTACATAATTCCATATAAAAGTGTGTTGCATAGTGGCAAATTGACGTGCATGCAAATGTCTTGTTAGCTCTATGGATTACAGTCCCAAAATAAGTCTTTTTTGATTGCCACATTGTGTTTGTCGTAGGGCATCAATTACCAGCCCTCAGCATCTGGCTCACACGGCTCTCCTCCACAGCAGAGCGAGAAAAAAAGCCCAGACACAGGCGCTTAATTATGGGTGTAGCTCCACTTTTTTATTTGACCACAGCAATATTGGATACCTTAATTGCAATGTAATTAAAAGCTAAAGGGCAGATAATGCAGGAGGAAGGGTGAGTAATGGGCCCCCTGTTTTTAAAGTTCAATTTCACCAGAATGTTAACAACTCTCAAGTGTTGCTCTACTTTCTGTTTGTAATTGCGCCTTTGGCATTTTAGAAAGCTTGTGCCTGAACACAATAGGCTGTAGGAAAGTGTTCCGCCTTCAGAGGTGCTGAACTGGACTGCCTCTGCTCTGCATGCTCATATTCACAATTAGAGTGTCGCTCGAAACTTTTGGAGACTGATAAGACAGATACAGATTCGATATGGATTCCAGAATTCTAGAGATGCTGGTTCCAAGAGGCCATAATTGGTTCTTTTTACTGGATAAAGCAATGTTTATAATAGCATTTGTCACATTCACTGACCAGACTAATCAAGACTAATCAAAGTGCTGACACACATCTGAAAAGAAGTTTAGACACACAGTCAGTCACCAGTGCAGATTTTGAAACAAGCATGCATATTTGCTCAAGGATCTGATAAGACTTGCTTGGGAATTCAATTTTGGTTTGAATGAGGTGGTAGCATTACATAATATGGTCAGGCGTATGAAAGAATTTAATTTCGATGCCTATTCTTAATGTTTCCTGGTGCGATCCAGATGTGTCTGGTGTTGGAGTGATGGCAGTATAAATTGAGTCTATCCCACAGGGTGTGGAGCTGTAAGCCTGGTAGCACCGCTAGCACAGCTAACACTGTCCAAGTTCACTCTATAAACTAGATTTAGACATTGTTCTTATTAGATTTGCAGTTGTGAGTTATTATGTGAATTGAAAACTGAGCTGTGCTCTTACTTCTTGAAAACCAAGAGATATCATGTCGCGATTATACTGTCTAAGGAGTGGTTCATTATTCCAGGACATTATAATAAGTCACAGTAAGTTTTTCTGGCAAGTGACCAGAAACATGTGAATGACATCACAATACATTTTTAACTGCCCATTGTCTGATTACAAAGGGAGTATGATTAGATATTTTTTTCTATTTGAGTGGATTTAGTGCAGCACAGTGTGGGAAATGTTGAATATAAATACTAATATTCACTGTTTTTATAGTATATTTTGTACATATATATTTTTTTGTGGTACCACTTTACTGTATCCTTTCCTGTGGTTCAAACATCAGACAAAATCTGTTTTGCTATATCGCTCTACCAGGGGTATGTCGATAGGTGAGCTGGGGTTCCCTACCTTGAGATATGTCTTGCCCACCTTAAGGAATCATCTGTCCATCCAACAGAAACCAAAAAAGAGCTAGGAGTTCCTTTTAAGCTACCAGCTCACTTTGTGGTCACTACTTTAGTGATGAGCCAGCTGGCTCATTAAACAACAGGCACCCTCAACCCCAGTGCATGCTACCCCTACTGTCAAACTCAGCACATCTACCACCTCCAAGCAAAGCATTACTGCCTCAGTGGCCATCCTGCACAAAATCCAGACACAACCGTTCGGTTTGGAGAATGCCTGTGTTTACATATCCTATTTTAGAAGACGCAACACTGCTGTTGTTCCCCACCCAAATAATTCAAATGTCCACCCAAAGATAATACCCTAGTAACACTTCTCATCCAGCTTTAAGTAGCTGGGAATCTATAGAGGTTAAAAAGACTGTCAGGTCCAAAATTTGACTTAGCAGCTTAATAAAGAAAACATAGGATCAATGAATACCAAATGAGAGATGTTAATGTTTATTGTGTCTTTTCCATCAGCTAACACATATTTGGTGTTTGAAGTCAAATTCTTTAGTTTTTATTGTAGCAAATTTGGAGTTTTAGGAAATTTTGAATTCTTTGATATTTTAATACTTTCAACTTTATTATTACCTTTTTTTAACAACCTTTTCCAGTAAAACAAGCTAAACTATGCCTAATCTATGTTTTAGTAGCCGCTTTATTTTAAGTCATACCTTCCTTTTCATTGCCAGCACTCACATGTAATATAAGCTTAAGTAAGTTTATATCCTGCAATAAGCAAATTACATGTCTAAATTGTCACACATTTGCTTTAAACAACACTGAGCGGACATGTAATGCCTAATAGACTTGCTTATATGGTTTCTGACATTGTGTGAGATACTGTAAACTATACAATTGGACAAACGTCCACAGACAGAATTAGACAGACAGAATTCAGGCTTCGTGGCATACTTCTGACCCTTTTTATAGACAACAGTCAAACTTCAGACACCAAACATGTCTTGGCAGGCTGACTACCTGTAGAGTAAGGGAGAAAGAGTGGGCTAAACTATTCCTTTAAAGCCTGTATAAATATTCTGGCTTTAGATGGGCAGCCAGTTTGCTTGCTTGCTAATTAGTTACAGTTATTAGGATGTGAAATGGCTCTCTGTCTCTTAGTATTGTGAGTGAAAATGCCTTCACAGTATTGTTAAATGTGTAGGTTGTCAACCTTTAGATACAGTAAACCTTCCTTTCACAGCCTCCAAACTATATCATTTCACCAATATCTGTGCTGTACATTTCTATTCCTTTCTAAGCAATAGAGACAACAGCATTTTATCCAGTCTTCATTTTCTGTCCTGTGATATATTCCTCAGGCAGTCATACTAATGAGTCCCAACACGGCAGGTTAATAACTCTGATCCTTTGAATGACAGTCGGAATATTACACCTTCATACTTCTGGCTGCAGATGGTCTGATGGCTTGGCAGGATCTTGGCAATATCTGTTTTGTACGTGTACAGCATGCGGCTATCAGAGAACTTCACATAAATCAGTATGCACTACCTGATCCACCAGTCTGCACTCTGATCGCATGAGTTCTTAATTGTCTGAAGTGCATGGCCAAAACTGTGTTAGACTAGATTTCCTGTATCCCAGTATTCCCAACTTTATACAACAACATACCCAAAACACTATTTGGGTTGCAAGTGTTTCAAGAGGTATGTAAACATTTTGGCTGCGAGAGAAAGTAGCGCATCCTCTCTAAAGCCATTTGCACAACGATATCATCCAACTGGTGGCACGCAAGATCAGTCTTCTCTGTACATGTGGTCTCTTTTAGCACCTGGCTCTCAGCCAGGTGGGACTGTACCACACCATCAGCTGACTAAAGGCCCTCGGTAGAGCCAGGGGCCAGGGGCCAATACAAGCGCCACAGTTCCTGGCCTGGAAGACCTCACACTGAAGACCTCCACTGAGATGGAAGCGTCGTGTTACACACGCACACACTTAGCCACTGGCATGCATGTTTTTCCCCTTTACACGCATACGCGCAGCTTCCAGATTCACACTGATATGTCTTACAAATGTAGCATAATCAGCCACTGCACATGCTCAGCCCCACACACACCCCAGGGACTGGCAGCAAGCAGGACTGTGCGGGGGATTAGGGTTGGGGGAAGGCAGGCCACTAGAGAAAACATACACGCAGTGGGGGAAAGCAAAGGAACAGACTGTCATCTGTGCCATTTGTAAAAACATTTTACGCTGGGGTTACTTCTACGCCTCCCAGAATTCTGCAGGAGGGTGCTGGACATTTGATATTAAAACTGTCAGTGGTGAGCTGCTCCCACTAGGGTGGATCTGATGTCTAGAATTATGGTAGTCTTAATAGTGCCATACCTCTACAATTCATGTTATTACAGGGCTCGTGTATGACAGGACCTAAGGCTAAGTGCAGAGACAGACGAAGTTATGTAATATTTTTACAGTGAAAAATAACTACACTGTAAAAAGGCTTGAATTGGAACATTAGAAGTCTACACCTCTGGAGGTCCTGTTCAGGATGGTCTAAACGGGTGATACAAAGACTAAAGAATGATAATCTCAACAAATAGCCTCTTCAGCCCTCTTTAGATTGGAGCTGTTTATCGGGGGAAACATCTCTAATAAAAGTTTTATACGTTTCCTCTGTGATAAAACTCTTGCACCTGGACGCCAATAAAATCAAAGCAAACAGTTTCTAGTGTTCCAGTGTAGAGAGGATGGACACAAAGTTCTACCAAAAGGTTCTTCCGGGGCATCCATAATTTCTAGAATTGTTTACTATGGATATGTGTGTTAGGAGGCTAAATATGCTGCACAGTGGCGCTCAAAAACCTTGTTTTCCAAAGCAAAGACTGTTTTATGAGATCACCCAACACTAGAGCTTCTGTGCAGGCAGTGTATTCATTAGATGTAGTTTTTGGTTTCCCAGAGTAATGCTGGGGACAAAGCGATCAGTATTATCCTCTTTAGCAGTAAACCGTATCCAGGAAACATTTGGTGAAGCAGATTTTCCTTCAGTTTTAATAGGGACAAACAGGTCTGTGAAAAGCGGAGGTTTCTTTCCAGTTTGTGATCTTTGTGGGGTAAACAAACAACTTGATTATACTTAACTACTTGAGAATGTATTTATTTGTTTGTTATTTATTACGTCCAGTCCATCTGTTACTTTTATTAGTGGTCTCTATCACAGGTGAGGTTCTTTGAAATATGTGTTTCTGTTCAGACCAATTAAACCCGGACCAGATTCTTGGCTCCACATTCAGTCTAAAGCCCTGTTTGAGTTGGATTCATTTTATCTGGGCAGGTATTATAATTTAAAAGACTGAGAAGACATTAGCAATGTCTGCAGTCTGTTCCGGAATAATTGTGGTTTGTCATCTGGAAATTGGTGGACCTGAACCTGGAGCTCCCTCAATAACAGTAGCCCAGATTACAACTATTACGAGTAAGAACATTTAGGAACTTTTAAGAAGTATTAAGAACTTTTAAGATCTTCCACTCTTTTGGTGTTGCATGTGGTACCTATTGTGTAGTCTAGGAAGACAGACTTACATTTTGTGGCTAACTCTATGAATGAGCTGTTTTGATAGGAAAGGGCCTTTTGACTGACATGCAAGCTAACCACTAACCACAAACAGTGCTTTGTATGACATGTAGGGGTTGGTGGGGCTACAACAAAATAATCTGTAAGGTATAGTATGCAAGGGTATCTGTATTTACCAGCTATTTACAAGCTATCATCTCTAAATGTTTATAAGAAAGCATGCCAGTAGTTTTAATGCCGTGATGCGGCGAAATGAACTTTTTGTTTCCAATTTATCAGCTGTATCATGTCCTGTGCTACGCATTATCAACAAAAACTAAATATTTTAGACACACTGTTGTAATGAGATGAACATCAGATACTCTGCACTGATACAAACCCAGTTCCAAAAAGGTTGACCTAGTATGTGAAATTCCAATAAAAAAAATCCAGTAATATTATGAACACCGTATAAAAGCACACTATTTAAAATGTTTTTAAAAATATATTTTCCTAACAAATATGATGCCTACAATATCCTCCAAAACAGTTGGGACAGGAACATGTTTACAGCTGTGGTGCATCATCATTTCAGCAACCCTTAATAAATGTTGAGGGACTGAAGACTCTAGTTGATCCAGTTTTAAAAGTGGATCGCTTTGTCTTTCAGTATACTTGCCTACAGCTTTTTACGCTGGTAACAGTCTGTTTGGTCCTTTATTTTTTTGACCCAGAGAACATGACACCCATGATTTCCATAAACATCTGAAAGGTTGACTCATCAGACCACAACAGACTTTCCATTTCAGATGAGCTGAAGCCCAGAGAAGACGGCAGTGTTTCGGGACTTGAGTGCCGTAATTCGTTCATTGTCAACTTATTTGTCAACGTTTTTGTTAAGGTATTCCCAAGCCTATGAGGCGATACCCCTCACAGAAGCATGCTGGTTTTTAAAGCAGTGCTGTCTGAGAGGTCGAAGGTCACGACATTCATTTATGGTTTTTGGCTAATTTTTTTTACAGAGTCTTTTAATGATATTATGCACCATTGAGGGTAAGAATACCTTAAGGTCCTTGCAAATGCTCGTTGTGGAACATTACTCTTGGACTATTAGACTATTTGCTGTTGCTGTTTGGCAAAGTGGTGAGCTTCGACCCATCCTTGCACATAAAAATATCAGGCCTTTCCTGGATCCTTCTTTTACAACCAAGAATGATTACATCACGCCTTTAAAAGTTTGTTATTTGAACATTTAAACATTGTGTTCCTAGTCTTGAAGTGCCCCTATCCCAAAAACACATCATGCTGTTGTACTGCTTCTATTGCATTGCACATACTGTCCCAACATTTTTTGGAATTGGATTTGTGCTTGTGGGTGGAGGACCTGAGGATAAGAGTGCCTGTTTTTGAGACAGTATCATTTCAATTTAGGCTATTTGTGGTCATTTGGAGAAATTACCCCAATTACCCACATCTGAGAATGAGACTATCTGTCATTGAGCTGCTGACATTGCAATTTAGGCTATCTGTGATCATTTGGAGCAATGACCCAGATTCTTTAATCCATATGTATCAGCCTGGTAGTTCCTTATAATACATTACGAAATCTCTTCTGGTAAAGCTAGTCCAGTAGTGAATATTAGGCTAGTTTGGAATATAGCAGAGTGTTGTCCATTAAGAAAGGCTTGCTTAATATTCTCTTCTGCTCTTCTTCAGCGCACAACAGAGAGCTCAGGGCCATGTGCCTCCTCCCAGCACTGTATAATGACACTTTGCTCCACGTCAGCAAAACGTGAAGCATTCAACAGCTTGACTCCCCACATATCACATCACTCCACTGCTCGCTGAACCCTGATAGGCTCCTGGACTATGCTGTCCACATTAGTTATCCTCCTCAGAAGACATTGAAACCTGTTTTTCTGAAATGTCTTGTGCGTATCTGTTTGTATTTGGTATTTGTAAGTGTTAGGCCCTCAAAGTCATATGGTAGGCTTATTATCCAGTGGAATAATCACTACATGGAAAACAATGCAAATCAGTGGACAGTAAGGAAAGTGTGGCCTTGCCAATGGCTTAACAAGGGTTAAGAGACTAAAGGATGCATTTGATTGTAGTGCTCTGGGTCTAGATTTTTCATAGCATGTTACGTTACTTGCTTAAATATTCAATATTTGTTTTCATGCTTGATAAGGTAACAGTCATTATACCTTCAGAGCTGCAATATTTTATCCCTCATTCATTGACACCAAAAGGCCTTGCACCCATTTGAATTCTCTTTGTTATTTGGATTGGTGAGATGGAGAGAGATGGATGCCCCACAGCTTATTCTGTGTAGATCAGTTTGCAGTCCTGCAGTACACGGATTAGTTGGGAGTTTCTGGAAAGAAGCACACAGGCATCTGTCAGGAACTAATACACCTTCGCACCATGCGTCTTCATTTGCAGCACTGAAGGTAAACACTACAGCAGAGAGTCAAGTCATATATTGATTGGTTTCTTCAGCCTGCCGTGCCTCTGCAGGTACCACTGAATATCTTATAAAGCAGCAGTTCGCATTCCCAATTTCATTCTCTGTTTTTTAAACATTCTCGATGTCAATTTACTTAATCTGCCTTTGACTCCCACATATTGTTCTTAAAAAAGACTTCCTCTCTTTCTTCCCCGCCTTGCCTTTGTACATATATAGTGCACAGGTTCTCAAATACTCAGTAAACTGTTCCAGGTGCCAGTACTACAAGTAAAATACACCACAACAATGCACAACTGCCGTTAGCTGGAACCCCTGGTTGCAGGAAGTAGGGGTTCTGGGGATGCCCTGATTTCATGACTGCATCTGGATGTTCTGAATGTGTAGTTTGTATGTTCCGAACTCTGCGTTAGGTCTGCGCTGTTTAAGGAAACGGTGTGTTTTCATTGCAGCAAGCTACTGTATATTCTGTTTAAAAGATGACCAATCAGAGCACACTGGCCTCCTCGGGAGGCGGGGCTTAAAGACACAGGAGCTTTAACAGAGCATTTCAGACAGAGAGTGAATATATATGTGTGGAAAAATTGATGCATACACAGTTATTCTATTAGCAAAAATGGCTGATTATAATTAAGTAATTACGTAATTGTTCAAATGTTTCTTAAATTAATGTTGGAGAAGACTAGATGAAGGCCTTCTGCTAGGTGTGTGGTGTGCATTTGTAACGGGTGGGAATCAATAATCTTGATCACCAGCACTATGAAACTACCATATGAAACAGTAAACCGGCATTAAACTCTCAGCTGGGACCTGTCAAAGTCGGGATCGTGACCGCACTATGTTTTTGTCTGAGAGAAAAGAGCAGAGAGAGAAGCAAGGTACAGTTTTAATAGCTTCTACACACTTCGCCATGTGTCTACCAGCTGGTTATGTATCAAGGACCTCAATATGCGAGTGCTTGAATATCAGGTCCATGAGAAGTTCTATCTGATGAAGACAGTCAGAGTGGTATGAATTGCCATGCTTAACACATGCTTGTACTTAGCAAGTTAACCACCAGTTCATAAGATCAAAATCATTTCAAGGTCAAAACATTGAAAAAGCATGGATATAATGCAGAACCATTGTGGAGCACATTTCCTTTGCATGACCCATGGAAAAGCATTTAAAACAGCTTGGCCTCTTCTTGTAAGCTTATTGAGCTAGGCCTGAGGTACTTTGCTGCACAGACAGTCACGGAGCCCTTTCTGTTCTTTACTAGGCCTGGGTGGGTTAGCAGAAGGGTTACACAGTTCACAGCACAGGGGCATAACTCTTTCTGACAGACTGGAGAGTTTTATGGGCCATCAGACAGAGCCTGAAATTAATACACACCGTAGGAAGAGGCCATCGTTACACTCACCAAGCCGCTGACATGCTTTCAATTAGGAAGACAGACCAGGGTTGCTGGTTTGTTGCTCTTTTGCGTCCAACCTGTTGATTAGCTGATTATTTCACCAACATTTTGTGGATCAGCATTTATGGATCCCATTTACAGTCATTTGGAGTTTATTACTACATGAAAGAGGGAGCTTTGGCCCAGAATTCTCCTAGATTAGTTTCCTGTTAAATGTGCTGTAGTTTTGCTCTCACTCTGAAAGACTCTGTCATAATGTTTGGGAAAGTTCTACCATACTGTGACCTAAATGTTGCATTTCTGTGATGGCTAAGGATAATATTAGCTCATTTTGACTCATTTTCAGACTGTAAAAAGGAAACCTCAGGGCCTTTTAGGCCAGATGATCTCAGGGAACTTTATTACTTTATATTACTGCAGATATTGTAGTAATACTCTTATTTTATTGTTAAAAGGTCAAATGACCAACAGAAAAGCGGGACCTTTTTTCACCTTGGCCTCTAGATAGATACAGCAATGTGAGAGCTCCCATTAGCTCGGCCTTCAGGAGCTAGATTAGAGTAGATGACAGCATGATTGAAATGTAACAGGTAGACATGGTTCACTATTGTGCACCACTAATAGAATTTTTTTGGTCCGGTTACCAACATTTCACTTATCTATAGAAGTTTCACAATGCATAGTTAATTACACGATTCCCATCTGGAGGTTGTTCTCACTGCATATTGTTCTCCTGAGGTTGCTGCTCCAGAGCTTTGGGTGTAATAAGTCTGGTTTAAACACCAGGCACGATGATTAACCTCAGGGAAAGAGTCAGGTAAACTAACTTCTCCCTCAGAGCATTTCATCACATGTCAGATTAATGTTCAGTTAATAGACAGCAGTAAAAGGTTTGGTACCCAGTGCCACGGGTCAGATGGGGGTTACTATAAGATTATATTTCCAACAGGCTTTAGGGGCTACATGAGTTCTAATGATTAATTATGCTATTGGATTTTTAGGTAGGCCTACAGAGCGACAGAAATAGTAGACACTCAAACTGGTGTTGTGAAATACAAGCACTGCTCTTTTTCATTACTTCTCTTTTTCATTACACAGGGGAACGAAGCCCTCTCTGTGACAGACGTATACTTTATATAGTCTCTTGCTATTCCCTTTACACCGTGATTAAGCTCTGTCATGATAAATATGCAGCAGCCATTCATGATATTTGAAGCAGTTGAACCCTGGGCCTAGTGTTCAGTCATTAATCTAGACTTATTATTCAGCAACCATTAAGTATTCAGCCACATTGTATCTAAGATATGTATATAAGTAAGGAAATATGGGCCCTATCAGTTTGAATTTAAATTTTGTAAGCATATTTGTTTGTAGAGTCACTGTAGATTTGCTGAAGATGATTACCTTACATTTTTACATAACTTTTTTACATAACATTACTTACATAACTTATACGAAAACAAATATCTACTAAATTTACTAGCTTTTGAGAGAAAAGGGAAATAGAGAAAATGAGGTGTTTAGCTTTCTTTGGTGAGCTTATGAATAATTTGATGAGCTTTGCTCTGATTGGCTGGTTTACAGAGAGACACCGCAATGACCACACAGAAGCAACATGTCCAAATACACACAGGCAGGAAATTACCCTCTGGTGTTAGTTGTGCTTGGTAGTAGCTAAGATTACCCAAACTAGCTACTAACTAGCAATCTGTACATAAACACTAAGTAACTTAATGTTCTTACTATGAAACTTTAACTCTGTTTAAGATGATCTGCTTTAACCAGCAAACAGTGATAAAATAATATAGCATGGCTGCTACTTACTAAGTTGAGCTAAATTGGCCTCCCACCAGCTTGTTTTCCAGATTTTTCACTCCACCTTAAATAGTGCTGCAGTTGCATTATGCCACCTGCACTATTTCACTGCTTTTCATTTTAAAGCTGGCAAATAGTAATTTCAGCCTGGTTTAAACATCAGCCATCTCAGTTCTTTGGAAAAGATATATAAAGGGTTATTTTCCTCACGACCCAAAACCGTTTCAATAAAAAACTATTTTTGGGAGCATAAATCATGGCATGCTTTTTTTTAAACTTGAATTTGAAGGCAGAGACAACAGTGTTTGAGGTTCACCGTATATAACTTCTATTTGCTGAATTCTCCTTATTCAACTATGCCGATGATAATACAGTTTTCTATTATATGGCACTCTTAATTTTCCCTGACCATAAACCGGACCATAATACCTTAATCTTGACCTTTTCCTGACCATAAACCTAGCCTTAATCCAAACCCTAAACTCAACCCAAAACCTAAACTTAGTCCTGATTAGGCTTTTTTGTAAATGTGTGGTTTGAATTTAGAGGAGCAGACGTTAGTGTTTGAGGTTTACGGTATGTCACTTCCATTTGCTGAACTCTCCTTTTTCAACTATGTCAATGTTAATATAGTTATTATATGCCACCTCTAGTTTCCCTAAGCAAAACCAACCAATCATAATCCTAACCTTAACCTTAACCCAAAACCTAATACTGGTCCTAAACTTAACACTAATATTAGTCTTAACATACAGTCTATTGGTGGTAAATAAAGGGGTACCCCTTCCTCTTCCTTTTTTCCAGAAAGGTTCTCAGTTAATAGCCAAGCTTGAGTTGCTTTTCTCTTTGCTTACACATGAATAGGCTGGCACTTGCCTGATGCTTATTCCCTAATGAAGCCCATGCCTTTCCCAAGCTCCGGAACAGTTGGCCTTCTAATGGTTCTCGACAGGACTGTCAAGTCTGTTGGTGACAGTGATTATTTGATGTGATGAGTGTCTGTACAGAATGGGGGCATCCACTCAGTTAAAGTACATTCTGAAACATCACATCCGCTTTGGGCTGGTTACTCTATCTGGTGACTGAATTCATTGTGAAACGTGTTTAGGTTACATTAGCTCAAGTTTCTTAGTGATTGAAAACCTCTGAGCCACAGTGTAGCAGTGGCCATGCATTGTAGCAGCTGTCACAGCCATCCTTCTCCACGTGTGTTATCAATTGCTCTGCACTTGAAAGATATATTACGAGTTTAATTGCCAAACCCTTCAGGGTTTTTTACCCGAGAGAAATTTGTGCTGAGTTAACCCTAGATGTTTGCTTGAACTAGTTTGAATTCGGTCCCATGGTTTACCCAGTTTAAATAGTATAGAGAGTGTGTGTTCCATTCCAGAGTATTCCATTGTTGAATGGTATGGTACTGGCAGAGTATGAATATTCAGGAAAACAGTGCATTTTAGGTCTTTTAAAGGCCAGGTAACATTATTAGTGCAATATTAGTTTTACAATGGCTTGAAAATGCACAAAGAATGAAAGCATTAAATGAAGCATTGCTACATCAGTTGAAAACATGCTCATTTAGATCCTACAGTGGTGTCACTGTAGTCTCTGGAGTTCCTTTGCCCATGAAACAGTAGAGTTTGGGTAGGACCAAAATTGAATGGGTAATTTTAAGGACATAATGAAGAATTTTTGGGGAACTTTTTAGTCATGCTAACTCACAGTACATCTATGGCCTAACGACAAGTTTATTGTATACAAGCTCAACAATGCCCCCTACTTTAAGCTCCATGTTCAGCAGATGTTGGATTGCTTACACCCATCCTACCATGGTGTCACAGTAGTCTCACTTACATTTACATTTAAGGCATTTAGCAGGCGCTCTTATCCAGAGCAACTTACAACCGTGCTTAGTGTTCCGTCAGATAATGTTTCCCAGCAAGTATAAGAAGGTTAGAGTCTAAAACTCGCCATGAGCTCAGACACTGCCCGAACAAGGGCCAGTGCTGCATTAAAGTATTTGTGTGATGTGTTTCTGCAGTGTATGATGTGTACTGTAGTGGGAAAACCAAGGAACACAATGAGGAACATAATGCAGTGACACCGAATAACATAAAATACATTAAATGCTAGTTTTAGGACAGAATGGCCCTGTATTCAGTTGCAGCTGTTCTGCTAGATTTGCTGTATAGGGCCTTTGGTCAATTAATAAATGACACCACTCTGGACTTGACACTCTGGACACTATAGGGCCTCTCACCCTCTAAGTAGTTGATTTTTTACCCCTTAAGATCTTCCTCCTACTTTAAGGACAGTCTGAGTCCCCAGCTCTGGGGAGCCACCTCTATGGCTTTGTGAGTTTAATGCTGATGCTTTTCAGCAGGCCATTTCTATTGTTCTATTGTTGGAACAGTCTGTCCTCTTAATGGGCTAGAAAAAAACAAGCTCTCACTTGTTGTACTTGACCCCAGTTAGTTTTATTCATCAGTAATGACATTAGCTTTTGTGCTCTTTTAGATGGCCCTATTTTTCATTAGGCGAAAACATAAAATAACGAAATAATGAATTCCACTGATTAACAGGGCCATTACGTCGTAAATGAGAAGAAACGGACTCGGAGTTTGCATCATGCTCACTCTTTGGACCACTGCATCTCTTCTCCTCTCCACCCATGACCGGACTCTTAATTATTATGACAGTTGCTATGCTGAGAATCCCATTTCATTTTGCCTTTACACAGTTTTGTTTTTTATCATACCCTAATGCGACAATTAAAGCACATTTTTGTCAAATGAACGGAATGTGAAGCAATTAGTTTTAATGATGTGCAAGACAAATCAGCACGACAGCAATTAATGCAACGTTCTTAGGCCGAGGTGGGTGTGGAGACCCAATCACCAAGGAGGGACAGCGCTGTAAAGCCACACCAAAACTACAACCAGGCCGTGGTGTCAGAGCCATTTTTAGTCATATGATTTTATATTGGCGTTACTTAGACCTAGCCCTGTATTAAAGACCAGACGTGAAGAAACGTTGTTAGCCCGTTATGTACATAGCTTTTGACTCACACTTTGTTAGAATGTCATCTAAACTGAAAGATGGAATCTGTCTCATCTTACAGGCCCAGTGAGAATAGAAATCTGGGGACATCCTATTAAACATAGATTGTGTCATACAATCTGCTGTTAATTTTTACCATAATGTGTAAAGTGACACAATCCTGCTTACTCAAGCCCCTTAACCAGTGAGTGTTACTACACCATTCAGTCAACTAAGAATAGCCAGACCAGTTTGCATCGTGGTTACTGCACTAGAAAACTGCATTTCCTAAAGGAAACGCAGAATGGTTGCGCAGCTTAAGTGGTTCCCACTTCCTCCTGGCTGTTGCTAGGCTGTGTTTGCTAAGGGAGTAAAGACGGATGAATAAATGACACATAAGGGAGGGTGGGTCAGTATGGCTGTAGATTACAGTTTGGGGGTCTGCCCTAGGAGAGTACATGCAGTTTGGTGGCAGTCAAACTATAGGGTTTTGGTTGGGCCAAAAATGAGTAGGACTCTATGGGACCAAATGGATGAGTGTGAGTCAGATCAACATTGAATTTGCGCTTGGGGATTTGCCCTGAGATAGTGTTTGTGAAATGGTGTCTGTCAGTCGAGCAGAAGTACAGTCGAGGGGGTGTACTTTTCCATCCTATTCATTTCTAAAGGTAAAAAATTCAGAATTACATCAATGGCCTAACGACAAGGTTGCTGTTCGTTGTACTATGTTGACAAGCTCAACATGGCCCCCTACTTTCATCTTCACATTCAGCAGATGTTGGATTGATGTAGAAACTTCACACCTTGAAAATGCTTACATTCCTGCCCACATTTAGCCAGGATTTGTCTTAGTTGTCCACTTAGACGTTCTTATTATGAGATCATGTCTGGCCATGCGAGACAGTTCAGGGCCAAGTAAAAGCTGGAGTAGGTGATTTTGTAAAAAACAGGAAGTGTGGGCTAGACACACCTCCTAGTTTCAGCCCTCCTTCTAAAGCCACTCCTCCTAAAACACATGATTGTGCATGGCCTGACTAGTACAGAGAGAGAGAGTACTGGCAGAGAGAGCTGGAAAGAGGTGCACTGTTCAAAACCAGTATAGACTAACAGAAGATAAATACTGTAACCTGGGCTATTTCATCAGGAAACACAGGTCTGGTCTATGCTCTGCTTTATTTCCAAACCAGAAAACAACAAAAGTACTCCCCGCTGGCTCACCTCTGTAGAAACTAAACCCAAACCACCCCCAGTATTCAGATTCTTCAACATAAAAGTCCTGGTAAACAGTGACCCCAATATAATAGCACATATGACAGCACAGCTCTACAATGCAGACAGATTACATACATTAGCAGTTAGCTTGACAGCTTGAATGACAGCGCACAAATATGTGTAGAGCATGTGCATATGGGCAGGTTGTGAGGTTGGTAAATAGACAGACAGGTAGGCCATCAGTTATTTCATTCAGGACCAAATGAAATGAGTGAATGAGGTTTTTACAGTCCTGTAAAAACCACACATGGTTTTCTTCTCAGTACATGTGATGAATTGATCGCTATCTGGATGTAAAAACTTTTTCAAGAAACATATAAAAGTGTATCTAAAACAAATCACCTGCTCCAGCTTTAATTCACCAATGCCATTATAATTCTTGTTACCAAACCACACATGTGCTGTGGGAAAGGGAAGAACGGTACAGTCCTCAAAATCAGTTCTGGTAAGACAAATCAAAAATGTTGAACTCAAGTACATGGGAACTTGTCGAAGCACAAATAATCTACCCCAAAAAATGGACTGAGTGTGTCAGAACTAAGACAGATTAAGGCTCCTCTGACTTGCATTATGCTATACACAGATACTAGGAAAGCTGGCTTGCTGGACAGTATTTACTGCCTGCCAAACAGAGCACATCTTAATTTATCCCCTTCTGGACTACACATTTACATACACAAGCTGTATAAATCTGCCAGCAAGGACGAGACTGGGAGCTTTTCCTTTCTTTCAGAGGAGCTAAATGCTGACTGCGAGCATGCTGTTTCCCTTTATATAGAACTGAGTGAGCCATAAAGCAGAAGAATGCATTCTGGCTTTGGGCCCTTTTTAATCATGAATGTATACATAGATGTGTAGACTGAATTAAACAGCTTCCTAAATTCTTATTGTTGAATCTTGTCATGGTTCAAATGATTGATTATACATCTGCTGCTGTTTGCAAAGCTAAATAAAACACTGCATGAATTGAGCTGTATGCGCTGTAAAATGACAGAATAAACATTTACCATTGAGCAGTAGGCCTCCACTTTAAACCTCAGAGACGTGGTAATATGATGCTGACACAGTAAAACATGTTGATGCCTTATAGCATATATAGAACACCATATGTATATACTGTATGTGTTTCACACATTACACCTATGGGGTGTTTTATGGGATCCTATTCTAAAGGCATGTACATGGAGTTCGTTCCCACTTTGCAGCTATAACAGCTTCCACTCTCCGCGGAAGGTCTGCTGAAGGATTATGGAGTGTGTTTTTGCTCATTCACCCAGAAAAAGCACTTGTGTGATCAGAAACTGATGGTGGACTGGAGGACTTGCAGTCTCCATTCTAAGTCATCCCAAAGGTGTTTGATGGGGTTGAGATTAGGGCTCTGTTCTCACCCAACTCACCCAACCATGCCTTTATAGACCATGCTTTGTGCACTGGGGCACAGGCATCTTGGAACAGAGAAGGATCTTTAGGCCCACCCCTGAAAAACAAACCCACAGCTTTATGGATAGCAAGCTTTACAGTCAGCGCACAGCAGTCAGTCGGGTAAGGTTCCCCTGGCATATGCCATACTTAGACATGTCTATCAGACTGGCAGATAGAGAAGTGTGATTTGTCACGCCACAGACCATGTTGCACCAGAGTCCAGTGACAGCACATCGGATGCTTGGCATTCCAGTCACAGTTGTTTGTAGGATGTCTAGGAGGGAAGAAATAACACTGACTTGTTGCAATGCTGCCATCCTATTACAGTAACACACTTGAATTCAGTAAGCCCTTTAGAGCAGCCCACCCTTTATTAGCCCATAGCAAATATTCCCTCACATATCTGTTGCTAAAAACTGAAGCCCCCCCCAAATTCCCTGAGCATCCCTGAGTGTATTATGATCGCAGAATTTAAAATATAATGCCAATATGACATTTATATTGAACTGCCCTAGTGCAAGTGATCAATACGCTGAAGGTTAAAGAAAAGCTATTAGAATTTATGACACTGCCATTCAGTAGAGAGTAGAGAGGCCTACGTATTGGATGATGACACCTCTATGTCTCATTATCTATCCCAGGGCAACCCTGCGTTCAAGGGCCGCATCACAATAACAGGAAACACAGTCGTTCAGCCAGTCAGTGGGCCATGTAACCACTCTGCCCCCCAGCTCAATGCCAGAAAAGCCAGAGGAAACTTTTCTGCTTGTAATCTGTTAGTGTCCCCAGCATCTGTGTCAACAGCATTCCTGCACTGTTGACAGAGCGCCACTGTTTGCTTTAGCCACCAGAGAGCGGCGGCCTGATTTACTGTTTGAGGACAATGCCATAAATTGTGGGTTGCTATCCAGTACATACAGTCGTGTCACAAGTTGGAGAGGCCTGTTTGGTTTGTATTGCATGCCGTAGGCCCCACTGGATGCATCTAAAGTAGCCAGGCGGGCAGCTCGCAGGGGGTGCGGATTGTTTTTCACCCAGCCGTGACCATGGAGTTACCTCAAACTGACTGTGTTTGTAGAGGACTGATAAACACTGCTTGTCCGTCCATGGCTAATTGTGGGGAGGGGAAGGCATGTGGACAGACGCTAGTTTATTTAGCAAATATATAAAGTGTGAGGAAGAATGAAATATTTACTGTTGTATATGACATGGTGTTTTGAAATGCAGATTCCTCTACTGTACAGGATCGGGTGTTTGTTTTTTTTATTTCTGTTGGCTGTTTTTATGAATCTGATACATTTGGGGGATTTCTCTAAGGAAAAGAATCAAATGCATGTATTTTAGGGCTTGTTTGACTTGGTGATTCCGCCCTAGTATTAATTTATACAGAAGAAAGTTTAGTTCACTGTTGTGTAAGGTATTCCAACCTAAAGCTAGAGTTTAAGAGGGCTGTACCCGACTCAGAATTTTGTAAGTCGAATGGGATTCACCCATCCTGGACAACAAATCGACTATTCGTTCATGTTTTTCTCCATGTACATTATGTAGTAATCAGTAAATCAATTTGCATACGTTTCAGATCTGATGTCCTCCTCATATTTTTGAACCAAGAAACGCGGCATATGATGAACTATCTGAATTGGACCCTGATTTCATTACAGAATATAGCCAGCATGTATTTATGCTAAAAATGACAACTTTTTAATTTCACTTTTAACAGCTTCTTTAGTAGGATCACCCTTCGTCTTTCATCTCTCATAAATAATGAACTGCTAAATAAAACCAAATTAGTCAATATTTAAATTATTTTTAGATGAAAAGAAGAATAGTAGATCTGAAACCGTTTAATAATTATAGACGAATAAATAAAAATATCTGTAATTTAGGTTCCTTCACCGCAAACAGCCGTTACGTCTAAAACGAAAGTCAGCTCCCTCGTTTGAAGCAGTGTTCGATGTCTGACTAAATGACGAGCAGAATTAAGTTTAATCTGTTCGGATTCTCTTCTTCAAAAGCTCCTCCAGGCTTTTTCTGAGACATCAGTCCACCCGTGTTTCTCAGCTTCACAGCTTTAGCTTCCTTCAATCGTGAACCGCCAGCACATGTTGTCATGTCGATTTAATTTTTCAGCAAGCATGCGTCATAGCCCAGATTTAATAAAAAAATTAAATCGACATGACAACATGTAATGAAAACAATAATTTAAATATTGACTAATTTGGTTTTATATATATATATTATTCCCCTTGAAATAATTATTAAAATGTCTTTTTACATTCTTAAAGTTCTTGTGCATATTTGTAAGCTTTAGTCACTGTTGTCAGTCGACTTGAAGGTGCTCAGTCGACCTAAAGGGTATTTGACTGGCAACTTGTCAACTTCTAGAGGGCAACACTAATGTGTCATTCGTCTTGTTATGAAACCATTTCTAGCACTGCATTATCTGTCTCAGCCATGCTGGTTTGACCCTGTGGAGTACACCCCTCCATTACTTGAGTTAAATTATAGATACTTCTAGTCAGTTCTTACTTTGATACAAGTGCTGGAGTACATGGTTTCAAAAATACTATAATAAAAGTGTATAATAATCAAAAGTACCTTTCTATTGCCCCAACGCGTTAAAAGAAATTATGACTCTGAAACAACCAACTGAATACAGTACCTTCGCATAACACTACTAATAGTGCCTTGTTTATTTGACATGGTTAACAATTTTTTTGTCGATTCTTGCTTTTATGCATCATTTGAACACAGCAGTTGAATGTACAAACCAAATGGCCAAGAATTGCTTGGAAAACGTCTGTTCCATTGATTACTTTACAACTAAATTAGGTTTTTTCCTCTACTGTAAAGCTGCCATTTTAGAGATACTATTTTTCTTTGGCCAGTGACGATATGAACATGGGTGCTCTGCCACCATTACAGCCACAAAGTTCAACTGTTGCATCACACTTTTCAACACAGGAGCAGTTTAGTGTGATTAGTGTGTTTGACATATATGTCGCAACATCTGTGTAATGCTATATGAATAAATGACTTGACATATTTTAGATTTACAATAAAATAAATATTTGTGTTAGTGTGACACTGTCTGTCCAAATACAATAACACATTGGTTTTGTAATACACAATCTGTCGACTTTAACTGTACAGACAGACAACACTGTACTACAAAACAGCAAAACCATCTATAGTTGATGTTTAGTATAGCATACTTGATACTGTACATGGCATTGTTCTAACAAAATATATGTGATTTGGTAGATCATAAAGTAGGTGATGACAATGGTTAGTTTATTTTGTAAACAGTAACCCTAACTGATATGTGTATTTGTTTATTAACACTCTGATGCCACTGTTCATATTTTTGTCTCTATAGCGGACTGCCAGCCACCTTGTCAGAACCGTGGCTCCTGCAGCCGTCCCCACACTTGTGTGTGCCGCTCAGGCTTCCAAGGAGAGCGCTGTGAAGAGGTCGCCCCAGAACAGGTCTATATCCGTACCGGGTCGTCCAGAGTGTTGACCCCTGTCTTGCCTGGCAGCGAATCCAGGCAGCGTCAGCAAGGCCGCAGACGACCCACTGAGAGACAGGCAATTGACCCTAACACCAGGACCCACACACCCAAACCTCCAGCCACCAGGTTGCCCCAGTCACCTGTGTAAGTCTCCACTCTGTTACTGTCAGAATACATCAGTGATTAAAAATCCACCAGGGCCTCAGAGATCAATGAACATGAGTACAAGGGCCGCTAGAGAACATGAAAACTTGATTGCTGTTTCCTTTCCAAACAAGTGATAAAAAATTATTGTGATTAAATGAGTCCTATAATTTAGTATGCAATTACTGCGTCTTTCCAGCATAGCTCTTCTTGCTTAACATCGTAGCCAGTTATTGTCGATAGAAAAGACTCTGGGTTATGTCATTATGTTTCCCTAACATGGTCAATTAGATGCAAATGGTCTTTCTAGCCCGCATACATAATCCAGAATGACACATAAGAGAATCCAGTCATTTTTATGTGAGTTCTGCTATAATGATTACAATAGATATTGGGCATACCGGTTTATTACCACTTTTCCGGTTATAACCACAGCCTAATTTTTGCTTTTGGGATGACAGACATATGTGACCATATGCAATTTATCGCTGTTATGTGATTAGACCACATCAGTTCTACTCTATTTTCTTGGATGCACCAGTAACATACTAGAACTGCGTATGTTTCAGCTGACATTAGTTATAGCTCCAGACATATATCACAGCAGATGACAGGAGCTCAAATGTAATGTGTTTTGATAAGGCAGCAGAATAAGACATAGTATAGCAATTGACCTCCCATTGTGCCTGTTATGAATAGGTTATCCTCTAGTTCTCCTAGTGGGGGTGGGGGGTTTGGAGGACCCACGGTTGGGAGAAGCATGAAGCAAAACATGAAAGCCAAGGAACGACAACATGGGTGTTATTTGCCAGACAGGAAAGATGTGGTAACTCTTGCCATTTGCAGCAAAAAAATAGTCCGGAGATTTGGAGTGAATAATGTATTTTCTTTTGGCTTTATGTAACACCATAAAAATCCGAGTTGGTCTATGAGTCATTGGACTCCACTAACAATGACTACTGGTGCACATGGCGTGACAGATTAAAACAGTGCTGCGTGCCTCCCCTTACAACACATTCAGATACTCTTCAAAGACTATTCATCTTTCTGTGGGATGGCTTAAGCCCTTGCTTTAAACAGCATTCCATGTTTTTCATTAGCATTATGAAAGTACTACTCATTGGAATACCTGCAAGCAGTATGCTTTTGAATGCTGTATTGTTTGCTTAAGCATCCTTTGAATTTTCTGTCCTGTGCCAGCTCCTTTGATTCGACGTCAGGGCTTGAGCCCTGTTCCAAGTTCAATGCTGAAAGGATCCAGTTGTTTGGCAGTAGAAAAATATTGGACGTTGACTATATACAAGCGAGGCTTTATCTTGTCACAGTGTTCTCATGCCAGCTTTAATTGCAGTGGCATTCTAAATCCTACAGGATTGCATTAAGTGCTATTTTAGCCAATGTGAGCTATATGTAATACCTCAGCAAAGCTCTGTAATATCTTTGATTTTTTCTTAGATCTATCAGAGGTGATACTTCAACCTCGTTCCAGCTGTTAACACACGTTTTCTGATGGTGTTGTGCCACAGAATTCATTCTGAGATGTATAAATCTAATGAAATTACCCGTGTTTTGTAGTATTGGGTACCAAGTAACAAGTTTTTATACCAATCTAATACATTTAATTCAATATGAAAACATTATTTTTTTTCGAATTGTAATAAACAAGACATATGAGAATTACTGATTAACATTTTGTAAATAATAATGTCCTCCCCTCTTGGTCCTCTACTTAAATAGCTTTTTGTGGATGCGGTAGCCTAATCACTTTATGGTGCCATAAGATTTGCTCTCTGACTTCTACATAAAATTTATGTCTTTGGTTGAGTTGAAAAATGGTCAGATGCGGTTTTGCACGCTTATGATTAGGTTCTAAAATAAGTTGTTTGGTGAGCTCAAGAAGAATTCAAGAGCTGTGCTCTGATTGGCTGGTTTACAGTGAGACACCACCATGATCTTAATCAGCAATATGTTAAAATAGACACAGGCAGGAAAATAAAAGGGTCCCCAGTTTAATAAGCTAGATCCTTGTACTAGTTAGCTACTTGCATTCAATCTGGACATCAACACAAGGTTAATTAAAATTGTTACTGTGAAAGATCCTAAGCAGGCTGATTAAGCTGAGCAGTTGGTCAAGGTGAGTGTCAGGGTTGAGCGGTTGATATTTACGAAAGGTTCTGAGGTGGCTTTTTCAAGGTGACTGTTCTGATGGGGCCCAGGCTGGATGGCTGTTACTTACAGGCTGCTGTTGGGGTTATTAATTAAGACTATTAATAAAGATGGAGCTGCTTCTCTCTTTAGTCTCTTTAGCTTCTCTCATTAGTCTCCTTAGTTGCTCAGTGTGTTGTGTTATATTGTCTAAGATTTGAAAAGTGAAATCTGCAGAGCCAACTAGCAACTTTGGATTTTTCTAAATTTGGCTTCTTATTTTCCAACTTGTTTTAAAATATTTTTGCGAAGGTGGAACTGAATAATGAATTAAGAAAGTGCTGAAGATGTAGGAAGACAACTCTAACCTTGTTTAAAGATGAATCAACCATACCCTTTGACAGTTCGGTTCCTCGTAAAAGGTATGAAAAGTGGCAACATCGCCTTCACAAGCTGGACTGGCAGATTTTTCCACATAGCCTGTCGTTTTTGTTGCTGTTGCTCCATTGTCATCATGAGGGTGTAAAGATTACTGAGTCAAGACTGTTACGTATGTGTAGTTAGCTTGCAGGTAGCTAATAAATGCTAATTCTTCTTTTTAATGGGTTTGACACATCTACAAACGCGAGAGTAGTTGACTTTCTCTTGCAAAGTCGCATAGCTGCACGGTAAACTGTTGCTTAGCTGCTAATATTAATGCTAACCTTAGTGCTGCTCTTTAACTGCTGCGCTTAGCTGCTACCTGTTTAAAGCATGTACTGCACAAAGAGCTCCACTAACATTGTCTTACTAATACCACCAGAACTGCACTCTGAAACTGTTCCAGGTGTCACATACTATTTTCTCTTTCTCTATTGAGAATAATAATATCAGTAGTCGGTTGTACCAGGATGTTTCAGTCAGTGTTCATGCAGCACCAGGGTTCAGCAAAGCACCTCTGTTATATGTTTGTGCGTCTTCTGTCTTCTCTCCGTATCCTATTCACTACAGTCAGTCTTTGTTTTGTAATTAGTTCAAGGCTTCTGTCTACAGTGCACAGTTGCCGCGCACATGTTTGCTTTGATAGGTTCTCAGTGAACATTTCTGAAGTCTGAATCATGGGCCTGTCATCAGTAGAAAGTGAAGTTTAATGTTCCTAGAGTCTGACTCTAGGCCCAAGTCGTACATTCTGAGGAGATGAGTAGTCAGAGCACCTTGTCTGATTAATTTCACTGCTGTGACTAATCTACATATGACCTACTACACCAGTGGTCTTCATCCCCAGTTCTACCTCCAACCACAGTTTGCACACACCTGCTCCGGCTAATCAACCTCTTGCCAAGTCCCTGATTGGCTGGATCTGATGTAGTGGAGTTAAGTAAAGGGTGGGGGCGTTTATGGGATACAGGTTGGAACTAAACTCTGCAGGAAAGTAGCTCTCCAGGTCTAGGATTGGAGACCACTGATCCACAAACATGAGGCACAAAGACATGCTTGTTAGGTGTAAGTATGTATTTGCTGGTGGTCTTAATTTAGAGTGGTGAGACAAGTATTTCAGATATTTCGATTGTCCTTTGAATACAGAGGCTTTGTTAACCCATAAAATTGCAAGATAATTAATTAAATGATAATCGCAAAACACTGTGGTTCAGCTTTCTGGCCTGGAATTGAGGCTAGTCCCGGACTAAATTTTCTTTTTGTGTAGAATATCCATTGCTTTATAGCCTTAATCCATGCCCAGGAAACCCAAAATGTCCAAAAGTTTATGGACATCAGCTTATGTCACGTTTTATCTGCAAATAAGGGTATAAATTAAAAGTTCATCGCACTAACAACTTCTATAAAGGCCAGATGTGGGCACATGTCAGGTTTTGATTGCATTCAAACACGAGAATTAGTGAGGTCAGACACTGATGAGATGTTCTGGCTCAGAAATGCTTTTCTATGGCAATTGCACAGCTGTGTGCACAATTGAATGCCTGCATCAACACTGGATGCACCTCGAAGCAGCTGAATTATATATAGAGTGTATGCTCATATTGTAAATTATTCAGTAACTACTACCATGCTCATTATTGGTCATATTGTGAAATTAATATGCAGGTTATATAGTCATGAAAGCGAGAAGCAGGTCCATATGGTCCCTTAAGCTTTAACAATATAAAAGCTAAATGAAATTTAGGTCAGATGGCTTATTCACTATACACTATGTCCAGTCCCATTTTGTCCTTTTTTCCCTGGCAGTAGAGTCCAGAAGTGAACCTGCTGTCCTTTGGGAACAGTAAGTCTGAGTCTTTGTCTCAGATATCAGACCATACTTCAGCACTGCTGTTGTACACGCCAGCAATGCTGGAGCAATATGAGGTCAGCGCCAAAGAGTTTAGTGGTGCCAAGCCCACATTAACAAGTGTGGAGAGCTGCCTCCGTGCAGATTAGAATGTCCTGCTGGTTTTACCCCGTCATCTATCCATCCTCTTCTTCGGCCCCATCTGGAGAACAGTCACCTTGAACATGCTACTTCACAACCTTTCTTATATATCAACCGCTCAACTGAACAGTCACCTCGATCAACTACTCGACTTAATCAGCCTGCTTAGGATCTTTCATGTGAGCCAGTGGCCATTAGCTATGCAGTCCAGTCCATTCCTGCATTCCTGGAGCATGAAGGTGTGAGGTATGTCTGGTGTCTTATGCCTGTGAAAAAGATTTGAGCCATTCATGCCAACAAGTAACACCTTCTCACTGCCGTGCCCTGCGCTCCTGTTCGATCCGCTGTGCAAGGCCACCAAAAAAAAGATTTGTACTGTATAGGACCCAAGAGGTGTCTTGGCTATGTGTCAGAAAAGCTGGACATAATGAAGGGCTTAAGAGGTTGTCTGGCTGTGCTGTGTCTAGCTGTCTGGGTCCAGACGGCCTGCTCCGCTCTGCAGCCTGCTGCCAGTTGGCCTTCTGCTGCAATGAAATCACTATTTGTGGACTGTCAGCAGAGCGGCATATGGTGGAAGCGCGCTATCTCACTGCTGTATTTTTGAGGGAATCGGTTTGGCGCCAATGAATACGGGATTAGCTCCATTAAACCTTTATTATGTGAGACCAAGTCATACAACTTTCTCCAGATGGCAGCATAATGTTAACATAAAGGAGTTGGAGAAGAATAGTTACATTATAATTTTATGCTAATACTCATAATGCCAGCACTACATTATACCAATTATAGGAGGTAAACTAGTAAATGGGCGCTTATTCTTTACAAAGAAAGACCCAATTCAAAGACCTGTCATTAGGACACATGCTGTGAAAAGTATCAAATTACCTTTAAAAGAAATGAGACAAACGGATAAAGAGCATCCCTCTCTGTTCACCGACCTTGTACCACTTATTGGCCAGTTATTCCAATATGGTCTAACTGCGTCCTGTAGCGGGGTGTTACTTTCCATTGAATGGAATGCTCTCCACTCCCGATTTTTTATTGGCTGTCACTTTATAAAAATGAGCACAGCAGCTTTTTATTAAACATGAAGTGTATTATTTAATTTTCTGTGGTCAGTGGCCGTTAGCTGATGTGAGCCATAATGTTCAGGGTAAGAAAATGCTTAGGCAGCTTAGCCAATAAACCCGGTGAGACCTTTCAGCATTATAGCTTATTATTCTTACTTAAGTGACTTTCTTTACTAAAACTTGGAATCAAGGGAATAATCTCTTCATTATACTCCATGCTTGCTTCTTAATCATTGAAGTACATGACGTGTAGTGTTACCAGATGTAGTGAAATATAAACAGGATGGGGGCAGGGGGTATTGGGGGGTGTACAACTTCATTTGAAAATATATTTGTAACCTAAAGAAAGATTTTTTTTTAAATACTTGTCTTCAATTAAACATGTATAATTAAATAAAGAGAAGAACATTTCAACACCACTTTTTTTAAACACATATTGTGGCTTACAGAGTTTTTAAGTGGAGCAATATATGGAACTATTTAACACAAAGATGACAAATCTCCATGAAAGTATAATTTTTTGAGTTTAGATTTGTGGACTTGAAGCTTTTACAGAAAACTAAAGAAATCAGTTCACTGAGACCAAAAGCTCCACAAGGACTAAAACACAGTACCCAGTGTACGTTAGTCCTGCACACACAGATACATAGAAGACACTGTGAAATATTGCTGTTGTTCACAGCATAAATGTTCAAGACCATTCATTTGTCATTTATAGGAATAATATATAATTTAATAAATTAATATCGGTATAAAATTTTCAAAATCCGTCATATGTTTCCTTTTTAAGCCTGCTGTCTGCAGCATTCAGATGTAAGAATTTCATTGTGTAGTCACTGCACATACAAAATGTTGTCTTGTGTTATAATTATGTAATGTTATGTTTGTAATGTGCTCATTTATTTATTTATTTATTTATTTATTTAGTTAGGTAGTTAGTTAGTTAGTTAGGTAGTTAGTTAGTTAGTTGTGTTGTGCGCCCCTCTACAACATTTTTTTTTTTGACTGTCTTTTCTACCCATTGTTGTTTGGCACAGGGAATATGTTGAGTGAAAGCGCCCGAGAACCTTACACTAAAAACTGTAGCTAGCCATCATTGTGTCCTGTCTGCTTAAAGGCTGTACTAGCCCATATGTCCATATCGGAATACTCAGACTTGATAGTTGATAAATGACAGTTATTTGTAGACACATTTGAATCAGCTCTCAGAAGATGTGGGTGGGTACAAGTTTAAAAAGACCTTCATTTGACATGAAAAGCTGGAGCTGAACATCTTACTGAAACTAAACTAACTTCACCCTTCTTCATGGTATCTTTTTATATTTGAACCTGTTAGGTTTAGTCAGGTTAAAGATATCACCAGTTTGCTTTTTATACAGTTAAACTAGATTTATATAAAGCAGCAAACGAGAATAAAGAATTAAGAGAGATAATAAGTGAGATATCAGGTCAGGTTACTGTTTCAGAATCTGCTAATGTGGAAAATCAGGGTACACGACTGATTCAGATATCTTCAGGAGAACATTGTGGATCTCAGTTCTGCTATAAAAAATAAATTACTTGCTAAAAATTCTACTCTGGCTAAATAAAATCTGTGACCCGGTGCCAAGAGGATGCTTCAGAATTCTGTCCTGGAAGTAGCCCACCTTCCTCTGAAATTAAAACGTTCCCTAAAGTCCTTAAAGCTCATGTGAGATATTTATTATTAAAACGGTGAAGTTTTATGGATTTGAATGTAATCCTGCTGGTAATCACTTTGGTTTTATAAGGTACAGACCTGTGGAAATATATTTCCTCTCTACCCAGTGTCTTTTATTTTTTGTCACATTTGAATATTTTAGATCATCAAACTACTTTTACCATTACACAATGAAACACAAACACAAAGGGCTGTTATGAATGATGACTTCATTTATTGAAGGAAAGTGCAGTTCACTCCTACCCACCCTATGTAAAAACATGATTGCCCCCTTAGTCTAGAGAGTCTCAAAAAGCAGCTTTGGACTCCAGCGACCCACAGCAAGAGCCATTATCCACAAATGCAGTAAACTTGGAACAGCGGTGAACTTGTCTCGATCTGTGTACACTGGGCAAAAATGGCATTCATGGGAGTTCACTTGAATCCCATTGAGACAGTTCATGCTTGAAAACCCTTCAGTATAAAAGAATGAAAATAAGCCTGTTAAGATCAGGTCCTGCATAATGTTTTAAAACTCACCACAAGCTTTCACAAACATTTGATTGCATTTGTTGCCAAGAGCAGCACAACCAGTTATAAGGTTTTGGGTGAGCAATTACTTTTTCATATGGGTGTTATGGTATGTGGTGTTATTGTATAAATCATTCAGAATCATTTAAAAATTGGTATTAATATTTAAAATATATATTTTGTGTTTACTTTTGTTGTCTTTATCTTATATCAACATTACTTGGGTGACCTGAAACATATAAATGTGACAGATTAGCCCAAATGGAAGAAATCTGTTGAGGGGCAAATACTTTTTCACAACACTGTATCTAAAATCTGATTGTGATCTTTTATTTCCTGTAAATTTTAAATGTTGCAAATGTTTTTAATTTTGCTACATAATTTCTGATACTACCCAGCACTGAGTCTAAAATTATAAAATGACATTAATATTTAATGTTTAATTTTTGTAAAAAACCACATTCTGTTTAGAAAAAGGGCCATGAACTACTAAACACTTACAGCTAGCACTCTTGGCAACACTGAGACGAATTGCTGTCTTCAAAGTGCATCTCAAAAGGCCTTTCTTATGTTCGCCAACAAGTACCCCTTACAGAGTACAGCAAATCTTTCACGAGGGTGTTCCTTTATAGAAGGCATGCTCTTCTCCCCTGAACGTAATGTTCCAGGAGGCAGTCAGACTGTTCTCCTTTTATCAGGTACACCTATTATATACTGCAGGAGGTTTATAGTTACTGACTTCAGCCCATCTGTTGCTGCACAATTAATCATCCCTCTCTACTTTGTCCATCAGTGGAAAGGCACAGCCATACATGGGGTGATGGTTATCTCACCTTGCTTACCCTTTAGAGCGCTCCAAGGCTTTAGTCAGAAACAAAGGGCCATGGAAACATACTCAGAAACCGGAATATAAAGGCTTCATGTAATCAGAGCCAATTGGTTCCCTAAGCCTTTCTGTCCTTTTTACCTGGGCTCATGTTAACGTTGACTGTGCCATTGGCTTTTGGAGAGACCTTTTCCTCTCATTCCAGTCATCAGGAACAGCAGCTGGGGTGATAAGTTGTGACCAGCGTGCTAGGCACTGGAGCCTTTTTTGGCCTCTCCTCCCGTCCTCTCTGACATCAGGGCTCCACAGGAAAATGATGGAGGCAGCTCCAGGAAGCATGTGCAGCATGCTCTTTCAGGGCTCCAAAAGGTGCTGTCTGCCACTGGCCAACTCTTACATAATGTTAGATGGATAATAGTTAGCTTGGCTTTTGTGCTGTTTTGGAGGAAGCGCTGTCTTGCTGAACCAGGCTCACCTACAGCTTGGAAACTCTTCGAAGAATCACAAGGCTCATATTAAAATGTAAATTACAGCAGAGCTCCCGAGGACTTCTTGGCTCTCAGTCTTAGGCTTCGGGTCAGAACAAGAGTGCACCTACATACTTTACAAGACCACAGCAGGAATAGATGGTCATAGTAAAGTCTTCAGTGTTGTGTACTTGCACAACTGAAGACTGGTGTAAGGAGCATCTGTGTATCTGTGTGTGTGGTAATTAAGCAATATGCATCTGAGCATGGGTGTGTCTGTGTGTGGTAATTAAGCAGTGGAGGTGGTATGTACATTTGTTACACAGCAGAAGGAAGGTAAGACCATGCGGGTGGGCTTTCTGAGGTGGGACCTTCTCATTTTTCACTTTTGACCATTGTTTGGGGTCATCCCAGCCATACAGCTGAGTGACAAATTGTGTAAGAGCCTGATTTCCCTCACACCGGCTCTTAGTCATATCACACTCACTTTGTTGCTGTATGACTAAACCCAGCAGTTACTGACCTAAGGCTTCCTCAGACATCAGAACTCTTCCTCAGAGGAAATTTGAGGTTTCTGTGGGAGTTTTTAAAGCATTAACCAAGGCCAATCATCGTTTCTTTTATTGTAACCTCAACTCTAAATATAGCTCTGTGGAACAGCTGCCAGTGATGACCGCTGTTATTTGTCGTAGCAGAAGTGTTGATATGAAGAGGTAATGGTAATACCCAATGGGCTAGTAGCTGCATTAGTATCAGTAGAAAATCTGGAGCTGGTTTCACCTCCACACACTCATGGCTAGAATAGAATAGAGTCTTTATTTTGAATGCTACAATGACAATAGCATACAAGTATACACCCAATACTTAACATGACATAACATAACCTGCTTCCTGTACCCTCATCCCGATGATGAATACCAGACATAATAAACAATGGGCCTATTCAGAATACATACAAAACTCCCCTCATCCCACCAAACTGTAAACCACATAGCAGGCAGATGACCAAGTAGACGGAGTAATTCTAGATTTCAAAAGATCAAAAGAGAATTATGAAATACTTAAAACAAAAACAAATTCCTCACCTCTCTGTGTGTTATATTCCAATTGCTTATATGTAAAATGTAAACAAATACAGCTATATTTCATTTAATTCTGCCATCTAAGGGAGCAGCAATTGTCCACCTTAAGAGTTCAGGAGTTTTCTTGCAGTGCTGGAACATGAAATGAGGTGCACACGGTTCGTCTTGGTTCCCAACAGGCATGGCGAAGTCTGCTTTGCAGGCCTTGCACACCTTAGCAGATTCCCTTACATAGTATGTTTTCATTCTGGTCTTGATTAATCGGCCACAGACGTAGCAAAATGTGTATGCCGGAAACAATGGCTTCTTGCTGCCATCTAAATTTAATGTATCCACTTACTCAGCTGTAACATTAACTGAAATGGAGGTTTTAATGCACCTGTCTTTATACTGCTATGTATACTACTGGACAGTCCCCGACAGTTCTAGAAAGTAAATCCTAATTCTAGAAAAAACAACCTTCACTAAGTGGGCAGAAACAAGAGATAAGTTTAAATCTGTACAATCAGAGGAAAGAACAGAAGTATCAGGAAATATACAAATAATAAACACGATCTAAATATACAGAAAGTACAGAAAAAATAAATACTAAAAAAAAGACAAAAACATTTAGAAGACAAAAAATTGAAATCCAGAAGATTACTATTGTAGTGTGATTAGTACCATCACAGTCTAGCTTTGATTTATTTTATGCCAAGTCACAATGGCCAATAGGTACATAATTAAGTTCCAAAACTGATGAATAAAACAACATACGAACTCCTAAAAACCCTGTTGGACCTTATAGACCACCAAAGCTGTCACCAGTACATAAAGCTTCCTCTTTCTTGTTCTTCGAGAGAAGATTATGCTTCACTTTTTCTTCAGATTTAAAAAAACCCATATGTGTTTTTGTCCATTTTTGCACCCAAGTGCCACTCATGGTGATGTGTCAGGATAGAGGTCTGTCAAAAATCCGTTACTGGAAAGAGAAAATAAACTACAACATAGAACACTTGCACTAAAACACAGAAACAGGACATCTGAGATGCGGATGAATGTTTTATGAGCTGATAAGTAACTGTATTTGCGATTACTTGGAAACCAGGAAATGCAAACAAGACTGAACGTTGGAGGTGTGGAAAAATATCCCTGTAGATTTCTTGAAAAAACTGAAAGTCTCCTGAAAATAATGGAATGTGCAATGAAGCCAAAACGTGGACACTAAATGCTGAAAAAACAGTTGCTGAAGTTTTTATGGGAAGAATACCTGATTTCTGTGTGATTTTCTTTCCTTCATTAAAAAGGCCTGGAAATTAAATAATCTGTTATCTGACTTTTGCATAGTACTGTATGTATAGGAGTAAACTCGAGTAAGAAACATAAGCCCCTCATTACACAGGCAAATGGACATATACTCTATACTAGTAGGCCAGAAACCACAGGAACTGTTCTACAAATGTTTGTAAATAAGACATATGGTCAGATGAGTCATCCTTCACCACAAGTGAGTAAGTGTATACTGACTACCAAGAAAATGTTACAAGCCTGAGTACTTGACCCCTACAGTGAGATGGCTCTGTTCGTAATGCTGCTGGGAAAATTTTTGCTGGCATGGGTTGGGTCCAGTTTTCCCCCTAGAGGGAAGAGCCAGGGAGAGTTCTGACTGAACATCTTTATTCTATGATGAATCATCACCAACAACATCAAAATACCCAGACCATCTCCAGAAGCTTGTAAAACCTATGCCAGGTATGCCAGTCATGGTGGTCCAACACCTAAAACACGCTCCTGTCAGAATTTCTACAATTAATGAACTATTTAATAATTAATTTCTTATATATAAAGAAATGCATTACTGTTGTGTGTGCATCAGTACTGGTAAGGTTACAAATAAGAAGCATATGGACTTGTTTGGGTAACCGAGAAAGCAAACTGTGGGACAACTAATTGTGGGACACTGCTTGTCAAATGCCGTATGTCAGAGTATTGGAAAAAATTCTAACCCACTTCACATGGCTATGCTCTTGCATAACCTGTGGTCTGTGAACATGTTCTCGTCACAGCGAGCTCAAAGCCGGAAAATTCTGTGTATAGTTCAGCAGAAGCAGGGCCTCAGCCTGGGAAAGCTATCCCACTCTACCACCTGGCAATCTACTTTCCCAATCTAACAGGAAGGGCCAAGACAAGCGAATGAGTGCTCGGACACCTCATCCTGTGGCCCAGAAAGGAAGCCACTCTCCAGGCCCCTGGAGGGGAATAGAGGGTGGGGGAGATGGTGGGGGGGCTAGGGGGAGAGGTTGCGGGGCCAAGCACTTTCATGACAAACAGCCACCTTCACATATGGAATATCTCTTGCTGTGTTTCTGACAACCGCCTAGACTCCCGTTCTCAATTTATGTTAACCTGGGAAACCAATAGATCCGTTTGAGCTGCATGTGTCCTCAGTAATGCTTTGCCTGGGTGGAGCAGTGTGACGATGGTCAAGGAAGGAGTGTGTCAGAGGGCATGCGAGTTTACCGCTGACACAGGGCTGACCTCTAACCTAGCATTCCCTGTTGAGCAGTGTAGCTCTGTGCCATCGAGGGCGTGTGAGGTGTCAGGGTTATCCGGAGCGATGATGACATCCTCTCCAGTGATTTAAAGCAGGTCACTCTGTAAGGTTTCTCCGTAGGCACAGGATTACGTCACATCCATAGGACAAACTGCAGGCTCAGCAATCGCCATTACCTCGTATGAACTCACAACCTGCTCCACAGCCCTAACATATCATTACATCTTCAGCTCGCTTCGATTTTAATTTTCATATACTACTAAAATAAACAGCATCGCATCAGATTTTGATCAGAGTTGTTGATATTGCATTATGTTGGTATTGTGACATTGACAAAATATTGACTGCTGCTCACTCTTACAGCACTGTAGCAGGTGCTTGGTGGTTAGCCAATGACTTTGCCTGGGAATCAGCAGGAACTTGATGATTTCGACTATTTTTTATGTGAGCAGTGAAGCAATTAAACATTCCTAGGAAGGCTGGCTAGTCAACAGACATATCAATATAGTGCATACAGAAAATTCCAAAATACACTTAATACAGCTTAATCCAGACCATTACAGGACTATCCATCTAATATAATACAACTGTATATCGTATCTGTCAATATTTAATCCTTAACCTAATTCTTTTTTAGCAATTCCTGCCTATTACATAGCTGGAATAATTCAGGAGGGGAAAAAAAATCTATGAATGAAGTTTATGGTAATGGGGGAGACAGGATTTCAAAACATGTGGTAATACTTTTCCCTCAGACTTCCTTTTTGTGTTCATGAAATTGCCTGCAAGCCATGAACTACCATCAGATTAATACATTTATTAAAATGTGCTTTCCTTATAATTAATTAGGGGCTAATTAGTGAAATTGTTTGCAAGAATCGAATTAGATCTTAGCTGTGAAAAGCCTCTTACAGGACGTGGTGAGGCCCGGCCTTCGGCTTTCCTCTGTCCCCTCCGCTACAGAGTCTGCTGTGCACCTGTTTGGCCTGAGTACAAGTCCGCAGAGCTGTGTCAAAGCGAAATCTTTATGTTTTTAGGACTTGGCATCACACAAGGCCATTTCCGCTGTGGCTGCCTCCGTCTAATTTGGCAAATTAATTACGTGCATGTATACGGCTGGAATATTCCAGGGACGTTTTGCACGATCTCTTAAGTTCTGCACTTCGCCTGCAGGCCTGTTGGGCCGGTGCCTTTAACCGCAGAACCACAGCCCCTCATCTACGCCACCCCCACCCCCCACATCCCAGGAGCCAATGGTCTCTGGCTGTCCTCTCCGTCCTCTATTCTCACTCTTCACTTCAAGTGCTGAAGGGAAAATTGATGGGCTGGTGCATGTGACATGTTATATGTGTCTCCAGGGGAAGACAACAGTTTCAGTTATTTCACAGTTTTCAAAGATCTTAGCCAGAAAACATGCACACATGAAAAAGCATCTGCAAGTATCAGGATCTGATCATCTGCTGAAATAGCAGCGTCACTGCATGAACGTGGTCCAGAATGATCATTGGTCACTGGCTTATCTCACAGATTTTTCTTCTACACCGTGCTGGGAGGGAGAATAATTGTCATGTTTGAAGCATTTTTACAGGCTAGGAGTTCAGGGGAGAGGAGCCGAGCATGCATGGTGCTGCACATGTGTAAAGTAATTTGACCTGCTTTGGCCTTAATGGAGTATTCACTGCAGAAACTCATGTACCAGTCTGATTATTGGTACAGCCCTGTTGTAAGTGGATGGCCATAAACAAAGCTTTGAGTCTAAGCCACTGTACAAATAAAAGTCAACTGAGGTGAACCGAAAATCAGAATGATCAGTAGAAAGATCAGGATTTTCTGTCGTGAAAGATCAGATTTGAAACATAATAAAAAATACACTGTCTATCGAAAAACAGCTGAAGAGCGTGTGTACCCTGAGTGATTTAATATAACCTCATTTAGCATTATTCAGATGCCATGAATGCAGGCCTGGCCTCAATATCCATTACATTAATAGCAGGTGGGTAGAAAAGAGGGATCGCGGATTGATTTGGCCCTTGTTACTAAGTTGTGTCTTATGACACAATCACCTTTTCATAAGGGAGGCAGTATATGCCAGAATCTGCAATTAGCCAAAACCACAACGATTTGAGATGCTATCAATGAACAATAGGCCAATCGGGGGCTTAATTGCTCACCGATGTTTGGCAGCATGGGTAGGAGAGGGGACCACAACCCCAAGCCCCCACCCCCTTGGCTTAATGCAGAAAAAATGGTCAGTGGCCAAGGTGCATACCAGGTGCATGGCTGTCTTGCAAACACAGGAAAAGACATTCCTATTTATTGCAGTTTTCTGCTTTTAATTTCAGCCATGCTTAATATGATTCATGCATCGCAATCATTGGTTTAATGGCATTTTTAGTTTTCAGAAAGTTCTTAGCTCAACAGTGGGACTCATTCACCAACTGTTTATAGGAAGAAACACTTTCTTAGAACTCATTTGTGCAGATTACACAAAGATTCTGATGGGAATGTGTTCCTATCTGGGATTTGTTCCTAGGTCATAACAGAATATCCACACTCAAAGAGCATAAATGTGCGATTCTGAAGTCCAAGAAGCCGTGATAAATCTGATGTGGAGTTTTCCTAAGACCTTTCTCAAGAACAAATTTCAGAAAGGATTTTGGATGTGCTCTCCCAGTTACTCATTTTAGTTCATACAACTGCATCTACACGTGTATCTGGCATTTACATCATAACAAGTCATTGACGACTGTTGCATTTTACACCTTGTGCAGCCATTGGACATCCCTAGGTAGAAACCTTGCTTGGAACAGTGAAGAGGTTGGATGCTTTCTGTCTGAGCACAAGACCAGCTCTGTATAAGGAGGTCCTTTAAGCGAATGCTGTCTTTGTCAATTTCCTCTTCTTTATCATAGCATGTGAACACCAAAGTTTTCTGTGCAGTCTCTTCAAGAGTAGCGTTCAACATGTCTTAGCAGTTTGTTGGTCCTCTTAATGTGGCAGAGGAACTGTAGCCAGCAGAGAGAAAAATGCTAATAAAACTCTCAGCTAGCTTCCTAGTCTGCTGTATGCCTGCTCCCATAAAAACAGAGAATAAAAATGGAAAGGACAGATTTTGGATAAGGGTGTAATGAGCAGACTCAAGAGAATGTTCTGCTCACTCCTTCATCATGAAGTCTCTGATTAAATCCACATGCTTCTGGTAAAATATTACTATATGGTTAATTGATAATGAAAAGGCTGGCTCTTAACGTATCCAGTCTAGGGAAGACTGATGCTGATAAAGTCCATTAAAAATGTTCCGATTTTTTGAGAATTTCAGATGAAGTGTAGCAGTCCTTCCTGGATAGAGATGTCATGTTTCTTTCACTAATGTGTCTTCAGATGAAAAGTGGAAAAACAGTTACACTGTACTCTGTAAGTAACTTAAGCTGTGACACAATTTATGCTGTGTTAGCTCTGAACTCCAGCACACTGGAATGGAATATGGCTATGAGGTTAAAGAGCAGAATATCAGTTTAGTCTTTTTTGTCCTTTTTTACTTTCCTGTATGTAGCATGTTGTGCATGTAAACTCTTTGAAAAGTTCTGCCCAAAGAATATACCACAGGGAGAAACTTCCTCCCACAGAAACCACTCTTGAAATGCCTTGTTGGGATCCCAGCCCTTTCATCTATTAGAAGGTGATGTCATCTCGTAACACAATCCTTATTGCCTGCCTACAGACTAGCTTGGCACACACCCACACAACATACACGTAGCTAAAACAGTAAAAACATACAACTCTAAAATGTCTTGCTCCAGGCAAGCTTGCAAAAGTGGATCTACCGACTTGCAGGATTGGACTCAGGCTGATACAGCAGAACTGACCCCAGTGTAAAACAGCCACAGTAATGTCAGGGCAGAACTTGTAGCAGTATGCTACTTTGGTGGTTGATCAGAACACAGTGGGTAAGCTAACAAATCAGAGCACATTGGGCTCATTGGGATGCGGGATTTAAAGACACAAGTACTCTAACAGAGCGTTTCAGACAAAGGATTAATAAAGATCTAGGGTTAGGGTTAGGGTTAGGGTTAGAGAACATTAGGAGACAAATACGTTTCTTTGGGAAACATCTTACACATGTTAATCAATTCTAGTAGGCCCCAAAAATAAATGAACATATGAACATTAAAAAAACTGGTTGTTTTTTGGCCAACTGTGTATTGTTAAATCATTAGTCCCTGTACAAGAGAGCTGAGATAGTGTGTTGGGCCTAGATCTGATTTGGAGCCTGTTAATGTCTATCGACATGAGAACCAAAGTGTAAATGCTGGTCAAACAGGCAATGATGAGGCCAAAAAATGTAAAATCATCAAACACATTGGTATGAAAATTGTTTGGTAAAAAAAAAAAAAGAAGGGCCTTTTTCCAACATTATTCACCCAATACAGATATAAATATCTAAATAAAAAGCTAGAAACTTCTTCCTGTTGGCCCCCTGGTGGCCATTCTGAATGAAACAACACTGTTCTCAGTATCACCAAAAAGGTATTTTCCTATCATCTCTGTTCTCAGATAAACTAGGATTCTGTTGTTTGTTGTGAATGTTTTGTGACTCTATGTAAAGCTGCTAGTGGACAATGGGTGGTGAAAGGTGAGGAGTGAGAACCACCAACTCTGAAACAGTTCCCTCCTCTTCACCTGTTTTACCACACTGAAAAAAGCTCTTATGTAAATGTTGGCTTACTTGCTTGTCAGTGAAGATAATAATTAAATTAGCCAAATTATGGCATAGACCTTCTGCACTCGATAGACATAGTTTCATTTAAATGCGTAATCAAAAATACATAAAGTAACACAGTTCCCACAGCCAGCAGGGAGATTTCCCAGTCCATCGTATACAGTCACTTAGCAAGTCCTGCAAGAGAACTTCCTGCGGGGAACATCTCACTACATGACCACAGTGCGTCAAAAAGGCAGCCGGTCCGGGAAGCCTCAAAGGCCAGAAAAAACATTAGGGGTGAAGGGGAAGCAGTTTCATGCAGCTGAACCCCACCAGTCCAGGCAGACTCATATCTGCAATTCAGCGTCACCCGAGCATCCGGCCCAGGCAGCTGCAGTGCAGCGGTGCTCACGCAGCTGGCCCAAAAGGCCTCGTAGCTCCGGCAGAGCACTGTTAATGTATGCCCTTGAAGGCCACCGGTCCAGGCAGCACCACAGTTATGTTGCAGCATCATCCAGACAGCCGCGTAGCTGTGATGTAGCTCTAGACAGTCAGAGGTGGACAAAGTACACAAACCATGTACTTGAGTTAAAGTAGAGATACCCAACGTAAAATACTTACCTCCAGTAAAAACAGAGCGTCCTCCATTTAGACCTCCACCTGCACTAACACACTACACTTACTGAGTTACTGTACACCAACACACTACTTACAGTACACTAACACATTACACTTACTGAGTTACTGTACACCAACACACTACTTACAGTACACTAACACATTACACTTACTGAGTTACTGTACACCCCACACACTAACACATCACTACTGAGTTACGGTACACATTACACTTACTGAGTTACTGTACACCAACACACTACTTTTACACTTACACTTAGTTTACTGTACTGTACAACTTACAGTACACTAACACATTACACTTACTGAGTTACTGTACACCAACACACTACTTACATACACTACACATTACACTTACTGAGTTACTGTACTACTTACAGTACACTAACACATTACACTTACTGAGTTACTGTACACCAACACACTACTTACAGCACACTAACACATTACACTTACTGAGTTACTGTACACCAAGCACACACTACGTGGTAGTTGGGGGGAAAAGTGGACCTACACCCAGGGGCCCGAGTAGGGAGAGGGTCCTATTTTTTTTGCTCACGTTCCTCTGTACATGGATAGGAGCCCACTGACTAACACACACTTACTGAGTTACTGTACTGACTACTTACTGTACACCACTGACATACTACTGTTACACACACAGCCCAGTAACACATTACACTTACTGAGTTACTACTAACACATTACACACTTACTGAGTTACTGTACACCAACACCCTACTTACAGTACACTAACACATTACACTTACTGAGTTACTGTACACCAGTAACACACTACTTACAGTACACTAACACACTACATTATTACACACTTACACTTACTGAGTTACTGTACACCAACACACTACTTACAGTACACTAACACATTACACTTACTTACACTTTACACTAACACTAACAACAGTTACTTACATCAATCAGCACACTTACATTACACTGAGTTACTGTACTACTTACAGCACACTAACACATTACACTGAGTTACTGTACACAACACACTACTTACATTAACACATTACACTTACTGAGTTACTGTACACCCACACCAACACACTACTTACAGTACACAGTACTAACACATTACACTTACTGAGTTACTGTACACCAACACACGTACACCAACACACTACTACTGTACAGTACACTAACACATTACACTTACTGAGTTACTGTACACCAACACACTACTTACAGTACACTAACACATTACACTTACTGAGATACTACTGTACACCAACACACTTTACTACACATTACACTTACTTACAGTACACTAACACATTACACTTACTGAGTTACTGTACACCAACACACTACTTACAGTACACTAACACATTACACTTACTGAGTTACTGTACACCAACACACTACTTACAGTACACTAACACATTACACTTACTGAGTTACTGTACACCAACACACTACTTACAGTACACTAACACATTACACTTACTGAGTTACTGTACACCATCACATTACACTTACTGAGTTACTGTACACCATCACATTACACTTACTGAGTTACTGTACACCAACACTTTACATTTACTTCATTACTATCCACCGCTGCTAACAGCTGCCCAGTCCAGGCAGCTTTAAAGCCCTGATGCACCTTCCCTCAAGCAGTGGGTCCAGGCAGCACTTGAGCTGCGATGTAGCGCCACTTGAACTGCCAACCCAAAAAGCCTCTGAGCCACGGGTAGAATAACACCGCTACCACAGCTAGCATGGAACCATCAAAGTACACACACAAACGAACAATACAAAACAAACCAAAAGCCCAAAGCACGAAAGCCATCTTCCACCACTGTACCTACACTGGAACACACACATCCACACACTCCAGTGCACTGCATGTGTGAGCAGACAGACAAGGCTAAATCGTGCCTCTCCTAAATCCCTTGTGCCACAAACTAGCAGCTCAGCTGGGTCCTAAGAATGACCACGAGAGATTAAACTTCCCCAAAGGGCTGCAATTTAGCTTCATGCTTTGAAGTGACATAAACCTCTGGGCTATTTTGGTTTTATTCCGCTGAGGACAAAGACCATGCCAGCTCGCCTGTATGGCAAGGCCCGTGTTGTCAAGAGAAATATATCATAACAGCTTTTATTAAGCTCTCATTGACATATTGAGTGGAAAAGAATTGCAGCTTATATGGCGGATGCATGGTAAATGTTGTGGTACAAGGGCCTCATTGAACAGAGCATTGGAGCAACCTCAGCCTCTACATATAACGCCTGGGAAAGCGGAGCTGTCAGTTAGGGGTGGTTGACCACTAAGAGGGCAGCTGGGTGTTATTTTTGTGAGTAATAGCGGATTGTAATGTGAAAACGGCATGGCTACCGCACCCCTACTGCCTCCCTCACATCTCATTTAGAACTTCCCAGAGACTTCCAAAAATGAAAAGGATTAGCTAATCTTATTCAGGAACACACTGCTTGATGTGTTTCTCTGTCCTCCAGTCGTGAGAGTGTGGGTTGGGGATAAGGCTGTGGCAGCGTAAAAAAGAAACATGTCACGAGTGTTTATGATAATGTGACTGTTATCATGTTCGGGGAGGCTGGAAATATTACACTGTGTTTTTCCTCATAAATCATGATGACAGATATAAAGTCTAAGACTTGGCTTCACTGACGACGGGACAAGTCAGCCAGTTGTGATTGTGTTGGTCCCTGTGTGCTTCTGGCAGAGAATTCCAGCCGTTACTTAAGAAAAATGTGGAACTTTCTACAACTTGTGGTCCAGTCTTTATCCATGTCTTTGTATGACAGTTTGGGGTCACATAAGAACCTCATGGCAGTGGAGGCCCCCAGTTCTCAGTGCACCCAGATATTCAGGCCAATATTTCCAGCTTTACTTTACTCGGTTTAGATTTACAGGGATAAAGCACAATAACCTCTTTAAAACCCAGGCTTATTAGATTTGAAGGTTTATTATGCAGCAGCTAAAGAGCTCATATCCTAGATCTTTCGTTCCATCGTCATCATCGTCTTTCCATTTATGTTCCGTTTATGACGTTTGTGTGGTTTAATATACGTTTGTGTGGTTTAATATACCAAATGCATGCATGATTCATTTCTGCATGACCGTTTTCCAACTTCTCATCATCCATTAGAATTAAACAGGCGGTTTTGTTGCCGCACCTTTAAGGCTGTATTAATAGGCTGCCCTGTATTGTGCAGCATGGGAAGAAAAGTTCGTTCACATGACATTTATGTAAATAGCCTGAAAAGGTAAAACGAATTTAAATCTAATGTAAGTCAATGGAACCAGACGTTTTTCTAAGCAACTTTAGGTCATTTCTGCTGTTCGAACATCATGAAAGTTTGTAAACTGCAGCTGCTTTGTTCAAATTATGCATAAAAGTAAAAATCTACAAAAAATCAATATACATGTTTCTTTATTGGACAGTGACAATATACCAATAAATAATCTCCTTGTTTCTACACATCTCACTCACACAGCTCCACTTACTATATAGTAGCACTTTGTAGTGTAGACCCCCCAGGACCACCAGGTTTTATCAGGGTGGTGGATCACTCTCAGCATTGAAGTAACACTGAGGTTGTGGTGTGTTAGTGTGTGTTGTGCTGGTATCAGACACAGCAGTGCTGCTGGAGTTTAAACACTGTGTCCATTCGCTGTCCACTCTATTAAACACTCCTACCTTGCTGGTCCACCTTGTAGATGTAAAATAGCTCCTGCAGAGTTTGTGTTGGTCATCCTCAAGTCCTTCATCAGTGGTCAGATGATGCTGCCCACAGGACACTGTTAGTTGGATAGTTTTGGTTAGTGGACTTTCCTTAGTCCAGCACTGACACTGAGGTGTTTAAACACTCCAGCAGCACTGCTGTGCCACTTGCCACCTGCTCTTGAAGCCCCTAAGGTGAAAAGGGGGTAAAAAAAGGGCACTGAGAAACAGAGGGACTACAGTCTGCATCTGTAGAACTACTATATGCATCTGTATGTTAGGTAGACATGGTAATGTGGTAATCTATATATCGCCGCTGTCCAAAGAAAAACAAGTATCTCCAAAATGGCAACTTTACAGGAGCGGCCAAAAACCTTGTTTAACTTTAATGTAAGTCAATGGAACCAGACGTCTTTTCAAACAGTGTGTTTTGGGCCATTTTTGTTGGTCCATTCATCATGAGATTCTCACTCAGTGTAAACAGCAGCTGATGTTTTCAAATAATGCATAAAAGTAAAAATGGACAAAAGTGGAGATTAGAATAATAAGTAAGTAACTCATTTAGAATAATAGGTGGAGTGGAGGTGGAGTGTTTAGAGGCGGACTAACAGGTCTTTGAGGGCCAGAGTTTTTGCTGATTGGCAGGTGTTCAAAAACTTATTTGCAGCAGTAACACACAAATAAATTATTAATAAATCATACATTGTGATTTCCGGATTTTTTTTTAGAGATTATGTCTCTCACAATGGACATGCACCTAAGATGAAATTTTCAGACCCCCCCCAAGTGGGAGAACTTGCAAAGTCACAGGGTGTTCAAATACTTATTTTCCTCACTGTATATGTATACATATGTGTGTGTGTGTGTGTGTGTGTGTGTGTGTGTGTGTGTGTGTGTTGTATTTACAGTATAGAAGAAGTGGAAGATTTCTTACTGAGTCAACAAGTCATTGATTTCCTTTAACTCCTTTATCTCCGATTCTTCCGAATGTGACAGATACGGTTGTGTTTACATGCACAAGTGCTATGATTGCATGAAAAAAGGGCAGTACTGCAGACTTAAATGTCTGTTTGGGAGAAACTTAGCCTTGTGAATAAACAATGGTGGTGAACTTTGAAGGCAAAAGCACCATCATTTGTTTAATGTTGCCTGAATGACCTTTAGCAGAGGACCAATGGACTGTGAAAACAGATTATGACTCACTTCAAAGTAATAAAAGCAAAAATAAGAACTGGTGCAAGGTATTTCTGTGAAGTCAGCTACGAAAGTACAACTGCAACTCAAATATTTTCATTATTATGCTCTCTGTCCTCATTTGCGTGTTTACATTACTTTTCTATAAACAAGTCATTGACTTTAATATTGTTATTTCAAAGACACTTAAAAGTTCTCAGTTGGAACTGCTGTATCATTTTTACAGCCTTGTTTTTTTGCCTTGGATGCAAAGCGATTTTGTACAATGTCCCCACTGTTTCAGCAACAGGCCACAAAACTCAGTAACAATTATGTCATTTGCCAAAGTGCTGTAGCTCCAAATTAGTTTGATGATCTACATGTTCAGTTTCAAGTTCTGAAATTAAGAGTGCCGCAGTTTTTTACAAGGTCTTTGAGCAAACTCGGATTTGCACTTGACCTCCACCAGCCGCCACTCACTGGCCTATTTGCCAACCGGCTTTTTGATTGCTGCTAATTATGCCGAGCTCTGAATGCCATTTGGACGAATTGTCAGTTCGTTAAGAGGGGAACAGGAACATTAAGCGTATTGTGTAAATATAGTTAAATCTTTCTTCTTTATATTTCTTGTCATGATGAAGTGTCTCAAAGTGCTCAGAACAGTGTGTTGAATTGCTCTAATGCTCTAGACTGGGCTTTGGCCACTTCAGGCCCCCCTTCTCAGGTTATTTCCAGTCCATTGCTAAATATAAGGCTTGGGCATGGGCCGTTTTCACTGCTCCTTTGTTGCTGGCAATTTGAGCGCTGTGCGCTAAATCCCAGACCAGGCAAGTGATGCCAGAGAGTCCTGCCTGATGTCAGACAGCTTTGTTTAGACAGTCGGTACATAGCCAAATGACTATTTGCAAGCCCCAAACACAGCCCTCGTATCAGGCTATTTCTGCATTAACTGACCAGTGCCAAATACTGGGACATTAGATGTGGGTTCGGTACTTCCAAACAGCTCAGAATGACAAATGGACTGTGCCATGGTACGAGAGTTTCTCTGAGCCCACCACTTGATGTGTTGAGACCACACCTTAAAGTGATATTGTATGTTTGGTCATTTTGTGAAACAAAGACTCACAGACCAAAGACCAAACAAAATAAAATGTGTTGAGTGATACGTTTGCTAATTCTAATCATAAATCAGAAGTGAGCACTACTTTCTCTCAGCAGAAATGCTGAAAGTTAAACAGTGCAATTTATTCTGAGCCATGTACAGGGACTCATGTACAATAGGAGATTTGATGATGGTGGGGGCCCAGCTGTGACTGTCAGTTCAGGCCATATATGCTATGAATCAGACAAAAACAAGCAAAATCACCAGAGACCTATTGGGGTCCCTAAGAGATTCTAATGGTATGTAAGTGCTGCTGTTCACATTTAAAAGTGAACACTGAAACTTCTAAAAGACCTGGTAGGATGGTGAAGTTAAACAGTGCTGGTATTACATCAAGTGTAGAGCTGATGGGGGTACAGTGTACAGCTGGTATGGTGGTATAGTGGACTCAGTAGCTGGTACAATAATAGGAGATTGTACAGTGATAGAGCTGGTATGGTGGTACAGTAAAGTGTAGAGCTGGTATGGGGGTACAGTAAAGTGTAGAGCTGGTATGGTGGTACAGTGAGGTGTACCAGTGAAGTGTAGAGCTGTGAGCTGGTGTGGTGGTACAAGTGTAGAGCCATGGTGGTACAGTAAGTGTAGAAGAGCTGGCGTAATGTACAGTAAAGTGTAGAGCTGGTATGTACAGTAAAGAGCTGGTATGGGGGTACAAAAGTGTAGAGCTGGTAACAATAGAGCACCAGAGAGCCTATTGGGGTCCCTAAGAGTATGGTGGTACAGTGAAGTGTAGAGCTCAGTGAAGTGTAAGCTGGTATGGTAAGTGCTGCTGTTCACATTTACAATAAAGTGTAACACTGAAGTGTAACTTCAGTGAAGTAAAAGAGTGCAGTGAAGTGTAGAGCTGGTATGGTGGTACAGTGAAGTGTAGAGCTGGTATGGTGGTACAGTAAAGTGTAGAGCTGGTATGGGGGTACAGTGAAGTGTAGAGCTGGTATGGTGGTACAGTGAAGTGTAGAGCTGGTATGGTGGTACAGTGAAGTGTAGAGCTGGTATGGTGGTACAGTAAAGTGTAGAGCTGGTATGGTGGTACAGTGAAGTGTAGAGCTGGTATGGTGGTGCAGTGAAGTGTAGAGCTGGTATGGGGGTACAGTAAAGTGTAGAGCTGGTATGATTGTACAGTATTACAGTAACAAAGTATAATGGTGGGCTAGGGCATTTTGAACATGCTTGAATACTGGTGTGAAATGTCCCTCCTAATCTAAACTGTGGTTAAGGCCTTTCACCAGTGCAAGAGTGCCAATACCTGTAGAGGTTTAATTCCACAATCACAACAATTAAATTAAAATGAGCTAAAAAGGACAGGCATGTATTTTTAGTTCTCATAAACCATAAGACCTAAAAGGCTCCCCTGAGCGCTGAGGCTTCCCATCTGTTAACATAAAGAGAAACCTTTCTACACGAAAGGAAACAAACCGCACTGCATGGAACAGAGCGTTGTCATGTAGCAAAAACAATTGCAATTAATGTCCGTTCTTTATTTCACTTTGTATTTTGTAGAAACTAGGTCAAGTGTGTTTAGCTGCCCGTGGCTTCTCTTATGACACCAGTGCAGTCCAGTGGGGCCTACAGGGTTGTGGTTTTCTAAAAGCAAACAAGAGAGAATTCAGAACTATAGTGATGGAAATTAAACTGTCGTGGGGGCTCTTTACCCACCTACCCTAACCCAGTGGCTGGCAGACCAACAAAGCCCACATCCAGACTGTGACAGCGGAAACTCTCCTTTACCCCCTCTAGCTGTGGAATGCCAGCCATTTAGCTTGGCTCATGTCACTCACTTTTTTTTTTTGCCCCCTTTTTACGGGAAGTATTTGCGGAATCTCTTATTTTGGCTTTTGAATGCCTTCCAGTATCCAGTATTCATAAAGTTCTATTTTATTATTCTCGGTTTACCCGACCTGTTCGTTAAATGGAGAGAACGAGCTCCTATTCTCCTCTGGAAAGGATTCTTTGCACATGGCCTGAATGCTGCCGTGATTCTATGGGGAAGTAGAGCACTTTGCCAAAAGAACTGCAGTATGTAGAAATGCGCTGGAACACAAACAAGCAGAGTTGTTTTCATTTGCTCAGCAGTTAACATGATTAGTTATTTCCCAGGCCTGGTAAAACTCATTTAGTAGCTATTCATGCTATACATCAGGGATGATAAACTAACACTGTCACTTCCAGATGCACTGCTGCACTCATGAACTGCTTCTCCGCCATCAGGTGCAATCCCAGGGCTTTGAACCCAAACTGTCTTGTATGTTTAAGGTCCTTGATGGCATGACTGAGTTTTGATTTTGCTCCAGTGAGTAAAGTGGAAGCAGGCTCACTGGGTGCACTGGGAGTCTCACCACTCAGAGCAAACGATGAAGTGCATCCAGATCTCACACGAACACAGTTTTCCCCTGCTTCTTTGCTGCTGAAAGAAAAAACCTCATAATGGTGTCGTTGTAGCTAGACTGCAAGTGCCTGGAGAACTTGTGGAAAAAGGGTGGGAAAAGAAGAAGTCGCTATACATCAAACAACAAAGAATGGTGGTTTAATGGTTTGTGCCGTGTAATTTTAATATTTTAAAAATCACCTTTTAATATTATTTCAGAAGTGCATTTTAAAAATCCCATATCTTGAAAAACATTAACTTTAACCAGGGTATGATGCCCTCCAAAAAAAAAAAAAAAAATTGTTGCACCCAGAAGGAAGTGTCAGATTGCAGTGCTATTGTGAAGGAAGATAAAAGTTACCAGGAACAATAAATAATAATAAATTTAGACTGATATGTGCAATATCTTTTGCACTACACATATAGAAGTAGCATCTTTTTGTATGGCATTGAGCCGCCATGTTTGCTAACACGATACACCAGACGTCTCAGAATGCACCCTTGCGTCTTGAGCATTCTCACACAGTTCCTGCTGATTTTGCGGTGGGGGTGATGTGCTATATATAGGACGTCCATCACCATCCCAGCCATTTTTAATCAGGGATAGTGTCTGGTGATGGTGCTGTCCACAGTGCCTCCACACATGGATTTGTTGGTTGTCTGCACACAGAGAGAAGCAGGACTTTTTGGTAAACTCGAGAGCAGAGATATTATCCAGTTCCAGTGATTCCTTTAAGCCTTTAGCTGTTACACCAAGGGTCTTCACCGAGCATTGTTTTGGGCCTGTGGAGTGATTTTGGCTGGGCGCCCATCTCTAGGGAGAGAAACTACAGCACCAAATTGTCTCCATTTAAAGACAATTTGTCCTAACTGTAGACTGTGGACTGATGGATACCTAAACTCTTTGAGACTCTTTGCTTTGTAACTGTTTCCAGCTTTTTAAGCAAATCAACAGCAATTGATCACAGGTCTTCAGAGATCTCTTTATCTGAAGCGTGGTTCATCAGCAGATGCTTCTAGTGAATAGCAAACTCAAAGTCAATGTAGCTCTAGCCTGTACCTCGTATCATTCTGCTGATTGGAGTCCAGGTTTGCTTAGTCCTGACTCCGATTAGCTTTAGTGAAATTATGAGCCTATGGGTTCACATCCTTTTTTCCAACCTTTGATTTTGTGATGTTTGAGTGATGTATTCAGTGTGAACAAGACCTGTACATGATTTCTTATGCTATTTGTTTAAAGAAATCGTGTTTGGTCTTTATTGTGACTTTGATGAATGCCAGACCATATTTAAAAACAGGTTTATATAGTGTCTGCGAAATGGCACTGTTTTTTATGCAGACAGTAAACCAGACAGATTTCCAAGGACTTTTGGCCCATTTCTTTTGGTCTATTCATCATGAAAGTAAATGGCAGGTGCTGTTCAAATAATGCATACAAGTTAAAATCAACAAAAAGAGAAATACCTTTCTTTGCACAGTGATGAAGTAAATATAGGTCATTTAAAGGGCTCATAGTTTTTCTTGCCACTGTGAGTCAGTCATATATAGTTAAAGACATACCGTATGCAAAAACTAAGCATTTTCCAACTAAGCATTTTCCAAAAAGCATTTTCCAAAAAGCACTGGATCATGACATTGACATCTTTCAATGACCTGTTGACCACACTATGGTCATGTTAAATTGAACAGCTAACATTATATACACTTATGATTGTACATGGTATAGTATATCGTCGCTGTCCAATGAAAAACATGTATCTCTATTTTTTATGATTTTTACTTAAATGTATCATTTGATCACATAAGCTGCTGTTTACACTGTATGTGAATTCCATGATAATTGGACCCACAGAAATGGCCCAAAGATCGCTTGGAAAAGGTCTGGTTCCATTGACTTATATTGGATTTTTTTTGGATTTTGGCCTCTCCTGTAAAGTTGCTATTTTGGAAATAGTTGTTTTTCTTTGGACAGTGTTGATATGAAATTACACATCTCTCTGCCGCCCTCTGTGATTAACAATCAAAGGTCAGCATTGTGTCGCTATAGAACGTTCTTTTGCTCTTTTAATTGCCGAATGCATCCGCTAATCAGTGTGGTATACATTTGATTTCATTTGTGCGTGCCTGTAGCTCTGTAGAGTGTTTAGAGTTGTTTGACGCGAGGTGTGGTCCTTGGCCTAAACCACATAAAGCCCATCAACAACAAGAAGGCGTTACAAGATCCATAGCAGGGAGAATGCTTTAATCAGTTGAACAGTAACAATGTTTGGGCTTTATCCCAGCTGAATTCAGTGAGCCAATGTGACCAACATTTTGAAACCATGTGCTCTTTAAACTCACTCTTGACAGAGTTTTGCTTACCCCCTTATGTAATTGAATTTGTCTGTTGGGATCCCGAAAAACATGACTTGGAGGTCGCGCAGTTCTCGTCATGCTCCTTTTGTGGTCCAAGGGACCAATGATGTCTGGAGTATATGCGACTGCTCTTAGTAATGACCTGTTGGAGCTGCTGGTCCCATTTAGAACAGTGCGAACTGTGTTGTACAATTCCCTCTTCTTCAGTTACGCACCACAGAGTCAACAAGCCCTCATTATTTATTTAATCATTCTTCTTCTTTTTTTAGCAGAAAGCTGGATATACACAGAGAGAACGAGAGGCGAGCTGCATAAATCTTTTTGCTAATTCAGTCATTTCTCACAAAATCACTCCCCCATTTCATACATGCTTTTAGATCCAGATTTGTTCAGCTGCGTCTGCTGTTATTCGACTCTGCTCCCCAGCAAGTTCTTCTGGATGTAATCCTGGCCACAGGCTTTTTCGGTTTGCCTGTTGTTCATCCGAAGCATCCAAGGCGGTTCCTCCCACCTTAGAGCTCTGAGCCTTGAAGTCACAATGATGAGATCAAACAAAGAAAATGTGGCCTCTTCATCCAAATATAGTGAGGGCAGTGGTGATCTCATACTGAGAGGAAACGGATCGAGATTGCAAGGCGAGACATCTGGTGGGGCAGAGTGAGATCAGCCAGGTGTCTCTCACCAAGCTGATGGAAAATAAGGCCAGCAGGACAGGCTCAGGCTACTGCGAGACTGATAGCACCACATTGTTTTCCTCCATCGTCTTCCCTATAAACAATGTGGCTGGTGCATCTAGCTGCTGGGAACTGGGTCAACAGCTGTCTGCTAGGTGTAGGGTTTTTGACCTTGTTGAAGGATGGCATGACAAACCATTATTGAATGTTGTTTTTTCTGTCTTGCTTTTCATTGTTGGCCCTGTTGCATTGGCAGTAAGAATGTAGCTTGGACATTTCACAGTGCAGGAACGTGCGGAGGCTTGTCTCAGACTATTCAGTTAAAGCAGAAATCGTGTTTGTGTGTGAGATTGTCGGTGTATGTGTTTGGCGGGAGGAATTTTGAGAGACTTTGTTTAAGCATGTCATCCGGTGGATGATAATAATAGTTTCTTGTCTGGTAGCCACGTAATCCAGTCAGATAAAGGCCCTGGCCATGTTCTACCTGTAGCCCACAGCTTTGATCCTACTGTCTGTCTTTTTTTTTACTTAGCTGCAATCCAAATATAATTAGAGAATTACATATTTCACTACACAGTGAGTAACTCAGTGGAGTGCATTCATATTTGGTTTACATGCTGTATCAACAACTTCGGAATTGCACTTAATAAGAGTGATAAAAAAGTAGCAACAGTGTAAATTCTCTTTGGTAAGACTTTGTTTAAAGGTTGGCTACATAACACATGCTTAAGTACTGAATAAAGAACTTATAAACCATATTTTAAATGTTTCTAAACAGTTTATGCCGGTAATCACTGAAATTGCTCCAAACCCTGCACTTTGGTAGAAATAGTTCCCTGCCGGCAGTTAAACAGATACCCTAGGAAGGAAAAAGATACCTTAGAGGTTATTACAGTTATTATGTTATATTAATATGTTGCCTCATATTGCTTGGAGTATGAATTTCACAGGTTAAATCTTCTTTAATTTCTTCTTTCAGATTCTTTATGCCAGTACAATACAGTATACAATAGGTCATCCTGGTCAGATCATCTTGCCATTAGCATATTACAGACATCCTGTAAGGCTTTACTGCTGAGCAGTGTTTGTACAGCTACATAACCCATACATAGGTTCTTCAAGACAACTTATACAGGCCTACACAGACACTTAAAGGCATGCTTCAATAGCCATCTTTTAGTATAAAAGGCTGCTTTGGTCAAATTTGAAGTCAAATTTACATATTGGTTGGTGCCCTGATGTTTTTTGGCTGAAATGACATAGCATGTTATAACAGCTGACTTTGCAGAGTTTGTAACAGTCACACAATACTGATCATGTGATGTAACTTACATTTTATAAACAGTGACATAAAATTAACTTCCCCTGAGTGCCACAGTGCAGACCTTTGTTCAGTCATCCTGACCTAGCAAGCTATTTCATATAATCAGCATTATGTCACTACGTTACCTGACATAGGCGGTATGTCAACTTGACATAATAAATGACGCCTAGTACAATAACTGCTTATAAGTATTGAAGTAGGTCTGTATCGGGCATCAAAGTGTTACCGCATATTCAGTTATGCTTTATAAGTATATTAATCAGTGCTTTTGCCTGTGCTATAAAGTCTATATGTATGTAGCCATTTAATAAAGGCTTACCAGTTTATCATAAACAGAATTTCCTTCCTTGTTTTAATGAGCAGCGAGTGTTTACTAATGGCTAGTAAGAGTTATTAGAGCATCGTTTCAGTACATAGTCACTGTGCTCTTAGTGCCAAAGACCTATGATTTGTCAAGATGTGTGAACACCTATAATTTACTTATTCTCCATTCGTTTAGTCAGAGCAAGAAAGCATCCTGTAATTTGTTGTGTATGTACCTGCATTTTCTGACTGTGATGTAGCCAGAATGCAATCACACATAAAACATTACTTACAACCCCCTGTGATTAGCTAATAGCAGAGGCCAAGATTTAGACTGTAAAGCCTTACAAAGAGTGACACTAGCTTATATCTCATTTGTTCTTCTTTTTGCTTGCTGTGATTAGCTACAGTGAAAAGCAACTGCTAACTAGCTCAGTCTCTCAGTCATTTTCTGCTAATCAGCATCGACTATTATTGTGCTATGGAATGGTGTAAATATTAAACAGAAATCTTCAATTAATTAGTTCAGCTTGTGCACCTTTGACATGCTCCAGATGTTAGTGAATCACAAAAAAGGGCCTTAGTGAAGTAGAGAGATGACTCTTGATTCAATTAGTCAAAATTATGTCCAAATCGTAGCATCAGATCTATAGGACCCATTAGCTAATGCTATGACCTAAGCTGAAGTGCATCTTTCCGTACATTCATTCTCGCAGGGTGTGTTGAGGCAGTTGTGTTTACTGTGAACATGGGAGGGAGAAATTAACGATGGTGTATCTTTTGAACTATGTGGTAGGGAAAAGTTCCTGCCTTTCATGATTTACAATGGAAAAGAGTGTCTGGCAGCAACGACCGCACTCAGTATCTCTCAGCAATTAAATGGAGCAGATTATTGTTTCTTTGCAGCAATATTCCATTAAGAAGTGTGGAAAATGATGGCTTCAGCACTAACCAGTGTGAAGATTTTCCAAGCCCTTGTTGCTTTTGATTTGTACTTTTTTTGACCATGTGATTAGTGATGTAGCTAAACTCCAGCCTGACCTTCAGCTCTTGTGTGTTTCTTCTCTCAGAACTCAGGTTAGCAGTGGCTCTCCAGACATTTCACCCCAGCAGACTGGAACATCAAGGACTGTCAAGCGCTACCCTTCATCCTCCGGGCCTATCACCTCCAACGCTCTGCCCAATGGCAATGGACACAGCAGCCATGGATACTCACATACTCGGCCCCGGTCATCCTCCAGCGGTCAGCTACCTGACTCCCATAGCAACTCCGTGTCTGCAGCAGGTTATAACCCCAGCTCTTCTCTCACATCTGCCATCCCTAGGGGTCATATCCATGGAAGTGAACTGTGTTTGGGTACAGCAGATACTCTTGTTAGTTGACAGACTGAGCACTGATATGTCTCCAGAGAAATACACACATAAACACGCACATAAATACAGGCACAAACAGAGACCAGCATGGACAAGCACCATTTGTCACTAACTCATGTTTGAACCTGCCCATGACTACGTATGCCTAGTTTCTTGCCTTTTTTTGTCTTATAGGGTTCAAGTAAGGTCCAAAACCTCAATCTAAACCTCTATAAGCCCTTTTTAGTGCCCTTCAAATAATGTTTAAGTTTCAAATAACTTAAACATGGATTTGTAAACAACTTCAGGAAAATCAGGAATAACTCTTTCTACAAAGTCACAAAATTAAACACACTCTAGGCCAGATATGTCTGAATTTACCTATAGCAATCCACAATAACCGCAGCTTATCATGCAAATATACTATAACATGCTCTGACTCTTCCCCCCTCAGACACATGTACTCCCAAGAGTTTAAACAGTGTTGTTCTGCCGGTAAATGCATTCTTTATAATCACACGTTTAAGGTTCATTCTTCCACCTGACCCCTATGTCTCCTACTGTTTTGAAGGACAGTTTGAGATCCTGACACAAATTCAGGCTTGTTTTTATAGGTAAGACTTACAGGTAGTGTTAATATATCCAAATAGACAAAATCCTTTTATTAGCAGGTTGCCATTTTTGTTGCTGCATGAAATGGTTTCTCAGTGAGCTAAGTATCTCGTTCAACTCCAATGTATCATTGAGTCTTTCAGGCTTATGCAAGGACATGACATCACTCAGACATTTTAGACTCAAAATTAGGTGCAATATGCACGTTTTGTGCCTGAATTCATAGAAAACTCGTGCATAAGAAAGATACAGCTAATAAGCTGGCTGTTTGGGCTTTATACTTACCAGGCAGGCTTACTGCAACTGAAACTGTCGTAAAAGGCTTAATACTTCGGGCCCTTGTCCTGAGAGTGAAACATTAGTCTGAGCGATAGAAATGGCATGAGTTCAGGCTTCTCTTTTCTATTCTCTGTCATAGAAGCACCATCCATTTGATATATTACTCCTAATGCCTTAAGGCCTGGTTCCTTTCCCCTGACCAAACTCTGAAGACACGCAAACCTGGAACAATATAACACATTTGGAGCCATATCTTTGTACTTTGGCTTCAAAGCCTCCCTGTCTCTCCTCTACATCTGAGCTGGAAAATTTCTGTAATTTATGTAAAGTGATAATTGCCAAATAAAAATCAATGCTAACCAATCTTGTTACGAAAAGAACAAGAGAAGAAAGGCTACATATGGACAATATCTTACAACACCTCAGTAATCATACTATAATTTCTGTCCAGTATTGTCTTCACCATCCCCTTTCTTCCCTGATTTACAGACAACAGGATTTGTATGACACATCTTTGTACTTTAGCCTCCCAGCTTTCCATTCACATCCGTCTCTTTTACATCAGAGTTCCTGAAGTTATATAATCTGAGTAAATTGATGACGAGTGCCATGTATAGAAATAAATCCACACTTACCGTAAGAACAGAAGAGCAGAAAGACTGCATATCGTCCAAAGAAAAACATGTATTATCCTTTTTGTCGATTTTTCCTTTTATGCATCATTTGAACACAGAAATTACTGTCAACATTAATTGATAAATGGATCAACAGAAATGGCTCAAAACTGCTTGGAAAAAAGTCCCTTGACGTACATTCAAATTTTATTGGGAATTTGCTATCTCCTGTAAAGCTGACATTTTTTGTTTGGACAGCAATGATATTACTGAACATCAGTTATTAAATGTGAGTTTCCATTATTCGTGTCAGTAAATAACCATTAGAGTAAACATATTAGACTATGAACTATTGAAAAGCTGCATGTTTTAACTTATCAGCCCAATTTGTCCATTTTTGGAATGTTTAGCCTCTAAATTCTGTATCAGCCATGTAGTGTTCATATTGGTCATGACCTAGTAGACAGTATTTATTAACACTCCAAAGTCATATTGCATCCCCATAAACACGAGTGCTCTGTTTTGTTTTTGCCCTCATTTGCAAGGCAACAGGAGTTGAACCTGTTCCCACCATTACACACAGCTTCCCTTCCAACAGCAAACAGACACACAAGCACCGCATATACACACATTCAAGCACTCGTACACAGACATCCCACCAGACACACACACACACACACCCCAACGCGTTATCCTCATGATAAAGTCTCCTGGAGCTAGGCCCAGGCTTTTAACTGGCCTCTCTCCTCCTCTGGAGAGTTTTTCGCAGTGACATATCCTTCCACCAGCTGGAGCGTGCCACTATCCAGGCGTTGGTCTACACGCGCACACACGCGTACGCACATCCACAGTTATAAACCTTCGTTCTCGCAGTGCCCGGAGGAAGGGAGTGCGTCAGTGGTGAAGATGCAGCAGCTGTATTTGTGCCTTCTGTGCGTTCAGCTTTTCCTCTCTCACTGCCGCTCTGATCTGCCTTATCCAGGAGCCAACCTGACGGCTGCCGTGGACCGCATCAAGATCATCTTCACCCCTATGGTGTGTCGGAGGACCTGTAATGGGGGGCGTTGCTACAACAGCTGTGAACGTGGAGATAAAACTACAATATACAGTGAGACCCAAGGCCCGGAACCCAAGAGCCAGGGCTTCAGACTCTGTGAGTACTTTATCTGTCTCTCTACATGTATGTCTTTTCCTTTGTCTCACTCGCTCTCTCTGCAAACAAAATAAATACTCATTATTGTACAGCATATACAAGGGGGTCTGGAGATTATTAATCACTCTGTTCCTTTCTCTATCACTCTTTATATGTATGGATACATAAATATATATGTATATATGACAATATAGGCCAGCCCATTGTTTTACCAATAGCACATCTGCTAACTATGGTTGGAACCACATAGTTGCAATGTAAGTGTTTTCCAAAACCATAGCTGGAACTATCAAGGTAACTACATGGTGAAATGACATAGTCCAAGCCATTGTTAAACAGCACTGATGTTTACTAAGACCATAGTTTAACTGAACACTCACAAACACTGTTGTGAAGTTTAATTTGCCCAGCATCTTCTGGCTCACCTGGTAAACAATGTATGAGCAACTTTCACATAGTGAGTTTGGTTCTTATGCAGGCCCGAATATGAGGTTTTCAAAGGGCAAACTATGCAGTTAAAGGCAGTTTTATTTTGATCATAGAGGTGAAAATCGCCCTGATCAACTCCAAAGTCAAGATTGCTAAGGAGTTATACCAGTAGCAGCTGCCCTTTACTACTGAAATTACTGCACATCTAAAATAATATAGATAATATACAATAAAGTATAAATAACGTATTTCTTTATCAAATATAGTTTGAAATGCAGAAACATCTGTGATTGAAAGCTTTCCTGCATTATCTCACATGACCTGACCTGCTGCCCCAAATATAGAAAAACAGAAGTAATGCACTATGAGTAGACACCTTAATTGCAAAGTTATGGATTTGAACCAGGAACCATCTATTTTCCTGCAGCATTAACATAATGTAGTGAGTTAACACACTAGAGTTACACTGACCACGTCTTCAGCCTACACCTTCAGATATGCACCGTAAACAACATTGTTTAAATTTGAACCATATTTTTAGAATGGAGGACATTTTCTTTGGCGAGGTTAATTTTTACATTATTACACCAATAACTTAACTGATATACTCAGAGCTCAGTGCTAGGGCCTGATATATGTATTTTAAGTGATGTTACTTTTCATGGGTTCCATTAAAAACATACTTTTCATACTTTCATTAAAGTTTATATTTCACTCTCGTCCATGATTCGCTAAATCCTTGTTAGCCATTTTGGCAGGTTATTTACTGCTAATTCATTAAAAGGTAAAGATCAAACCACTGCAGCTCAAACTAAGGTGGCTCCAACTTACATGAAGCAGACTACTGTGGCTTGGTCAAGCTTCAATGGTATTGGGAAACAGATGTTAGGCTGGTGTTTGTTAGCTCAGTGAGCAATGGTACTATGTTGGTTTAGCAGGTGCAGGTGTATAGAAGCCTACAGTCATACAGGTCTACCAGCAGTAGCACAAATTCCTAGTCTACAGGAAATTCTCCTCAGATTTGTGCCAGGGAAGGCGTCCATCTTTGATGGAAGAGTGTCTGAACATCCCAGATCCAGAAATTTGTCCTGTCCATGCCACATCCTATCACAGCTGTTATGCTTGCTCAAGAAGGCGTTACCCACTATTAGATTTCAATCACAGGTGGCAGACTGTCGCTTTGTCTGGTGAGCTTAGGAGCTCTTTAAAGCCCAGGAAATGTAAGTTATGGGCCCTTTAAAGTCCAGTATAAAGAGCCTAGTGGAAGTAAAAGTAGTCATTGAGTTAATACAGTAATAAAGATCATGCTAATAATAGGAATAGCAGTAAACAGCAAAAAATGGAATGTGTTTTATCTTCTTACAGGGGGTCTGAGAAGGTGGGGAGGGTGGGGGGTTTGCCTTGTATTGTATCAATTTTGGTGTTTCTGAATGGCCTCTTATGCAATTCAGCACAGCTTTGTTTTGCTTACTTGAGGCATTCTTTCTCTTGGTTGAGATGCACTCAAGGAAACTTTGAAAACGCAGGCGTTAAGAGAAGCAGACATTTCTATCCAAAAAGGAATTCCACGGAGAACAGCAGCCCTGTAGCTGATTCTATGTTCCACTAAACCCAGAGCACAATTTCCTTTCCTGAAAAATTCTTCCTCTCTTTTGAGATGCACTGAATCGAAACACTGAGCTCTAGAGACGTTCTTAGTTTAAAAGAGAACGGGATGAAACGACAGGCAGTAAAACAGCTCTGTGCCTGTATATAGGGAGTGTAGTGGTGGCGGGATACGGTTAAGCCACACATGTGGGAGTGCTCGTCCCACGCTCCCTCTGCTCTACCCCCCTGTGTGTGTGCGGTTTACACCTCGCTTTGAACCTGACCGTTAACCATTTAAAGTGCTCCCCAGGAGAGAGAGGTGGGGGGGAGCGAGAGAAAAGGAGTGAAGTTTAACACGGATTACATTAAAGCCACTATTATCCACACGGTTTATCCCAAAGCTAGCTCGGCAGGCCCGAGGAGAGGGAAACAATGCTGGGGAATGGGGCCTGCCACACAGGGAAAGCACACACTACCTCAGTGGACCTCTGTGTGGTTAATGAAGCATATTTCAGACACAAGAGATAAATTAACACCAGTGGAAATCTTGGTGCCATGCCAGGTCCATCCAGTGGTGATGGTGCACTTGTGTGTGAACTTCACCTCGTGCTTGCATTTCATTGGCTATGCAGGGCTACGGCTAAAATGCATTCTGTATATGTTTATGTTTGTGTGACTTTATGATCCAAAAGCAGTCATAATTCATGTTCATGTTCAGCAAGTTGTTTTTGTTACTGTGCCTTCAAGAATAGTGATATGTAAATGACCTCTGTTGTGATTGGCTGCTTTATGCTGTGTCTCACTCGAAAAAGTAATCCAGGTTGAAACCTGCTTTTAACATCAACATAAATGCTGCAGGCTAAGTGGGCGCTCTGTTAGAGCTCCTTTGTCATTAAGCCACGCCTGCCAAAAAGCCCGCTTGATTGATCAGCTAGGATGGAGCTCTGTTTTTACTGAAAAGTGGTCAACTTCCCACATGTTGTGTGAGGGCATACCAAGCTTGCTGGTAGACAAGTTGTATATAACAAATTGTGTTACATGATGATGTCACCTTGTAACAGAGAAAATTCCAATGAGCCGTTTCAGACAGTTTAGTAAAGTGGTTTCAGTGGGAGTGAGTTTTTCCCTCTGTACGACAAAAAGCCGTATAACACATTAAAGGGAAAACTGGAAAAAGCATATTAGGTCTCCTTTAAAATGGACATGCTACATTTGTCTTCACACAGGCCTTTTAAATTAGAATAATTTATAAATTACATTTCTGAGCTAAAGGCAAAAGCTTTACAGGTTATCGGACATGCATTTCTAATCATGCACATTGTGTGTGTTTGTGTGATTCATGGACATGTAAAGCATGTGCTTGAATTATGGATGAATGTTGTTTTTCGGGTTTGTACTCAAATTAATAGTTGTTTGGAACATGTCAGGGTACTCCAAACACTTCAATGGCTTGGCGGTGTGGGACGTGCAAAAATGCATTCCTGGCACCTAGCGCCGTTTGAACAAAGCAAGAGAATTACATTGCCTTTTCATTCCTGCTTCCTTTCCGAGGTGATCTCGGATCATTAAAAGCCTGTAAGAGACGGAAATTACTTGCTTGTGCAGTGAGTTTGATGTTGTTGGTTCCATTAGGAGTGTGAGGTGGCAGGTAAACACTTATCTCATGGCTGAACTATGTTCAGACTTCCAGATTGTTAAAGCCTGTGTGAACAACATGGCTTTCCCAGCTCCTCTGTGTTTAACAGTTACTGTACTCCTAAATTTAGACATGCCCTACTTTTGCTGGGTCTGTTTGGAGATGAGCAGTGAAATCTGGTGGCAGTTTATTGGAGGGGCCGTGAGCGAGTGTGTAAGTGGCATGTACACAGGAAAAAGACACAAGCCTGCCTTTTTGTGTGCTGGAGAAGGTGAGAGGCTGAGACAGAGCGCCAGAATTCATGTCATATGGTCAGTCTGTGATCTTTACAGTGCTCTCTCTCTCTCTCTCTCTCTCTCTCTCTCTCTCTCTCTCTCTCTCTCTCTCTCCCTCTCTCTCTTCTCTTCTCTTCTCTTCTCTTCTCTTCTCTTCTCTTCTCTTCTCTTCTCTCCTCTCCTCTCCTCTCCTCTTCTCTCCTCTCCTCTCCTCTCCTCTCCTCTCCTCTTCTCTTCTCTTCTCTCTTGACTTTATCACTTCTCCTCTTTCTTTCTCTCTCAGCCCCTTTCTTTCTGATTACTCTTTTTCTCTTTCTTACTATTTCTGTACCTCCTTCTGTCTCTCTGTCATTTGACTTTATTGCTTCTTCTCTTCTCTTCTCTTCTCTTCTCTTCTCTTCTCTTTTATTTATCACATCTCTCTCTGTCTCACACACACACACACTCACTCTACCCCCCTCTTCCAGTTCAGTTTTTCTCTTTCTCAATCTGTATCTTCTGTGCTTCTCTTCTCTTCTCTTCTCTTCTCTTCTCTTCTCTTCTCTTCTCTTTTATTTATCACATCTCTCTCTGTCTCACACACACACACACTCACTCTACCCCCCTCTTCCAGTTCAGTTTTTCTCTTTCTCAATCTGTATCTTCTGTGCTTCTCTTCTCTTCTCTTCTCTTCTCTTCTCTTCTCTTCTCTTCTCTTCTCTTCTCTTCTCTTCTCTTCTCTTCTCTTCTCTTCTCTTCTCTTCTCTTCTCTTTCTCTCTTCTTTCACCTCTCTGTCTCTGTCAGACTTTTGGCTTTATCACTTGTCTACTCTACTTTAACTCTCTCTCTCTCTCTCTGGGTTTGTTTTTCACAACACACTTTCTCTGAGCTCCATCATGTACAAAAAATCAAATATAAAGACAAAGACAGACATGAAATCTTTCATTTTTTTTTACATGCGTCTGTCTTTTATCTCTGCTATCCCTGTTTTCCCAGCACTGTTTAGAAAGTGTTTTTAACAGATGAGAGCGTGTGCCTTCTCTGGATCAGTGCAGAAATATTTTCACTGTTTTGTGACTACAAAGCCTTTTATTGCCAAAAGCTGCCTAGGCGTTTTTCACTGCAGCTCTTTGAAGTCTGACTGCAAGCGGGTTCAGTTTGGGGAGCTCTGACGCCCCTGGTCACAGGTATGTGGGGCATTGGGCACTCCTGCCAAAAAGATAAGGAGAATTAAAGGGCTGACAAATCTCTCCATCATACTCCAGCTGTTGTATCATTCCATTGTTGCTCTCTGCAACTGTGTGATTGCAGTACATAAATCTCCACCTACACAACAGCACCATCAGGACTTACCTGCTCTATATAAAGCGGGAGTATTTCAAGGTCTGGCTTCTGGACTGAAACTGATCAGTGTTGTTGCTGCCTTGGTGGCCATGTGTTAGCATTACAGAATATATATTTGCACAGGAAACCTGGAACTGGTCTCAGAGTGACAAAACGTACGATTCTGTCTACTCTCTGAGTATTTACATGAACGGCCAGTTCAGTTACACCAACCTAGAATATCAGTTTCGTTTGACCTCACGAACACCCTGCACATTTACTCGGTCTGCTTGAGTTCAGTGGTTTTCACATGAATCTGCCTGTTCATTGGCATACAGGAAGTTATTAGAGGAGCTCAGGAAGGCATTATTAGTCGAAGGAAGCAGAGGTCAAGCCAGTAACGTCTGCTCACTAATATGAGGACCATCTTAGTGTGCTTCCCCTGAGGGCAAATTTGAGACTTCGTAAATCCTTTCCTGAACAGGAGCTGTGTTCCTGAATGAAGGATGTTGCCGTATACGCACAGCAGCCCACTTCAGGAACTTTGCTGCCCCCAGAAAGCCTCATTACTTTGCCCCCCTGCTTGTGCCTATTTGTTGTGACTCAATGTGGTATGAGGATACATAAATCAGTCCAATTAAAAGTGATGTTCTTTTGGTTTCATGCCATTCCACTTTTCAGGTTATGAATGTGTGAGTGAGAAGTTACAGTTAGGCCACTTTTCTCTCCTGTTTGCTGGTTTTTGTTTTCCTGTGTCAGAGTACGGGATCGTTTGTATTCATTTTCTTTCTCTCTTTATGTCATTTAGTCTTCTGTCAGATTCCCTGTTTGAATGGAGGACGCTGTATTGGGCAGAATGAGTGTTGGTGTCCATCAAACTCGACGGGGAAATTCTGTCACCTTCCAGCTCCCACTCCCAGCAAACCCACGCCCAGCAGAAGGGCCAATAGCAATGGAGGGCAGAACGGCTCCTCCCACTCCATGTACACCCTGCCTCTGTCTAACCAGCAAGGTAAGGATTGTATGAAATCCCTCTGGTCAACAGATAAGGAAAATCATAGACAGCAGAAGCCTGCTGGAATGTTAGGGTCCTGTCCAGTGGTGGTGCTATGATCTTTGAATTTCCTTGTCCTGCAAAATGTTCAGTGTGAAAACCGCACTGTTTTTGCCTTCGATCAAAAGTTACTAGACTACTATCAGTTTCCGATAATGAATGTAGCTATTTGCACAGAAATATCTGCGGCTGATTTGATGTTTTAGATTCCTAAACTGATGTCTTTACACCCAGTCTTTACACTACGATGGCTATACGATCACACAATCACATGAAGCATAGTAGTAACTTTACTAATGTTACCAGTCCTGCTTTCTTGTAGAACCGCTTTGCACCTCAAGAGCCAATGGTGAGTTACTGTAGCATCGAGTCAGCTATCTGTCTATTCTGTTGAGGAATATTTTGAAGTAAAGAAATTCCTAAAAATAGCACTTTAATGACCAACAATATGATTTTAATTTCGTACAAAAATGCAAAAGTGTCCTGCAATATATGTATATATATAAAAAAATAAAAAAATAATTATACATAATAATTGATATTTCTGAACAGATACACAAATACTCTATTGTAGTCTTTTTGACATACTTTCAGTTTATTTCAGTCAGTCATCCAAAGTAATTCAGAGTCAAATCATAAACTCCCACTTTCTACAATCCTAAAACTATATTTAATTTACCCATATTTCTAAAAGTCATCCACTAAAATGTGGTGATTTCGCTGGTGTGGTAATAAACTGACAGACTCTGGAGGAGACCGTTTCTTGAAGAAAACATAACTGCTTAAATTAAAGAAAAGAAGAAGAGAAGCTGATGTTCATTTCATTACATTTACATTTCAGGGATTTAGCTGACGCTCGTATCCAGAGCGACTTACAAGGTTATTCGTATTACAGGTAGGCCAGTGTAGTGTTAGGAGTCTTGCCCAAGGACTCCTATTGGTATATCTCAGCATTTGCAACTTAGACTGGGATTCAAACCCCCATCTCCCACATGAGGTGGTAGCTCCCTGGTGGGTAGAGGTGTTAACCGCTGTGCCACACCAACCACTATCCAAATACGTGTGCTTTGGACACTATCCTGTCCAAAGCACGTATTTAACAGAGCCAAGATGGTTGCAGCATACATTGGGCAAATGGCAGTACAAAGATAAGGTTTACTATACATATAGACTATACATATGCAGGTACACCATACACTACACGTATTCGAGTTGGGAAAATTGTCATGCCTCTATGACAGACCTCCGTTTTCTTATTGCACACTTTGCACAAAGCTTTTTTCTCATCATCGAATAGTTTGAAGTGCTGGATTCTGATGCTGCTTTGCTCTTCCATGTGTGGTGCAGTTTGCAATTCTGGGGCAAGGTGACGTGGATGTCTGGCAGTCGAATCTTACCAAACCGGCTGCAGCTGATATATTTAAATATTTCCATATACTAAAATTGTTTGCGACAGCCAGTTAATGATCAGTTTCAAAAATACGTAATCAATTAGATTCATTGGAGCATCATCAAATTCACATCTGACTTTTGTCATTCACTTAACATGTGTTTGTGTCAAATTCGAATCATTATAGTATACCCCTCCTTTCCTCCTCTTCCTTTCCACCTGATAAACACAAATGTGGCACTGGTAGATTTAAAGTGTACAATCTGTTGTGTTTCTACATAATTGAACATTACAATGTCCAACAACTGCAAGATCTAATGGTTAAAGACATGAAATACTGTTCAAACAGACAAATTCTAACTGTCATATTTGATTCATGTTTTTCTGCTGAAGATGAAGCGCATTTTTTCGGAGCGCTTCGTATTGTTCACAGAGTGTTTTTCCCTTAACAAACTCATCACCATTATAAAAGCCAGAGTATGCCTGACCAATGCCAAAAATGCACACCATAACAAAGAACCACTGTCGTGTTTTTCATATTCTTTCATATTTCTTCCAATTCCTTCCCTTGTTAATATTAAATATTCCCCGTCTCTTGGCTTTCCCTGCGTTCCGTCGTTCCTTCTCCGTATGCAGCGTTAAGTAGAAGCAGAAGCTCTCTCAGATGTTCTACAATCCGCTGCATTCCGTTCTCCTCTCTTTCACAGCGCGACCCCGTGTTCTAATAAGACTAATTCAGTGGCAGGGATCACATCTGGCCGCTGTTACATCACTGTACAAACATCCCAGTCCCTGTGTGGCAAGTGATGGTGCCTCGCTGATGAGAGGGAACCATTTAAGATGCTTTCTGTATTCTATCAGACACACTCTCCAGGACGGCTGATTTATGGAAGACTTTATGAAAGCTTCTCTTTCTGTGAGATTTTGCTTGGCACTTTTCGTGATGGACTTTCTCGGGTGTCAGATGGTCAGGGGAGGGCTTGCATTTCCTACTATTTACCGGTTAAAGAGCCAATTTCCGCTGGGTTCTGATTCATGAAATAGTAAACAGATGGGGGTGCGTTTTGATTTAGCAACTGTTTTTGGAGTTAAGCTCATTTGGTAACTATTTTGAAAGAGCACACAGATTTGTCAAATGGTGTTTTGGTATTAGATAATTTGATGTAAGACAGCTGTGTTATGGTCTTATCCTAGCAAAACATTCTGTGCAAGATTTAAAAGTGCTAAACACATGGTTTTGTCCCTTTATATGTTTATCAGATGGCTAGTGACATTTGCTCACATGTGATTGTCAGGAATTAGCCTGGTTAAACCGCTTCCTGGCTAAAATATAACTTTATTTGTTTAGGCTTCTAGAACTGACTAATTAGGGCCAATCCCCTAAAGAATTCCAAGGGAAGCACCAAGCTCACCTCCTGCAGCATTCCTGGTTCACCGGGTTCCTCTGGCACATGCATTTTGTCTGCACTGTGTCAGCTTTGTTTTATTAGGAGCATCACTGTTTCTGACCCCACGTCAAAGCGCTCAAGCAGCTCACCGAGTGCAGGTCAAGGTTTTGTTTGGTGTGGTGGAAAAGGGTAAACACTGGTATGCAGCAAGCACGCTCACGGGGTGGGTCGTGATCCAGCATCACTCTTTTCATGTTGACAGAAGCGCGGCATATCCAAAGATGCTAGTTTAGCATTTGCAGATGTTCCCAAGCTTACAGTCCGACTGCAGGCCTGCGAGACACTTCCTGACTGTCTTGTGTAAAGAGGAAAGCCATCGTTAAGAATGAGCTAGTGCACTCTGGCAGAACCAGAGTGAATCTGTTCCACAGCATGAAAATCAGAGCGGAGTCTAAATTGGATGAAATGTGCTTAAGTGATTGGGGAAAAGTCTGCACTGCAATGGCTACATCATTGAAAAATGAATTTTGTCATGTTGATGTCATGTGATGTCATTCTCTGTACTGTGCTCAGCCTCCATGCTCCCCTCACTGGTGAACGTGCACGTCCAGCACCCTCCGGAAGCTGATGTTCAGATCCACCAAGTAGCACGGGTCAAACCTAGTCAAGCTGCTGATGGAGTGCACTCGGTCCAGCAGCGCTCTCAGCCTGGTAACGGCCACGCCAACGGGAATGGGCACTACAGTGAGCACAGCCATGGGCAGAGCGGTGGGCACACTCATCACCACAGGCCTCATCACACTCTCAATGGATATGTGGGAAGATGCTTCCAGGAAACAATTGATGGGCAGGTATGTGAACATATTTACATGAGACTGATTGCCAGTCTCACTTCCAAGATCGGTACTTGTATTATTGTGTGCTTATCTGCATTTAGTTACTGTGCAGTCAGTATAATTGCCTAAGGAACAGTTGCAGCCATGTTCAATATCAACTTGCATTACTCAATCCCATCCGCTACTAACTCATTTTCTGACCTCACCTAGTCTGATCTTCATTTGGACCTGTTTCCCTGATTACACATCAGGATGCTCATCCCACTACAATTACGATTACGAAACAGATAAACCTGATTAGCTCAGCCATGGTAAAAGTTATCTTAAAATAAGATCATATGTAGAAACACCTCACCCACAATAAGCTTACACATCCGCTAAGGGAAGCACACAGTTTTCAAATTCTCAGTATGTAAACTATGTACTTGGCTAAGAACTGAGTGACTTCAAGTTTGTAGGTGTTCGCTGTATAATGTGTAATTTGATGAGGGACCCCCAAATTTCTACACACATATATAATAAGAAGAACCAGTAGTACATACCATTAAAGCCACCCTCTTATTTTATTCATTGTCCATTTTTTTAGCTCTGCTTACCATATGGGAGCACTCTGTAGCTCTACAGTTACACACTGTAGTCCAACTGATTTAGTGCGTACTAAATCATTTAGTGCATGTTAGTCCCCTTTTACCCTGTTCTTCATTAATCAGGAGCCCACAGGACCACCACCAAGCAGGTATTATGTGGGTGGGGGATCATTTAGTGACACTGATGTGGTGGTGGTGTGTTAGTGTGTGTGGATCAGACACAGCAGTGCTGCTGGAGTGTTTAAACACCGTATCCACTCACTGTCCACTCTATCAGACACTCCTACCTTGTTGATCCACCTTGTAGATGTAAAATCAGAGACCATAGCTCATCTGCTGCTGCAGAGTTTGTGTTGGTCATCCTCTAGTCATGCATCAGTGGTCAGGGGACGCTGCCCACAGGATGCTGTTGGCTGGATAATTTTGTTTTTTGGACTGTTCTCAGTCCAGCAGTGATACTGAGGTGTCCAGCAGCATGCTGTGTCACCAGCACAACACACACTAACACGCCACCACCACATCTGGTCTTATTAGTTAGCATATATGTGCTTTTGGTTTGCAGCTTAAATACACAACATTACAGCCTGCAAACAGAAAATGTGAGGTGCAGATAAGGTGTAGAGTTCAAAACTGCCTACCATACTGCATGCTACATTGCAGAATGCACTGGTACTGATGGTGCATCTTGATTACAGAAGGCAGTTTTAGATAAAGCACAAATCTGCCCGCAAGCAATAATCGCTTTCTGTCCTTACACAAGCACGAGTTTAAAGAAAAGCTGCTTCAGAAGAGATGGAGGATTTAGCTTGTGGTACTGTGTCGCAGAAAACAGTCTCTGCTTCCGGTCTACACCTTAGTCAGTATATAAAGTGAAGTTTGCCACTCCCAGGTTCCTAACATCAAAGGCATTATGATCTGAGGCTGAGTGGTGGCACCTGCTGTCAGGCTGCAGGCGTGACTCCGTGTGTCTGGAAGTGCAAGAACACTATTACTGTTACTGTTTTTGTGTTGATAGGGAATAAATTCACAAAATGCTTCAGCAAAGAGGATTAATATGCGTGGTGCTCCAGAACTACTAGAATGTAAGCCAAGTAAATTATTTCACAGTGGCTGAAGGATGGTAGTGTACATGGCCTAGATATGGCCCTTAATTGTCTCTGCTTGGCCAGTCAGTAGCCTTGACAAGAGAATGCTAACAGAACTCGTTATGATTCAGCATTGTTTCCATTTAAGACGACACGTCTGTATAATTCAAATATTGGCCAGTGTATTGGGAATCGAGAGCGTTGCCAGTGCCCTAGTAAGGTATTTGACACAGCACTAGCTTGGCTGTCCCACAATTTACGAATTACCAGGAATTCAGCGGGGGCTGATCCTAATCTGCTCTCACAATTAGCTCAGAGCCCTGAGCGGCGTGCCAGGGGAGGAGAGAGTGGAAGCAGAGGCTGTTTTTGTCCTCTTTAACCAGACTCAGCTGCTCCTCAACACAGACTGCACTTTTTTCAACGTGAGGAGGCACACTCTGTCTGTAGGCCGTTTCAAACACAGCACGCCTTCCTATTCAGATTTAGAAAGAATCGAATACCTCTGAATCAGAGAGAGTAAAGTGGGACACTCCAGAAGATGAGATAACCCCACTGATTATTCTGGCCGCCTGTGTTTCACGCAACTCCGCTGAGGCTGGAATAGGCCTGGGTTTCATAATATACCTCCAAAGGCTGTTCCAAAGCCTTTTTTTAACATTTAGCCCTCTCAAAAAAAGCCCTTTGTGTTTGTTCAGTTCTGTAACAGGAGTCGATGGAATTCTGTGTTGTGCTATTGTGTGTTTGTGTGCTTGTGTTGCAGTGTGGGAAACCTCTGCCGGGCCTTACCAAGCAGGAGGACTGCTGTGGCAGTGTGGGGGCTTCATGGGGTCTGAACAAATGCACAGAGTGCCCAAGCAAACCTGGTAAGACACACATACACCACAGACAAGAAAAGAGTTACTGGCCAGGTACATTTTTGTCCTTCAGAGGTGCAGCCCCTAAGGCATGATTTGGCAAAATATCGCACGTATATAATTTTCCACTTAGCCCAGATGTTGTGGATCAGCCAAGACATGTTTTGTGTCCAAAGTTTACTGATTTAATTTAGCACTAGAGCTATGAGGCTAACAGTGCTAGCACACACACTAGAAGTCAATGGTCACCCAGGTCTTTTCTGTAAGTAAATCTCCAAATCATTAAGGGGCCACAGACTTGTCAGTGTGATTTAGCGTACAGTATGGCTTACTATAAACTATGGAAATGAACAACCGGCATGGTGTAACTGACCACAGCAGACAGCCGTTTTACACAACACACATGCACGGCATATGTACGCTAAGGATCCTGCTCAGGATTTGCACAGGACCTGTTCTGTTTATTAATCTTTGATAATCTTACATTTTTAACTGAGGACATATCATTGCTGTCCAACAAAATACATGTATCTCCATTTTTGTGGATGTTTCGCTATGCATCATTTGAACACCGCAGCTTTACACTGTGTGTAAATGGCCCAAAATTGCCTGGTAAAAAAAAGTCTGGTTCGACTTACACTAAAATGATATTAGGTTTTTGTCTTCAACTGTAAGTTGCCTTTTTGGAGATACTTGACATTTAATTTAACAGTGGTGATATGCTTATAATATACATTTTTAGAAATGTAACATTTATACATTTACAAATTTAACATGTATTTTATACATTTAGAAATTTAACATGTAATTAGTAGCATCCACAAGCCTGCACAACATGCATGTTCAACTGTGGCTTTGTTTCGTTGACTATAAAAGAGAGCATTAAGTTTCCTACACTATAGCAGTTTGAATGAAAGTGATGGGAATATATACAGAAATGATCTGGATGACTATTGACTGCTAGTGTTGGTTGGCATTGTTAGCCTCTTGGCTCATCATGGATAAACTAAAAAAGGCATTTGGACACAAAGTATGTCTTGACCTTTTGACTACATTTGAGGCAGGTGGGAAATTGTGAGGTCTAAGTATGCATTTGAGTTTTCAATGTTTACTACATTCTCAGTCACAGGAGGAGGGTAAATATTTTCATAGCTCTTTACATTAAAACAGAAAAAGGCTGGAATCATGAAAGAGTGGAGTGCTATAAACTACAATGTAAATATTCTTTGAATGTACTATATGTAAGTGTGCATTTGTTCCATGTGAATGCATTATATTATTATATTACATATATTCTGTCTGCATTCCATTCTATATTCCAATCCTGTCTGTTTGCTTGCTTAATTGCATTGTGTTTATTGTGTTGATATATATAATTTTGAATTTTTTAATTATTTTTATGTAAGTACACTCAAAGCACATTTTTTATGTAATAGATATGTTACAGGAATCTTGTGTCTCATTATGCTACTGAAGACACAGTGCATTCCTCCAAAGGAGAGGTCTGTGGTTATGGAAACCAAGCAATGCAACTTACGCAAGCCAGCATTTCTGTTCAGGGCAGCTTGGCTAAAGTGAAATGCTACACACCATGACAGATATCTTAGTATTACCCAGGAAAAAAAAACAGCACAAGCAAGCCCCTCCTATTCCTCGAATCTGTGGTCCTTTTGAAAAGCCGCAGTTCACCCTCCGGGTGGTTTTGTTTGTGTATATGAAATAAAAGTTGACTGTTGCTGCTGTTGGCAGCCCTTAACGCTGTGTGGGTAAGTACTGTTACATTGTGATTTGAGTTGTCTTGCTTTTTCTATGGATACATGTTTGTTGCACCACATAAATGTTCACTCCCCACATCCATTTATTATCTCACTTATGAGGTAGGAGCGTGCACTTGCCCTTTATTCTGTATGTACCAATGGGCAAACACAACTCCCTATTAAGCATCTGCAATCATCTCTAATCTGACGCAGACATCGGCTCACTTGCGGCTATTCTGTAGATCATTGGCGGCCATTGATTCTCTTTTTTCCGCCTGCCAGAAGTTCCAGTACCAAGATCTGTTTCCATGCCAGATGTGTCTGTGCTCCCTGTTCTTTGATGTGTGGATTAATAGAAATTTCCACCCATTCTCTCATTTTCAGTTTGTTTGGGAACAATTCTGAGAGCAACTGCTTTGGGAGCGTTGGGAGTAACCCTGCAGGCTGTGGTGCTGTTGAATGCATGCAACAGTAAATATGTTAACAATAAGTCTCACTCCAGGCTGATCAAAAGCAGAATTCAGATTGTGTACAAGTAATGAATAAGCTGCATGAATTAGACAGCGAGGGTTATGGTCCATACAGTGCACTGTTCTTGCATTATTAGGTGTTAAATCTGTACAGTTTGTCTCCACCTTAACTGCTGTTTTATGTGTAAACCTCAATGCAACTAAGGGTGCTTACACAGTAGTGACGGTCATTAACACTGTTGGATGGTTTCAGGGTTTGCTGCAACGGATTCTGATGTGGAAACATGTCAACCAATAGAAACCTAACCTAGACCCTGTCTAATGAGTGTCTAATCAGACTCTGTTTTCTGTTTGGCCATCACTCGCTGTACAAACTCCACCCCAATCCAGTTGCAAAAATGCTTTCCCCTCTGTCTTCGGATTATGTAGTGTGTTGACACCCTAACACTGCGGCCAGCATGCACAATAGCCTTGAAATGTTCTGTGATGTGACCACAATATGTCCAAAAGTTAATGTTTGATTTCCTAACGCTGCATTTACACTGGTCTGGCACAGTGTCAATAGTTTAAACACGCCCAACTAAATAGAAGTATTGGCTAACATAAATACTCTACAGGCTTACACTTAACAGTTATACCCCTTACACTCTTGATGTATCACAGTATAATTTTTCTCTATTATATATTTTTTTGTGCCCAATGTAAAAGCTCTTGTTACTGTTTTAGTTTTGTGAATATTCATGATGGGCAGACCAATAGAACTGGTCCAAAATTGTTAAAAAAAAAAATCTTAACTCAACCTTTATTGCAAATTAAGGAAATTGTTTTATCCTCCTGTATAGGTCCATTGTATAATTCCAGTAGGTGCCAATAAGTGATATTTTATAGTTTAAAGTATTTACTTTTATTCTAAAGAAAAGCACTAAGCTAAACATAAGGGACCCTTCTATAAGTAGCCATGGCTGAACTTTGGATTGGTCACTTGAGTTTCAGAAATAACACATGGGCGGAATATGTCTGATTTGTGTCTGAAACTGGCTTAGCACTTTGGGCCCTGATTTTCTTATTACAGCATAAGTTATTCTTATTACATACTTTGATTTCCTTATGTGTAAAAATGTGCTCTCTACAAGACACGCTGCAAGTGTAAAGCTAATGTATTGTTCTTGGCGTCTGTGATAGTTTTGACTTTTTTTAAGCTATCTGTGTGCGGAGGAGGCATAGTGGAGGGGGTTGTTTTCTGAGTGCAGTGAAATCTTTCTAATGGAGCTGATGACAGTGAAGAGTGCCCACCATTTCCATCTTACATGCGAAGCTACATCCGTTACGGATGCAATGCATTACCATCTCAGATGTTGCAAATTTTTGTCGGTAATGAAAACCAGACAAAATAACAAGCAGTCCACTGGGCTTAAAGAATAAGTTTGGCAAAAATTCAGATTCATGCCGTTTCCTCCTTAGCCCAATATGAAGTTGATCTGCCAAGACATGTTTCTGAAGTTTGCTCTGGAGAATAATGTAATACGATAATAGAAGTTTTAAACACTAGTTAGCCTGGTGCAAACTGCAGGTGTAAATCAAACTGACTCAAATTGAGTTGAGTTGTTCTGACATTCAGTTATCTATACAACTAGGCAGTTGGTTACAGATGGTTTTAGCCATGTCATGTACGTTTGTTCATTTTCATTAGTAATCAGTGGTGGACAGTAAGAAAGTAAATATAATTGGTTCTGTACTTAACTAGCATTTTTAGAGCATCTTAACTTTCCTGAAGTGTTTCCATCTGTGGGGTCTTTTTTCTTTAACTCCACTATATATAAAAGTGAAATATCTCACTTTAAACCCACCACATTATGGCCAAATCTGACCTTCCTTTGGCTTATGTGTGCATAAAAACATAATATAACAACACAACAGAAGTGAGAAGCAAGCCCACCAATCAAGGCACAGCAGTCACTTTGTTTTGAGCTGTTGTACAGAGCTTGCTTCTACCTGATGGAAACTGTTCCCCTTCAGTGTTTTGTGGTTATGATCATTTGAACAGGAATCAGACTGTTTAATGACCTTCTATGAAAAGATTGGACACCTGAGAGTAACACTACTATTACTACGACAACTACTATGAGAGTCGTTTCACCTAAAATGAGTTGATGAAGTAAGAATCTTGTTCCAGAAATGATAATATAAAAAATTAGAACCATAATAAATCCTGCTACTTTTACTTTGTACTAAAGTACATTTGAAGGTACATACTTTAGTACTTTTATTCAAGTGGAGGTTTAAAAGGATATACTTCTACTTTTACTGGAGGAATATTTTATCTTGGTATGTCTACCTTAACTTAAGTACATGGTTATGTACTTTATCCACTACTGTAAGTAACTGAATGTCATAGACATACTTAAGCAATTAATGACAAATGTGTCATATTTTAGGCATGTAGCTTGCACTATGCTAATTGGTGGCATATAAACTTCAATTAAGTATTAGCTACTTCAGCCTCAGAGCTCCACTGCAAGCAAACTCTGGACAAACATGTCTGGGCTCATTGGATATATTTCATTGGATCTGAAATAAGAGTATGTTTGGACTGTGTGAGCATTGAAAACAGGGTGTGGCAATTGCTAAACCTCTTTCTTTGCTCTGGTTCTGATGAAACTGTATGTGAACATGTTTTAATTCGTCGAGTTCTTCTCAGTGAACCAAATGCAATTCTCGATTGCAGTTTCTACATTTAATAGATGTTTGAGATCTTCCTGGCAGTTAGGTTTATGAACTTGACCTGTGTTAGGAAATTTTAGGCGCAGTTAAGAGAGAGTCCAGGACATAGACATCAACTGAAAGAGAAAGAGAGTTTGTATCCATGTTTTGGGTTCTTGTGTTACACAGGCCATGGGAACTGAGGTATTGCACTGCTCTACTGTGATCCCAACTGGTTTAACTAAGCTATCGAGTGGCCAGAGAGCCATGCCAGAGAGTTTGAGGTCAAAGCTAATTGATTAGCCGCACTGTTGTCTATGTGTGAGCCCTGTGCGAAATGTCTTAGCCAATGTGTTACAGTGCTGTAAAGCAGAAGGCTGCAGATGGGCTGACTCCTGGCCGCGGCCGTCTGCATGTCCAGAAACAGGTGTCTGGACAAGGGCCTGAGTTTCTCCAATGATCAGCAGGATTAGCAGACACATAGTAACACAAAGAGACACACGAGGACAGTGAAACTAGATTCAAACTCACAGAACGAGATGAGAAAATGTGAGGGACATGGTGTTAAAGAGTTTAACATGGAGTAATGAGAGGAGCCAGACATGAATTGGCTGTTCGAAAGCCACGCCAAGGGGTCAGCACAAAATGTCACGGTTCCTAATCGTTTCCAAAACAAGCACAGTTTGCCAAAATGGATAGACAACACAGTGTAAGGAAAACGTGCTAAGCGTCGCTGCTCCAGATATTTTCAGATGTTATTTAATTTGTGGTGGAATAATTTGGGCTTTTTTCCTGCTAAGCACAGCAGAGTGAGATTAGTGGTAGTGAGTTTTTGGGGCGTATCCTAGAATTTGAAATGACGAGATTCAGTCAGTATTTTATTACACTGCCAGCTTGACTCACGCACATATACCCAAACCCATCCCTCTATGAGCCGTAGCAACATTACTGGAGGTGCATTACTTTATCATTAGCATTAGTGTTCTAGTGTTCTACTAAAACCGTGTTCTACTGAAATCGTTTTTTTGGGTGTTGTTTGGGAAATTCATTAAGCTTTAGTAATGTAAGATTGTGAGAAGTGGGCTTGTGCAACTTAACAAACGACACCTTACAGAAATCTCATTGTCAGTGGAACATCCAGGATGTTTCCTTTCCTCTCCTGCAGAAGAGCTGCAGTTTGCTGTAGTACTGCACTGAGGATGATGAAAGTGTGCTCCACATATAGGGTTACCAGGGGTCCAGTTTGGGACCAGTTTTTGGGTCCAATTTTGAGCTCCAGTGTCCTGTTGGAACCACTGACCGCACATTAAAATGTCTGAGTCTCAATCTAAATGCAGTTTTTTTGGTTGTTCTTCTTTCTATTTGTTATTCTCTCTCTCTCTCCTTTTCCTTCTCTGTCTGTCTGTCTGTCTCTTTCTCTCTTTTTGTCTCTTTCTCTGTCTCTTGCTCTCTCTTCCTCGTTCTCTCTCTGTCTGTCTGTCTGTCTCTTTCTCTCTTTTTGTCTCTTTCTCTGTCTCTTGCTCTCTCTTCCTCGTTCTCTCTCTGTCTGTCTGTCTGTCTCTTTTTCTCTGTCTCTCTCTTTCTCAGTCTCTCTCTTTCTCTTTTCTCTCTCTTTCTCTTTTCTCTCTCTCTCTCTGTCCCCATATCTATGTCTTTCTCTTTTTCCTTCTCTTCTCTATCTGTTCCCATCTCACCTCCCTCTTGCATATCGTATGGACAGCCCTCATTTGGAGAAAACTACCCAACGCTTACCTACCAAAACTACCCTACCCCCACATCCCCCAGCCTGGTCTTTAGTCTGTCTAGTTTGCCACACCTGTTTAGACATCTTGTCGTCCTGTAAGTTCCTCTGTGAGGAAAAAGTAAACTTTGTTTTAGGGATGATTGCAAAAGAGACAACTTGTCCCATGAGTAATGAACTGAGGGTCTAGTCACTAAAGAGTTACTGAAATGTCTGGTTATGCAAAATTAATTCAGTGCAGTTGTTTGTATCAGACAAGTTTTCCAGCTTACTTTCATAAAAAAGTATATCATCGCTGTCCAAAGGAAAACAAGCATCTCCTCAATGGTACGTTTACTGGAGAGGGCAGAAACGTTGCATAGGACATCTGCATCAAATGATGCAGAAAAGTAATACATGTTTTTCTTTGGACAGCCACGTTATGCATTCACATAAACAAGATAAGTAAAAGAGACTGAGTCAGACACAGAGAAAGTAGGACACGTCAGTATTAAGAGAATTAGTGACATTAACTAAAGGGGTCACTAACTATACGGAGGACCTTAACTAAACTGTAAACTGATTATAAGCTTCCACGTGTTCTATCCGACTCCACTGAACTGGGCTTCAGACGTGTCTCACTGGATGTGGCACAGTGCTGCTCTGCTCTGCCTATGAATCTGTAGGACTGAGACACTTCCCTTATAGATAGACTCACTCTCCCAAGGGCCCAAATAAATCACCCCTTCTACAGGAGCCCTGACCCATACCCCATTTCCTTTCGAGGGCCAGTGGAGTCAGTAGTAATCTCTGTCCCCCCCTTTGAATCCTTTAACCCCACCCGCTCCCCCACTCAGATCCTCCCCTTCTGAACCTTTTCCCCTGCCGAGGGGACGACTCTGTCTTGGAGATGTTTTTCACAAGTATCAGGATCAATAAAATTTGACAGGGTGGAGCGTCCAAGCCAAGTTCCACATCCTGCCACATGAGATCATCCTTTTCCCCTCAATCTGCACCACAGCGCTGTTTAATCTGCTCTTAATCGAGGGCGAAGGAACACTCTTGTCCCGTTTTATAGGGCACGATCAGGACCGAACACTTGTTAATGACCAACATCAAAATTAGCCGTCCTGTGTAATAAAAGGAAAAAAGAGATAATGGGATGTCTGATCCAGTTCCTACACACCAAACCCCCCCCCACCCCTCCAGACCTCACTGCACTACAACTAAGAGCTTCAGATCAGTCTTAAAGGCAAATAGAAATCTTTTGCTCCACGTCATTGAAACTATCACTGAGCCTATGAAAAGGATTTCCCCTATTATGGCTAATTATAATTAGCTCCGGGGTCTCACTGTAACAAATGGACATACCTTTCTTTATATGCAAGTGCTATGACCAAATATTCAAGGCATAATAAATGACATCTACTGTAGCTCCGAAATGTACATCTGCTGAGATCATAATCGATGTGCAGCGTGCCTTGCTGAATGTGAAGCTTCTCAGAACGCTGGAATAATTCATGAAGGTCCCCATTGAACTCCCTCAGCCACCTTCAAGAAGAGCGACTCAGAAAATTAAAAACTGTCCGAGCAGGAAAAACAACAAAGCTTTGCCTCTTTATACATTATTCAGGAAGGAATCGTTGACTTCACCGAAGTCGCCTTTATTTCTCTGCCAACAGACACCAGAGCACATGAAAACAGCTTAATCAGAAGAGCGGCTTGAAATGCAATTTGTTTTCCGAGTTCCATAGTGCAGCTGTTAAACAGCAACCACATCATACAATCTCACAACGCTGTATCAGTCGTCCGGGTGATGGGCTTTGATTAATGGGGGAGCAGTGTGTGATCTCCTACACTGCTACATTTCCTGATCTAAGTTGTTTACGAGCAATGCTTTCAAAAGACTGCAAAAATGACACATCTCAGTGAAAAATAGGGACTTTCTCTAATCAAGCTTAATCTTCGGAAAAGCGGGGCGTCCGCTGTGAGATTAAATAGAGATGGTGTGGTCATTTCAATGATCAGGAAATGAAAAGCAGTGATTAAGGAGCTTGGGATTTCTTCTGGTTTTGGCACTTTGCATGAGCTAATCCCACTCCATTCGTTCAGGACTCTCACTGTTCCATGGATTGCTGTCCAGCCTGCTTGATTTTGGCGCTCGGCGGCATCCACCAAGCAGAGAACTTGAGCAACGTTGTTGCCTACGCGCCTGCTCATTCTACCCTCCCTTCCAGTACTCTTTGTCTGACTCCCAGTGAGACGTGCAGTTCCTTTTTTTTCTGCCACGTTTCTCCGTCCAGCTCACAGAGCAAAGCTTGCATTGCACCCCTGATGTTATTCATGCTGCAGTTAAGACTCCTCTGATCTCCCTCAGACAGGGTGGTCTTGCCTGGTGAGGGCACTAAATTATCAGTAAGAGATTTCTGTCGATGAACAATGACGTTCCTGAGCCAACGCAGCTCCTTTTCATGGCCTTTCTGGCAAAAGCAGCCTCCCACACATCATCTTAAATCTATGCTAGGACAGCCTGCTTCCCATATGGTTCTTCCATAACAGTTTTGTCAAAACATGTCTGCATTTGCTTATACATGTATGTATTAGTGCAATCCAAAACTCTGAAAGGAGAATAAGAAGAGAAGGGTTTTACAGAGGCTTCCGTAATGTGGTAGCCTTTCAAGGAATAGCTCATGGGTAGAGTGTGATAAACAGCTTTGTTATAAACAGCTTTGTTATAAACAACTTTGACTCAGGAGGACAAACACAAGTGGGACATAAAGCTCATTTTACTTTGGTCCCACCTCTCAAACCACAGTGATTCTACCACACAGCTAGACCATGCATTTACTTTTCCATCGTGTCAGGAGTAATTCTCACGTTACACTCAGTTTACTATTGCATATTACGTGTTACATGCAGTTCTAAGCATGATTTGGAATCGTTCGTTTAGACAAATAAGGAGTCCTGTCAACAAGTGTCCTACGTCAATTCAGTGCAATACAGTAGAGTAAAGTTTGTTTTGGTTCCATCCAATGCAAACGCAATCCAACCCAATTAAAGTCAGCTCAGTCCTATTGTATCCGGTCAATCTAATCTAATTCCAAGTCCAATTTAGTCCAATCCATCTCAGTCACAAATCATTTAAATTAAGCTCAGCTGAATCCAATTCATTACTGTTGTCAGTTCAATCAAATTTAGTTAAATTAACCTGAGGGCAAGCTCGATTGAATTCCAATCCAAGTATATTGAAAATGTATTTAATGCAGTCAGATTGAACTCCAATCTAAAGTTCCAATCTATTCAACCATATCCATGTTTAGTCCATTTCAACTTAACTTCAACATTAACTCCAAGCCTTCCAACATTGGGACAGGCTCCAGCAACCCTGAAGGAAAAGCAGCTTAGAAGATTAATGAACACATGAATTAATAAACTTAATTCAGACAAATTTAATCAATTTTAATCAAATTCCAATCCTATTTGGTGCAGTCCAAACCAACCCAGTCAATCCCAATTCCAGTCTAGTGCAGTTTGTTTTATTTCAGCCAATTCAGCCTAACCCAATTCTGTCAAATCCAAAATCCAATTTCCATTCAGTTTAATTCGGGCTTGACTCAACTTTCTCATTATATCACTGTGTTTTAAACTGAACATTTAAAAAAACTTCAGAATATAATAACACAATAACAGACAAATACTAAAGAGTAGGACAGTTACAAATAAGACTAGGATATTTTGAATGTCATAACAAATCTCTATATGCCAGCAAAAAAACACAGATTAATGCTAAAACAAAATAAACAAAAATAAATCATTGTGTTGATGTAATATATAGTAGTCATGTTGAACCAATGAACAAGTCTGAGTCCATTGCATTCAATTACAACTACACAGCAATGACATACAGGCTTAGCAGATCAGGCTTAGCTGACTTGCTGAGTAGTGAACACTTGTTTCCTCTGAAGGGAAAGTAAAACTGAGGCATTATGGATGCTTTCGATGATTTGTTCATTTCCTGACATCCTCCCCTCTGTCCCCCACCAAAGGTCAGTCCCCCCTTTCACCAGCTCTTGTGACCCCCATCCATCTCCTCATCAATTCACAGCACTCTGACTGCCTGAGAAGTGAACTCTGCTGGGAGAGCAACAGCTGACCAGTGAAACTCCAGGATGAATTTACTGGGACTCGCTATCAATCAAATAATGAGCTACGATCCCTGACCTCGAATGCTACACAATACGCCGTGTCCCATTTCTGAACCTCAGGTCCACTCCCCAATTTCTAGTGAGGCTAGAATTTGAGTAACAAAATAAAGAGAACAGACATGCAGACCAAAGTATGTTGCAAGACTTCTCAATTCAGCCGAGACCCTCACTAAATCTGTTCCTCTGGCCAGCGAGTCGACTGGACTGTCTTTTGGCCTTATGAATCAAAACATTAACCTTGCATAAATCACTTTGAGTCTGAAAACAGTTACAGTTTAATGATACAGTGCAGGGAACTCAGAGCATCGCTGTGAGAACCTTTTCGAACTCGCGAGGCTCGTGTGTCCAATTCAACTTTGTCCTTTCAGTTCAGTTTAATACAATTAAATACAACCAGAGCTCTTTCAAAGGTTCTTTTCTTACATCTGTCCTTGGATCGGCCGTTGTAGACTCACCTTGACCATAACTGGTTCTTCTCTATTGACAGCCAGTTTATGAAAGGGAGGTCAGCAGACTCCCAGAAGGAGAAAGCACTGGCCGCTTAGCGTGAGTTAGAGCTCTCTGTAATTTTCTTCCATTTACACTTATGCGTGAGGAAGGAGAAAACAAATGAAGGAGCCTTCTCTGACACACAATGGATGCGAATGGTTGTATGTCTCCTCTTACCAAATGTTGATGATATAAGAGCCTATAGCAGGATGGTGCAGATGGTTTTGCACGGTACTGTACTCTCTTACGTCCGGTTATGTAGCAAAGAATTATGTTACTTCCTCTTTTTGTTTTGTACTTTACTGCTTTATACTGTAACCCCTAGTGTCCAGTTCCCTGAAGGGTATGTGGTTCTTTGAAGGCCATGTGGTCTGGGTTGATGTGGCTGGATTGCTGATGTGCAGCTTTTTGTTTGTATGTAATTAAACAGAAATCCAATTATGGCAAAATCAGAATGAATAGTCCAAAATAAAGATAATGAAAAGCACTGTGTACTGAAAAGCCACGAGAAAATCAGTCGCTAAACGCTCCTTAAGGTGATGCAAGATTGACAGCGGTCATCAAGTCAAGTATTTTCACAGACTAGTAGTTAGGGACAGGGTTGCTTTTGAGCTGTGCTTTGTAAATTGCCTAAATAGCACAGTGGTTATGTCACTCGCTCCGCACGCGAGAGAAAAGAGTTCTGCTCCCTTCTCTGATGTTAGACACAGCTCCTGACGCTTTATTCCAGCCAGTGTAATTACATCACATGGACTGTGCGTGTGTCATGGAATTTGTTCAGTCAAACGCAGTTATTCGTGCAGCCAGCATTGTGCCTCGGAATATTTTACTGGAGTATTTCCACTAGTATATCCGCTTGTTTAAAAGGTATGTGTCGGCCTCTCACAGTTATTACCGAGCATGATTCTTTGAGCTGATTATAATTATGTTGTATTTTAATGTCCACAGTCGTATATTAGTGTTGCAACAAACAGAATGTGAATTGGTTGCGTTTTCATATATTGGGTTGTGAAAATGAGCTCACTGGTCAAAACAACTAGTCACCTTGTGTTTTTAGGTGGTAGAAACTTCAGGTTCCTGCAGATGGCGCTGTGGATGTTAATGATTTGCTAAAAGGAGTGACTTCATTTAGGGGTGCCGAAGACCATAGTGTTAAGGAAGTAGCTGAATCTGCAGGTGTAAGGAAGCGTACGGTCATACGGGTCTACCAGCAGTGGCTAAAATCCTAGTCTAGAGGAAATTCTCCTCACAATTGGGCCAGGAAAGGCATCCACCAAATCTGACCCAACTAGACAGTTCTTTCATGCAGGAGTGGCTGAACATCCAGAAACTTGTCCAGTCCATGCCAAATCTGGACAAATACAGAGCAATCTGTAAAATGATGCTGTGGGACTCAAATTCCAAACAATAGGAGCCACATGTCACAAGACAGTTACGGCATTCGCTACTATCATATGAAACAAGGAAACAGCTGTTCACTCCTTACCAGTATAGAAGAAATATAGACCAATAGCGTCTCCAGGAACACCCACCTCTTGTTTAGCTGGTTGAGTGGTCGTCGTTGGTCATCACAGTCACTTACCAGGAGCTTAAGCCATTGTTGCTCCTTTAATTGGGTACCTGCCCTTAAATAATCTTCAGCATGATTGACAAGTTGTTAGAATACGCAGTCTGGGCATTGCTACTTGGACTGATGGCAGACTCAACACTATAGTGACTCACCATCACCTCTTGAGGTATAAAAATGGCATTACAGACAGAATGGGCAAGGTCTAGCTTTTTAGCATGCTGACTTCAGTAGATATCTGTGCATCACAAAACATAGATGACTGACAATTGCTTTGATGAATTTAGACAAGTGTTTGGAAAGTATGAAACTAAAAATGTTACATATCACACCTTTAAATAGAAAATGTCATCTAAAACTTCATAATGATGATGACAGGTCACCTATGCATGTGAAGTGTCGTATTGTATTTGACAGACTTACACTATACTGTAAACACATACTACTGACTGTGTCCTGCTCTATGAATCATGTTCCATGTGAGATGATGTTGCTGTTTTGTTCTTGTACTGTAATTTTCAGGATTCAGTTCTATGAAGGTGATGGCCACCAACTGCATTAAGAGATTGTGCTGTCATCTTGAATTGGATCGTTTTAACAAGCCCTCACAGTTTCCCACACTCTGTTAATAAAGATGGATAGAGTTTCAGGCAGCTTTATAATTTGTCATGGTGCTGTATTGTTTTCCCTTGACGAGCAATCATATATTGTGAGGAAAGTCGTTAGGTGAGGCTTTCTGGTTTGAAAAATGCTAAACCTGTGATTAATTGTCTAGTTCCTCTCAGCCATTCAACTCAGGTTACGTTTGCCTTCTCCCAGTGCCTGCTCTTTTAATTCATATTCTCTACATATGCTGGTCATCGGACCATCTCGACATCCTTCCTCCTCCCAGGGAAACACCTTAATGTGCTTACACTGTTTAGGGAATTCTGCCTTTGCTGATTTATAAGACAGTTTACGGGTTGCATTTAAATTTTGAAAGAAATGACAAGGGTATAATTCAGCATGTGAGCACTCTCATGAGTTGTGCAAGTATTTCTCATCATTTGCCTGATTTACAAGCTTATTTTTAGCTTTCTCAGGCAGAATCTTGACATATGGCGTGAGGGATTCTGTTGCTGTATTCTGCTTGATGGCTGTGAAAAACTGTAAATGTAATGATGGGGATCAGTTTACATATCTCACCGTTACATCTCTATTTGGCCCACCTAACAGACTCCTCAATTCCCTCCCTGCCAAGAAATGCACATCTGTAATTTATAGCTGTAGGCTCTCTTTCATTCGCTCCTCTCACTTTTCTTCACAGCTTATGCAGTGATTGCGAATGGCCAAGTGGAATGTCCTAAAGGCTATAAGAGGATGAATTCAACTCATTGTCAAGGTAAGTAATCTGAGATCGCTCAGTAGCTGCTAACCTGTACCTGCTCTGACTTCTGCGTAGAACCGTTTCGGCTCCATATGTCCAGATGGACCAGTAAAACTTTTTAATGAACGACTTGTGTTTTCTAATACTGAATGGAACGAAGTTTGCACCGGTCATGTGGTCCATGTTCCACTATAAAGGTTTGTACGATCCATGTAGGTTCTTGTGCAATATATATATTCAAAGAAAACCAAGTATCTCCAAAATGGCAACTTTACAGGAGAGGGGAAAAAACTCATGGGACCAGGCTTTTCCCAAACAATTTTGGGCCATTACTGTTGGTCCATTCATCATGAAATTATTACACACTATATACACATATATTACACTATATATATATATAGAGAGAGAGAGAGAGAGAGCGTAATAAATAATTAAGTCCTAATTAAGTAATAATTAAGTACTAAATAATCAGTTATGTAATGTTTGCTTATCCCAAAACAACACACATGGCCTCTAGACTCTTCACACATTGTAAACTGTAAATTGTTTTCCCGGAGGTTAGACTTTTAAAAAATGAAACTTTAAAATGAATAATAATACCTCTTTCTTCATGATATTTGCCATGTTATATATGCCGTGATATAAATGCCACGTTTCCTCAGGCACTCAGCAAATTCCATTATTCGTCCTGCTTTTCAGCATGAAGATTTATCCTAATAGAAAGTGGGAGTGTTTTTGTGTGTATTGTGTCTGTTTAGAGAAGAGATATGTAATTTGGCTCTAGATAAGACCGCATTAAAGGTGGTGAAATGGACACATTTCCATGATGCACGGACATTTTTCTGATATGTGTCAGGTAAATGCATATGTGCAGTGATATTCAAATAATCTAAACCTATAATAAATTTTAAAGTAGCACAAAGAAAATATATCATATGTTAAAACGGAGAAGTTTGTGTTTTTTAAAAATACTTGCCCATTCTGAATGAGAAAACAGCTTGTGGAACATTTCACAAATATTTAGGTTCATTGGTGACAGGTAAGAAACCTGACTGAGTATTTAAAAGCCTCCCTGAGTCTTTCAGATGTAAAGATAGGGATCAGTTCACCACTCTGTACAGGTTACAAATAGTGCAGCGTTTCAAGACGAACACTTCTCAACATAGGAGAGTGAAGAACTTTCTGCTGTCATCACCTACAGTAATATCTTTTATCACGTAATATCTTTAATAGATTCAGAGAATCCAGAAAAATCTCTGTGTACACGGGTTACTCTGATCCTCAGGCTCTCAGATGGCACTGCTCTAAAAACACACTACTCTGTAGTGGAAATCTCTGCATGGGCTCAGGAACCCTTCTGAAAATCATCTTCGTAATCGTCTGTGAACACAGTTTGCCTCTGCATCCAAACTCTACCATACAAAGAAGAAACCACATGTAAACAGATCCAGAAACACTGCTGACTACTCGGAGCGCGAGTTCATTCAGGATGGAATTGGAGGAGAAGTGGAAAAGTGTTCTGTGGTCTGATGGATCAAAATCTAAAATTCTTTTTGGAAATCACAGACACCCTGTCCCCTGGGTTGAAGAGGAAAGGGACCGTCCGTCTGGTTATCAGCACACAATTTACCAAGCCAGCATCCATGATGATATGGGGCAACATTAGTGCACATGGCACGTCATCTGTGACCTGCACATCTATGAAGGCTTTATATGCTGCCATCCAGATGACGTCTTTTTCATCAAAGTTCTTGTTTATTTCCAATGACGATGCCAAACCTATTACAACAGAATGGCTCCATAACATAAAGAAAATAAAGGGGTCCTGGTGCTAAACTTGCCTGCCTGCAGTCCAGACCGGTCACCAGCGGAAAACTTTTGCCGCATTATGAAACAAAAAGTCTGACAAAGAAGACCTCAAACTGCTGAGCTTCTGGAATCCCATATCAAGCAAGAAATCAAATTTCACTCTTAAAACTGCAGCAGTTGATTCTGCAGATGCCAGAAACAACAGAGTGCTTTTAAAAGAAGTAGTAAACATGACCCTGTCCCAGCTGGGCAAAGGGATTGAATATCCAGCTGGGAAAAAAACAGCCACCATTAAAAAAGCACAGCTTTAACATAATAATAAGCTTTCTATAAATGTTGACTTGCTTGGTCACCTTCAAAGACTAAAATTCATTTTGCTTCCAATTATGTGATTCATACATATAATGTTTGCATGGTTCGACTGCATTTTACTTATTACTATAAAAAAGGTTTAAAAACTCTTAAATATTCATAAATTCATAAATTATGAATACAGTGACTTTGATATAGTGTTTCCACACTGCCCTGCACTAAATCAAATCAAATAGGAAGGCTTTGTAATGAAACATGCTGTTGGTCAGTGTTCAAGTACTGACGATATCCCCAATACCCTTGGAAAAGCATGTCGAGCTGTGTTTTATCAAAATAATAATAAATAAAAATATCATATTTTCCACTGCAACCCTGTTCCCTTATTCTCTATGAACCTTATAAACCCTGCTGGTGTTTATTCTCCACAAATGTGTCAACAGAAGGAGAAAACAAGGGCTGTCCTTAATTATAATTGAGTTGTTCACAGGTGTGTAGAACCGCAGTGCGCTGGAGGGAACTTTACGTAACCCTTATATTTTGATAAGCCATGCTAATTTTCTCCTCATATTCGCCGACTTACTAAGAAGCTTTGATTCAATTACCCCAACACGCAGTGATTACACTAAAATGTTCTTCTTGCATAAAATGCTGTGGATACAGACATGTGCAATCTGAACTGCTGTCAGGAGTTGCCAGCAAACTCAGTAATTTATCCTGCTTTGATTCAGTTCCCTCCCCTATGATCACTTCAAGATGTTCTCCTCCCCCTAGCCTACCCTCGCGTTTTTGGGATGCTGCAGAGCTAAACTGACAGTTATTCACAATATTTTCTGGCTGGCTTCAAAGTCTCATTCCTCTGCTTCTCCCTCTCCCAAAAAATAATTTTTAATTTCTGCCTTCAGATGAACTGCCAGAGTGAAAAGGGGCTGATTTTTGTGGGGTTCTGTCATTGTCAGGCTGGTGACTGTTCTGCCAAGTTGTGCATGGTTGTGTGTTGCCAAACACACACACACACACACTCATACAGTAACAGGGCCATATATTGCCCTACCTTGCCTTGCATCTGAAGTTAGGGTGGGCAGAAGGGCAAAAATATCATGGAATTTAAAGACATTTTGCCCATCCATATCGTCACTGTTCAAAGAAAAACAAATCTCCATTTTTGTCAGTTTTTACTTTTATGTATTATATGGTCACATGAGCTGCTGTTTATACTATATGAAAAAAAACAGAAATACCCCAAAATGGCTTGTAAAAAAGTCTGCGCCGCTTGCAGTTGGAATGGAAAAACTTCAATTTAACTACATTATACTTTTAAAAAAGGTTTGAGAAATGATAATCATAATATAAATGATACATTTAACACTACATTGTTCTTACTAAGCTTAATAAAGTAAGCATACAGCAATTGCAAATATCTCTATATTAATACAAACAAAGACAGAAGAAAAACAAATTATGAATCAATTGTTAAAATTAAATGATGTCATGATGACCTGACACCCAAATAACTACTTGTTACTATGCAGTTCATGCAGATAGTATGCACGGGTTGTTGATTACAAGAAGCTCTTTTTAATGAGTGTAATTTGGGATTACCATGACATACACAGAAAAGTGTGCTGTGACATAATTCACATCAGCGAAAATTAATAAACTGTCTTCATATAGTCATACCCCAAGCGCACGTGCCTCATAAATCTGGACCATGAGGGATATGTGTCATTTCCTGCAGCACATACATAGCATGGACATGATTCACTGTGGCTGTCCTCTCTCTTCCAGTCTAATAGGTTGATGCCGTAAAGTGGTCAGATAAAAGTTCCTCAGAAGGAGGTCCAGCTCCACTGACCCCTCAGCACACCCGGCTTCATATCCCCAAAACACTCCCGGGAGTCCATGGCAGCTGGACTTCACATCAGTCCTTCTATCTTCTTCCTGCCTCATGGAAACGAAATGAGTCCTATATTGGCAGGCAGTTATCTCTACAGAGAGGAGCAGCTAATAGCACTGTTGAATAGTTGTTATGGATCCAGAGAATGACATGGCATACTAGCTATTTAGCACCATGCCTATCCTAACAGACATAGCAAAACATTAACATACCAGTCAGATTAGCATAATTACAGTGAGCAGCCCTTTGTATCCATGGCTATCGGCTCTGTTGAAGTCACTAGGCTGGTGCTAATGCAAAGTAGATGTGTCCACTTCAGATTAATGGTCCAATTGGCAGCGGTTTGAAAAGAAACATTTATTCTTCTTTAATACACAAATCAGTGGGTCTTCTGACACGTTTACCCAAAGTGTCTGATATGGAACATTTGACTGTTTTCTGTTAAAGGCCTCAGGGTTTTTCAGCTACTGCTCCAGTAGCACATGTCCTGCTTAGGATCAGAGCATGGCTAAGGTTCAAATGTAGTCCAGATTCTGTCACTATCATTTAATACCAGTGAGACACTATATGGAATATATAAAAATGAGCAGCATGAATCTGTTTTTAGCCATGCTACATACACTGCATGTGCTTTTTATAGATAACGCTATGTCATATAGTGTCAGAAACCATATAAGCTAGTGTATTTGGAAAGGCATCATGCTTTGAGGCAGCGTTGTGGTGTTAATTGGTGTAGAAGAAGCGTTTGTTGCTTGTTAGCTACTTTAGCCTCATAAATCTAGTGTAAAACTAACAGCTCATCATTGTCTTCAGAGAACAAGAAAGGAAACTATTCAAACAATGGCATAATATAGAGTATACACATCTAATCTACCCATGCAGCAAGCAGAATACATTCAATATATTACAAAATAGTTTATGTATATGTATAATATAATATATTGACAAAATATATTACTGTACTTTACTTTACTTTACTTTACTTTACTTTACTCTAGTGCAACACTAAAGCAGAAATCTTTGCATAGCCAGAGCACGTGAGTGGTGCAGAGTGGGAGCGGAGCAGGGAGTGGAGTGATGTGATTTGACCGGAGTGCAGAACAGCTTTTCAAAAAGTCGGAGCGTCAGTGTTCTCTCTTGCTCTGAAACAGCTCCAGTGATTTTCCATCCCGTGAGCCAGACTGTCCTTTTTCCCCAAACTGACATGAGTGATGCAGCAGTCACTGCTACAGCTCACACATGACGGCTATTTAGACACAGGAGCTGTTCGGCAGACCTGCGTTCTGGGAGTTCTCACAGATTGCAACAAAGTCCTACAGACATTAATCTTTTGTTGTCCAGCCTGCTACGCAAATAATGAAGACGAGCGTGACAAACGCCTATGCGTTTATTTACCATCAGCTGTATTCTGTCTCTCATCTGCTGTATTCTGGCTGTCTCAGTAGTATTTTATGGTCATAATAATGACCATAAATTTTATAATTAGTAAAATATAAAGTATGTAATTTTGTGGGTTTTGACCATATGTCTTAAGACATATACAGTAAATATTATAAGAGTGGATCATATGGTACAAACATGGAGTGGAATGGTTTCTCTGACACCCAAATGCTCTGGTCATAGCTAAACTTCTACATTTGGCGATACTATAAAGAAGGGTGCTGTGAATCAGAATCTTGACACAGTATAGCCTAAGAAGATACTAAATTAAGTTTAGAGCTGAGGTGGAAACGCTGCAGAGTATTATGCTGTAAGGGTTTTATGTGGGTAACATGGCGGTGTGGTACGACCTTGTAGCCTGTTGCTGTGCTGACTCCCATGGTCACCATGTCTCCACTGAAGCTCTCTGAGATCCCTCTTGCAGTCAGTTTTTCCAGCATGTACCGCCGCAAGCAAACAGGCCTGGCGACGTGCTGATTAATTGTTATTGGCAAAACGAGGATGGCAGCCTGACAGGCTCCGCCACACAGTGTGGAGGGAAACTGCCCATCATTGTCTCGAACAAGAAAACAAACAACTCCAACAATGGTATGATGGCAGGATCATGCACATCTAATAATGCCCATGCAAAAAGGATAATACAATAAAATATACAGCATTACAACATATTCTATTTAGATTTTTAAATATATTGACAAAATGTATTACATTACAATGTATTATATTTAGACTGATAGTTCATTAAACTAGTTTATACTTAATCTGGCTTAACTAGCCTTACGAGGAATCTCTCTTCATTATTTATACTGAACAAAAAACCCTCTCTGGATCTGTGGGAGCTAAGCTGATTTCAATACTAATTACAAGAGTAGGATCACAATGCTTGATACCAGAGAATACTATAGCAAAACATTATTAAACAATATATTCAACATTTTACAGCTTTACTTGACATTTTTTAATTAATACATTTAGTAAATTTATCACACAAATAAGTGAATATTTTAAACATGTATTATTTTCTGAAGCAAAGAGTAACAATGAGATGAAGAAATGCAGTTTAGACATATATACTTTCATATCTAAGGTGAGGCATGTCTTTACATATTCTATTGAATTAAATCCTAGGTCTGGTAGACATGCTAAATTGGGATACATAGGTTTGATAAATAGACTCTATAGATGTTTCTAAGTGGTTATTTTCTGGGACACAGTTCAGGCAGCAAACCTTTAATTGATATTGGATATTGTATGGAGGTTTCCTAAAATGCCCACGTCACATTTACAAAACCATTTAAACAGCCATCCATTTAAAGCTTTTTCACAGATAGCCAATTTAAACTCAGAACTGGAAGTTTTAAAATGACTAACAGCTGGAATGTTTAATCTTTTGCTTCATAGTAGTTTTACATTCCCTCTCTATTAGAGTCTATAAAATAAAAATTATTAATAATATTAGTGTATAAAAATGTTTGTCTTGCTCTTGAACTGTTGAGATTGTGGGAGAGTCAAAGAACCAGTCTGAGGTTTAAATAAACTTCCAAGAGTTTAAGTTCTAGGTCAGTTCAAGGTTTTGTCTAGAACTGTAGCCATGAACAATTTAAGGAACTTTATTTTTGGGAGCAATGGGCCGTGCGTGTTTGTGTTGGAGGAGGTTCATTTTAGAGTTTAGGGGGGAAATCAACTGTTTATATATGAATGCCAATTTAGTCACTTTCTGATGGTCTTTGTTCACACTTTAAACTTTGCTGCCCATAAAATATGCGGCTGTGTTTGAGAGAGAGAGAGAGAGTTCATACCACCTCGACTGTATCATATTGCCTACAGAACTCCACCACTCTCTCATGTCTTTGCCAGTTATTCATATCTCTGATCAAACTGTCTTGCCAGTGTGGAGCTTGGATACCTATCAAGGCCTAATGATAACAAAGGAATCATGTTCAAATACGTTCCTCATAAACCTTCTCCAGTATCACTCATAATTCAGATTTCCACACGTAAACCTAATCCAAATTGTCAAAGTGATAAAAGAGGGGGGGGGGATTAATGCATTGATGGATGTGTTTGCTTTAATTCACTCAGTTATTATAAGATCGGATTTTATAATATTGGATCATTGTGCTGAAGTCGAGTACAGAGCCTTACTGTCCTCATGTTTTTCTCTTGTGTCTCGTTTTTGCACTGACAGATATCAATGAGTGTCTGATGCCTGGCATCTGCAAGCATGCAGAGTGTCTGAACACCAAAGGCAGCTACAGGTGCACGTGTAAGCCTGGTTACATGCTGGATCCTGCCCGCAGCCACTGCGTCTGTGAGTGACCATCCTACACACGGCACAACGATAACTAAATAACTTTTAGTGTTTAAGTTTCACACTTGAGTGTTTTCCATGTTGTTACACACCTGATTAAAGGGCAATAGGCCCTTTGGAACGAATGCTCATTCTGAAATTGATACCTGCGACACGTTCCAGAAAAGTTGGAACTGGCGAGATTTAAGAGTTGAAATGTTCAGAAAACATCTTGAACTGGTAATGCACTGTAATCATGATTGGAAATCAAAGGAACATCCAGGAAGGGCCTAGTCCATTACGAGGCGAAGACAGTTCAGGGCTCGCCATTTTGGCAAGAATACATCAGCAAATTATCCAGCACTTTCATAACAGTATTCTTCAACAAGCATTTGCGAGGATTTTAGGGATTTCACCCTTGATGATGCATAGTGTCATCAACAGTAGATACACCTTCAGTAATGCAAACAACGCTGCATTGTTTCTGGTTTGGAAATACTTTCACAAAGCCTTTTTAATAAACACAGCTTTCGCTGCATTCACAGAAGCAAGTTAAATCTGAATTATGACCAACAGAAGTCATGGGTCAACAATGACCAGAAATCCCTCCTCTGGGCTCAGGCTCATCCAAATTGGAATGATACACAGTAATAATAACAATAGCAGAGGACAATATGGATCCAGTGGTGGTCCCGCCAGGCTGAGAAATGCTTCACTGTGCAGGACCCGGATTGTGAATCACTGATTTAGAGTAAAGGAATGTCTGCTGTGTTCAGTTTAGTATTATTTATATTGTGTATCGTCTGCGGTGGATATTATTAGCCTAAGTTATCTTAATGCTAAGCCTTCGTTTGTCTTGTTTTTGGGACAGTACTTATTTGTTTGTTAATGTTTGTGTGATCACAGCGGATAAAGCAGTGTCCATGGAAAAAGCCTCGTGCTACCGCTCAGTTTCCACAGGCTCATGCAGTCTTCCACTGACCTTGAAAATCACCAAACAGATCTGCTGCTGCAGTCGGGTGGGCAAGGCCTGGGGCTCCAACTGTGAGAGATGTCCTTTACCTAATACAGGTACTTTACTCTCACCTATTATTATAACACATGATGAATAATGAATAATAACATAATGAATTCTCTGTGATATTTGTTGCATTTAATTAATTATTTGCATTTAATTTAAAAAAATGTAATGCCGGCAGGTTATTCAGCAGACTGGTTTTATCATGACAGTGTTTGAGAAAGAATTGATTTATACAGTACTGTGTAAAATGCCAGAGGCCGCACCTTAATTTATTCAGTTCCATTCAAAATGGCTAAAATGTGTTTATTTGTCAGGGCAAGGAAAGAGTGGAAAACATTTTGTCACTGTCCTTTGAAAAACTAGTACGTATCTCCAAAATGGCAACTTTACAGGAAAGGCTAAAACCTAATTTAATCCTAATGTAAGTCTATGAAACCCAACGTCTTTCCCAGCAGTTTTAGACAATTTCTGTTGGTCCGTTCATCATGAAATTTTTTTCACACAATGTAAACGACAGTTCCTGTGTTCAAATGGCCTATCAAAGTAAAGTTAATAATAGAGGAGATACCTGTTTTTCTTTAGACAGAGAAGACGTACTGTACATTCAACAGAAAATTGCACAGATATAGATGTAGATATATATAATATACAGCTTGTCCATGGCCTCTGTTCTTTTTAGGGAACTTGCTGTAAGTTTTTAAAGGAAATCTGCAGGGATAATTTTCAAGTTCCACATTAGACGTTGGTGGGATTCTGTGTTTTTCACATTCCAAACCTACAAACCTCATGCAATAGATGTTCTCATCTCTGGTCTCCCCAGATGTATCTACTATAAAAGACATGACGCAACTTTGCACAGTACTGTCGTTAGATTGTGTCACAGAGAGGGAAAGTACCAAATGAAACACTGGAAACCTTTGTCAATCTCTCTTTCCATCTCCTAATCTCATCTTCGGAGACAAAGGGAAGACTATGTGCTTTGTGTACATTCAGTGCATGGTGATTTATAGACAGTCTCATAGCAGCGTTTTCAAAGACACAGACCTCTGTGCCGAGCAATCGCAGCACATTGAACCGTGGGCAGTACACATGTAAAGGAAATGGGAATGTAAAGTGACCATCAGTCTCACATCTAAAACTCTGTGACCTCTGTCCTTCACCTTCCATCTGTTCTTAGGAGACACTGTAGATCAGAAAAGTATGGGGGGAGATATTTTGAGTTAGTCACGCGTTCTGTGGTGTAAATCCATTAGTGGAGAGGAAAAAGGGATTCGTCTTAAAAACTCTGTGATGAATGGGGCTTCCTACAGAGCAGGTAAAAGAAACGGACTTGAAATCTACCATGTGTCTGGTACACTGCTTTGTATGGGGTGCACAGTAACATACCACGTCAGGATCCATTCCTTTTTGTGTCTGTGTCTGGCAGAGGTGGAATCCAGTTTCTCGCTTCATGTAACACGTATCACACATGTCAAAGTACTACATTAAGTCTGGTATGGGGTGCAGATGTCATCATGATGTTTAGACCACTGGCAGCCTAATAGCAGTGTTTTACACTCATCGTCAAAAGACTAGAAATTACCTGACAGGAATGAAACTTGGCGGCCAGGTTTGACATCGTAAGACACACAAATGGTTCAAGTTTCATGCCTGGCCGCTGATGTGACATAAGGCCTTATCCCTGACCCAGCAGCCATGATGACGGACATTCAGTGAGCAGTGATCGGGATGAGTTATTCTGTTAGTGCCAGCACCATTGGCAGACGGCTGCAAGACGCATGACTACATGCACACAGATCATTGCAACAACTGCGCCATGCCAACATCACCAAACGAGTCCTGTTTTTGTTTCAGAGACCATTACTGACTTGTTTGGAGGTACCGTGGTCAGTGACAGGATTAACAGTTTGGTGTCAAAGGCCACATGTCCAGAAGGCCTGGTGTCACTCCATCTCTCTCAGTATTCAAGCTGCATGGGATGGGTTACTGCAGGACACTAGTAATACTCAGCAGCTCGACACCGAGACGTCTGGCATGTTGTGTTAGCTGAGAGACACATGTATATCTGTCTGTACATGTAGCTCTATAGATGTTGCCCATATCAGTCCAAATGCATCATCATTTATTGTTCCTGGTAACCTTTATCTTCCTTCCCTATAGCAATCCCACACTTCCCTCCTGGGTGCAACTATTTCTTTTTGTTTGATGATGTATGCATAAACTTGCTGAAAGAAGCCTGTTTGTTTTTAGTACTACAGAAGTGGAAATCTATTTGTGTAGCAGTTGTGTAACACTGAAGGTAGCTCTTGTCCTAACTGTATGCTTGGATTGCACTTGCCTCCCTCTTAAGATGCTTGGGATTGTTCTTTTCACAGACCACTTCAAGGAAATCTGCCCTGCAGGTCATGGCTACACCTACTCTCGCTCAGACATCCAGATCACCCTTAGAGAGCTGGAAGAAGAGGAGATTGGTAGAGTTGAATCTTTCCTTTCTCAGGTCCCCACATATCCTCAGCCGGATCAGACCCTTCCAGAGACCTCCCATCATCTGCCACATATACCCGTCTCCCCTCAGCCCCCTTATCCCCACCCCCAGCCCCCGTATCCTCACCCTCAGCCTCCTACACCACCACAGCCACCTAAAACACCCCCGCCCAGACAACCGCCTAGGATAGCACCGGCCCCTCATCACCCTCAGACAGACCCAGAGAGACCTGTACATGTGTCTCCATTGTTACCTGATGGTGAGTATAAAAATGACCAGTCCAAAAAAGTGTTCTTTGAAGTGATGCCATAGAAGAGCTGCCCTTCTTTAGAGCATTATGCTAAAGGTTTTATGATTGATGATTTAAGGTCTGCCTGAAGAATGTTTTTCAACTTGCTCCACCTTTTACTATGTGGAAGAGAAAGACCCTGTATGTCCAGTTCTTGTAGACACCTGCTTACCTCCAGTGTTTACTCTGAAATGGATGGTTTTACTAAGGACCTTGGCCCCCTTTTGTGCTACAGTAACAGACACCACTCTTCTGGGAAGACTTTATACTAGATTGCTGAATTTATTGAATTCAGGAACAGCATTGCTGAGGTCAGGCACTGATGTTGGATTATTAGTTCTGGATCGCACATTCCACTCCAGCTCACCCCAGGATGAGAGGTGGTGCTTCATCGCTCCAGAGAACACAGCTCCACTCCTCCACGGCCCAGTTCCCTGGGGTGATTATAGGCTGTGATATGATAGATGGAGAGATTATATGCTCTAATATGCTAAATGGAGATTAGGTTGAAACTTGTGAGGCATTCTTTTTTTGGAGCCGTCCACTGCAAGGTTCTGTAGGCAAGCAAAGGTGATTCTTCTATGGCATTACTCCAAAGAACGCTTTTTGAAACCTTTGTTTTTAGGAGAGCACAGTACAGAGTATAAGATTTCACTAGATGATTTCATTGTAGGAGGTGATGTATAGCGTACATGGTTATGATAAAGAGATTTATGATATGAGGTAGTGGTTTTGTGGGTTCGTTAACCCTGATTTCATCCCTCTAAAATCAAAAACATCACTTCTAGTTACCATACGTCTACATTTGCCTATTCTGTGTACACCAGGCATCATTTTTCCTAAACTTTAGGAAAGGGGTCTTAATCCAGGGAGGCCAAACATCTGTAACCTTCCAGATTTCTTTGAAACACTCTTATGATTTATAGTTCTGAGATAATGCATTGGCATTGCCGAGGCCAAGTCATTCCTAAAGGGATACTGTAAATATTTATGAATTGTGTCCTCATAAACAACGTCATCTTTTCTCCCACTTCAGTATTTGCATTTTTCTGTACAATGGAGCTTGTTTTCTGCTTCTGCATGCTTTGGACAGCTTAAATGATGGATATGCTCTAAGCCTAGTTTTATGAGAAATACATACTTTAAGGAGGGCTCTGGGTGGAGAAGCACACAAACACAACTTGAGCTGGACTTGCTGTGCTAATGCTAAAAAAATGTCTGATAAAAATATTTCTGTGAGCTAACGTGTTCCTTTCTTTTTTCTGCTCATCTCTCCTGTCTTCACCCTCTGTCTCTCGGCCATGATCTTCCCCATTATAGGTGAAACGTTGAAAGCGGTAAGACTTACCATAGCACTTCACATTTTGAAAATAATATAATTATTTTTATATCAATACCAGTGCAAATCAGAGACTACCCTTTTTATTTTTCTGCATGTCAAAGTACAAGTTATATTTATGTTTCACTGTCAGGAATTTGAGAATGATCCACCACCCACTTATTAAATGATCTGTGGTGGTCCTGTGGGGGTCCTGTGGGTGTCCTGACTATTATACAGAGAAAGAGACGGACTACAGTAGATACAAGGAGATGGGTTTAATGCTATGGCTGAAGGGTGTGTCTATCTCAACCTACAAAGTTCAGTCTTAAGAGTTGGTTGGACTTTTTATTTGTCATGATGCAAAAAATCCCAAACCCTCTCAGTGATGTTGAGGTCTTGACTTGGAGGTGGACAGTCCATTGTTCTGAGACCACCAGTAGTGTCTTGCTTTGATGTGCAGATTTTTACTTTATTTTGATAGCTAAGCTTCTTGATAGCTATACCTCCTTTTAGAGTGATGCTTTGTCTTCTGAAAGTGGAAGGATGGACAGAAACACCCGTAGATTTCCTAATGCAGAAGTGGAGCTTGATTATCTCTCAGTGATGAAAGCGTTAGGTGTTGTTTATCTGATGGGGACAGCTTTGGTGGAATACCAAGTCACATTTGTTAGAATTCCCTTTTTTGTGTCATGTGTATGTAAGTAGGTTATCTTATGTCTAAAATCCTCAACAATTAAAACTAAGACTGAGTAACTTGTACTTAATGACTGGAAGTAAATGCGGTATATATGTATGAACCTATACTGTCTATTTATTTTTTGTGTTCTTTTTAATTAAGCTAATTACGTTTTTTTATCCCAACAGCCAATCTTCACACCACCAACTCCTTCATATCCAGGTACAATTATTCTTTTTTTACTTTATATTTTCTTTTGGCTAACAGTGATTTTGGATAACTAGCGAGAAACATTACATTAAGGAACTGTTCATGTTTTTTCTCCTCCAAACCCGGTGATTTTAAGGCCAGGCAAAATAAAGATTAGTCTTGGGGCGCTGAGGTTCTAATTCATTTTCTATAAATCGTCCTTATAAAACTCAGGCAAACCTACAATTGGGTCGACTGCCAGTGAAAACACAGAGAAAGCTCACATGCACCATGCTGGAGCGCTTTGGGCCCCTGATAATCTCTCTGATTTATGAATGTTTTTCTGCTGGTTTTATCTGGCAGAACCACATATTTTATTTTTATGTCTCTGATGCTACTGTAAAGGAACTATGTGAGTGGTTGTTGGAGATGAAGATAGCAACACAATGTATTTTGTGAGTCATATATTATAAAGACTTGTGAGCCGTAAGAGAATATGGGTCTGATGACGAAATGGACAGAGCTCCAGTTAATTTTGCCACACAAGCCACAGGTTAGTTACTGCAGAATTCATTGTCCCTATTATCTGAACACAGCAAGAAACATGACAGATGGCAAATGGGGCCAAATTACCTCACAGATCCAAGAGTGACACAAGCATGTTTTCCATTATTCAACTTTTTACATATTTTAGAAAAGGATTTGTAATAATATATTTAATAGTAATACAGCTGATGTGCAGTGGGAACTGTTGGCACACTTACGGCAAATGATTTGTGCACCCCTCTATGCTCTGACGAGTGACCAGCTTGCATTACGCAGTGGATACTATTATTTCATCAGTTGGCCCTGGTGACTGGTGACTTGAAACCAGTGACCTTATGCATGATCTGATTGCAGCTTTCTGAAGGTTGCATTTAACATTCTGCAATGCCCATACAAAGCTCATTTGAAAAGGCTCTACACCATGTGCCTCCAGAGCTGTCTGGTTTATTGGTGTTACTAGATGCAAGGTGGACAAAGATGGAAGTCAGATTCTTATCTTAAATATTTTTCAGTTACCTTTTAATGCTATTTAAGGTGGAATAGGAATTTCAAAAAATAAGTCAATGTCAGATTGGTCAAGGTTGACAATATCGGGATGGCACCGAGATTCAGCCCTTGTTACATGGGTCATCTCTCATCCTGCTAAGCTATGGCAAATAGCTGTAAAGGTAATTCCACTTAAAGCAAAACCGATTTAAAACGTTTCCATCTTGTGTGATTAAATGCAGTGTCTAACCATGGCAACCTACGTCAACTAACGTTGCTTTGCATAACTGTTGTGGATGGAAACATTTTTCCTGCTGAACTTTTATAAATATGCATTACATTTACGGCGTTATTGCAAGACCATAGAGCTGGAAACCCAGTTTCACTGGACAGTCACTAAATATGCTCAAATGTTCAAATACTCATCTGTTCTTAAACACTATGCTCTGAAAATGCCATTATAGGACATTATAGGCTATTCTCATTTCCCGAGTTGTGTTTAAATAGGTGGAGCAGTAATGGCTATTCCTATAACTTTTAAGGAATGTAATGAATGTGTCTTTCTTATTTGTAGAGATTATTTGGGAGAGGTCAGCTGGACACATGTAGGCCTCTTCTTATTATATTTCATCACTTACCATCATCCATCATTGCTCCGTTCAACAGCTTTATTGAACACATGCCAGATCATGCAGTCATACTGTCAATATCTATTCCTTTTACCTTGGAGCAAAGCAGTCCTCCTGAAGAACAGGGTAAATTCCCTGGCTTCAGATTTCCAACCTACAGGCATGATTTCAGTGGAAAAGCTTTGTGTTGTGTTAGCAAAAGGTACAAGCAAGTCTTCCTTGTTTTTGCTTTTCCCTGTGAAATCAGTCTTTCTTCCCTTCATGTCAATGTTAACCTTCTAAGATGTCCCACATATTTCAGGTCTAGGCAAAAACTGTGCAGTCACCTTTGAATTACGGTTCTATCCTCAGTCAGCCTGCCTGCCAAAGTGCGTTTGGTGGCTCACGTTTGTTCAGCAGGTCAAGGTTTCGGAGTTCAAGCTAAGCTTGTGTAGGCTGTGTTCCCCTGTAAGCCAGCCAAACTCCATCCATTCAGATGCACACAGTGGGAGATGAGGCAAACAGTCAAAGCAAATGTGCCTTTAGTAATTGGAATAACATGACTGTTTCTCAAAGTTTGAATAAACTCCACTTATTTCCAGACTGTAATTTGAATTGCTGAAATGGAAGGAGGTCCATAATATATGCACAAATCCTCGTCCAGATCCGTGTGTTTAGAATGAGAGAGAGCTTGACTGGAGGCTCTGTGTTGCAGCCACATGCTATCCAGACACAGTGAACTCCTCTATGGGATGACACGAATAAAATGCTAAATGAGTAGAGCGATAGTCCTGACTTTTAGAGGAGCAGGTGTGCGCTTCAGAGCAGCACGCCACTGTAAAACCTGACCCCGGAGCCCCCTAATAAAATCTGTTCTTCTGTTTTCACTGTGAACTACATTTTCCAAAGGGATGCATGTGGCCGCTGAGTAAGAGAGTATTAGTATGTGCTACATTGCTGACTACAAAGACAATGCCAGTCTGTTTCTCTCAGTGACGTATTGCATTTAATATTGTGCTGTAAATTAGATATGGATATAAAAAAGTCATATTTTACTTATAATATTTAAAACTCAAAAACAAAGCCATATTCTGCCTTGTTAAAATCTCTATATTGTGGGCATGTAAAACTGAGCCAGCGCATCAATTTTGGTATATTAGCATTAATTGTAATGAATTAATTGTAACTATAAAGCATTTAGCGAATCGTTTGCTCATTTACTGGGCTAAAATACAACGTTTTATAAAACATTATATAATGTAAACATTATAAAACAATGTAAAACAAAAAAAGGACACGATTAATGTAAGTCTGTTATTACAGCCAAAGTGTAAATATTAATATGGAACAATGTAAAAATATGAAAATAACAAATAGATAAATAAAAAATGAAATACATAATATAATATAATATAATATAATATAATATAATATAATATTCAAATATGGAAGGGGCTTGTCTTTTCAGCAGCTTCATGCCCAAAGACCTTCTAAATCCATAACTGTCTAGAAGCATTACTGTCTAGGTATTTAAGAGGCCCTGGATCACCAAGCATTACAAAGTCTTGGTCTTTACTGCTAATGCAGTGTTTTGATTGTGTACAATGTGTCCACTGTTGTATGTGATGTAATCAGTCTCATCACAGAACTGAAATCAAATTTTTGTGAGATTTACACCCCCACAAAGTAAATGGTCCATTATTGCTGTATCTCGGATAGTACGGCATTTCCTTGTACTTTATAAAGCTCATATCATAGAAAACGTCATTTATTTGCCTCATTAAATAATTGATTTTGATGAAGAAGTCATTAAAAAGTCAATTTACATATACCTTGCTGTAGCAGGTTAGCCACGCCCACTCACGCTGTAGTTTTGAAATGTTTTAGCCTGGACTGCTTCACTGAATGAAGCACAGCACATGGCAAGTATTCCGAGCAGAGCTTATTTGCCCGTGTCAGTCCTAAAAGCACATTAGCAAAAACAGACTGTTTAATTTTAAAGAATTAAAGGTGCAGTGCATCAGATTTAGGGGGATCAGTTAGCAGAAATGGAGTATTATATATCACACTTTGTTTGTGTGAATGATAAATGACCTAAATTAATTCATTGCTTTTTGGGAGATGAGAATTTTTTTGCACAAGAAGAATCAAGAGAGGGAGAATTCTCGTCTTTGAAGCAGCAGCGGTGGCCATCACTGTACGCTTTGCTACATGTTTGGAAAAGGGTGTTTAATTGATTGCAATCTGCAACCTCAATGCTCCATGCCACTAAATGTTACACACTTCATCTTTAAGAAAGACATAAAAATTCCCAGGTGAGAAATTAAGTGTGGCTGGTTTCGGTACCCATGTACAAATGGATAAGTGGATATTAAGGGGAAAATACAATAAATAAAAATATAGGACATGGTCTCTTTAAAACGTCTTAAACTACACATTAACAGCGTGTTCAGCTGACAGTTGTTCACTGTCCTCCTAAACTCTTCTTCCAGACATAGACAAGTGTTCCCTGACCCCAACCATCTGCGGCCCAGGCCGGTGCGTGTCAGTGCAAACCGGCTACACCTGCCACTGTGACCCAGGCTACAAACTCAACGGCCTGCAGACCACCTGCATTGGTAAGTTAAAGGCTTGGAACACAGTTAGCGTGGCCTAACAGTGTGCTTCAGTGTGGTCCAGTCCATCTTCACACAGTACTGCAGCCCTAGCAAGTGTCTGAGAAATCCCAAGCGGATCGAAAACGAGCTGGTTGTTTGTGTTCCGCCATCACACGATGCCTAACCGTGAAGTAAGAGCCATCCAAAGGACTGCCCCGGTGCTGTCATACATGACTTCATACAGCACTTAGTATCCAAGTTAAGCCCTGGCTTGGGCCATCAGATAGGAATGCCACAGGAAGGCCCCAGAGGGAGCGGTTACTCTCGACGCCTGCAAGAGCAGTGTCATACATATTTGGTTCAGTTTAGTTGACACCAGTTTCATTCCTTTCTCTTTGCATAGTACTACCAAGATCCATAAGTACAACGTTTGGCTGCTGAAATGGAAAACATGTCCAAATACGTAATTTAAATATAATTTCATTTATCCTACCTCTGTACTGACACATTAAATCAAACCTCCACATACGTCAAAATATGTCATTTTCTGTATTTATGTAAAAAAAATGTTGGCTTGATTTGGGTTACAGAGAGTTCCTGTCCAGCCACAAACTCCATGTACGTGCACAAGCACAGTTAACTCTAGCCAAGAATGATGCTAAATAAGACATATCTAATAAGATATCTACCTAATGTTGTAAGGCTCCAAACCCCAGAATGCCCCGGGCTGATCAAGCCAACGAGCGGCACCTGAGGCGGCAGCCATATAAGCCCCTACCACACAAACACCTCCGCTGCACCTTTGTAGAGGGGTAGCTGGTACGGTACAACAGAAAGCTAAGCAAAAGAAAAGAGAAAAAGAAAAGAAAAGAAAAGAGAAAGCTAAGCTGAAGAAAAGAAAAGAAAAGAAAAGAAAAGAAAAGAAAAGAGAAAGCTAAGCTGAAGAAAAGAAAAGAGAAAGCTAAGCTAAAGAAAAGAAAAGAGAAAGCTAAGCTGAAGAAAAGAAAAGAGAAAGCTAAGCTGAAGAAAGAAAAGAAAAGAGAAAGCTAAGCTAAAGAAAAGAAAAGAGAAAAAGAAAAGAGAAAGCTAAGCAAAAGAAAAGAAAAGGAAATAAGAAAAGCGTAGAGTGTAGAGCGCGTGGGTCACTCTCCACACAAAGATCCATCTCCTTCACAAAACCCCTCCTGACTTACCTCACGTGTACTACTGCATAGCGCAGTGGTAGCATGTGGGGTTCTCACTCCAAAGGTCGGGGGTTCATCCCTGCCTAAACCAGAATTCCAAAACACGTTCCCCAAACACTTCACACATAGTTTCTTGTGCATCCACATCCAGGAAGTCCGTTTGCTTGCAATTTAACATTTACATCGCCGCAAACGGATTCCTGCCCTGCGCTTGGGTCCAAACCCCCAACCTAGGACTTGAGGTTACTTCCATGGTTTGTTTTTTGGGTCTGAATCATATAGTGACTTGTTATGGGAGCCATAAGAGATACTGACATTACATCTCATCATGTCAAACTACTCCTGACCAGTAGAACTCCTGATTCAGTAGAACTGAATACTGTAGAACTGTGTAATTAAAACATGTCTGTGCTGTGCAGATGTAAATGAGTGTGAGGATGATCCATGCGAAGGGAAGGGCCACTGCGTGAACACCTATGGCTCATATACCTGCCAATGCTTCTCAGGCTACAGCCTTCTCATGACGCAGAACAAGAAGACGTGTCAAGGTGAGCAAGATGGCTTGTTGGGATCATGAAATTCCATATAAGTAATTAACAAGTTCACCCAGTATCTACCGTCTACAGACAGGCATGACCACAACAGAGCAGGTATTATATGGGTGGTGGATCATTCTCAAGAAGGCAGTGACACTGACGTGCTGGTGGTGTGTTAGTGTGTGTTGGGCTGGTGTGAGTGAATCAGACACAGCAGTGTTGCTGGAGGTTTTAAACACTGTGTCCACTCACTGTGCACTCTGCACACTATGGACTCCTACCGTGCTGCTACACCTTGTAGATGTAAAGTCAGAGGTGATTGCACATCTGTTGCTACACAGCTTGTGTTGGTCGTCCTTCATCGGTGGTCACAGGACACTGCCCACAGGATGCTGTTGTCTGGATAGTTTTGGTTGCTGGACGATTCTCAGTTCCACAGTGACAGTGAGGTGTTTAAAACTCCAGCAGCACCGCTGTGTCTGATCCACTCACACCGGCACAACACACACTAACACACCACCACTACGTCAGTGTCACTGCAGTGCTGAGAATGATCCACCACCCACATAATACCTGCTCTGTGACGGTCCTGTGAGGGTCATGATTATTGAAAACGGGATAAATGGGAGCTAACAAAGTATGCAGAATTGTCGAACCACGAAGTCCTCCTATGTGGCATGTGGAGCTTAACAACGCATGCAGAGATGAACTACAGTCTGTAACAATAGAACTACAGAGTGCACATATAGGGTATGTGGGGATGAGTAGAATTGCAGGACCTTGCAATGTTAGTGTTTTGTATTCTGTAGCTTTTCACTCTAGACTGTATGCCATTACAGATTTTGGAGGTTTTGTAATGACAAGAGTAATATGAGCAATGCGAACTGCAGTGTGATTATTATATTCCCAGAATGCTCAACATAGATCAATTTTCCCCTCTTCTCTTTATTCATTATCCCATCATTACACAACAAATCAACTGACAGACATAAATGAGTGTGCGATTCCCAACAAATGTCCCAATGGTCTCTGCATCAACACTGATGGATCCTTCAGATGTGAGTGCAAGAGCGGCTTCACTATGAACTGGAGAGGACAGTGTGAAGGTATGATGTCCCACACAATAACTGAGATATGCGTTTTCATTTTGATTCTGGTTATTATTGGTTAGCCTGTTGATGCCACTAATGTCTGGTTGGAGCTGTCATTTAAACCTGGAATTAAACGACAGAAAGTTTCAAAACTGTCAAATCATGTGACATGAAGGAGAGATATAAAAGAGTCTGCATTATTTCTAGGCCGCAATTCAAATGTAAGGAAATTTGTGACATTGATCATGTAAAAGCTGTTCATTTCCATTATAGAGGGTATGCACTGACTTTAGTTTCCCACCAAAAGAAGCCCCCATGGTTGCAAAACCAGGACAATGGTTAGTTTATTAGGAAAACGGTAATAAAACAAACGATTATTGGCTTAAATTAAGGGCAGCTGGACTCGTCATTAAAATATAAACACTTGTCATTGTTGTGATCTTTAATGTTTCTTCATTTTGGTGAGATAATTCTGCCTGAAAACTCCTCGTTTGTTTGAAGAACATTAAGCTTATCATGGATGCAACATCATGGATGTTTTTAATAAATGCTGATCTTTACAGTTACACAGCATATATAAACGGAATGTTATATTTAACTGATAAGTCAGTAGGTTATGTAAATAATGTTTAACTCTTATTATATATGCATTATAATGCTCAGCTTCCTATTCACATCTTCCTAGTAAAATTTTCCCATTCCACCTTAAATGGCACAGCAGTTACATTCTGGCACTTTAACTGGTATGCCATTTAAGGTGGCGTAAAAATGAGAACATGAAACTGGTGAACAGAAATCGTCAGCCTTGGTTAGCTTTTCTCAGCAGTGTGTGAAAAGAAAGCTCTGAATTCTTGTGGTCTTTACAATCACTCTCACAACAGCTCTTACCAATTTGGATGTTTAGGCATTTTCGCCACTGAACACTAACACTGCCACTCAGTCAGTTTTTCTGCCACTCAGTGGGCGTGACCGCAGTGTCTCGCGGGGTCATATGCATACCCTCTATAAACACTTGAAGTTTTTATACAGTTCCTTTATAATCTAATGACATTACACTGATTGTATTTTCCCCAGTCTTGCCCAAAGGATCTGTAAGGTATTTGGTTGGTAACATGTTTTTGTGTGTTTGTAGTTGTGGGCCTCTGTACACTCTTAAAAATGTAATAAATTTCATTATAATAGGACACTTATATTGTGGCTCCTTAAACTTAAAGTGTCTTTGTACTCACACCTCTTTAAAGAGTGGGCATGGGCAGCCTCATTTTTAAGAGTGTACGTGAGTGGGTGATGTAGATGGGACTTATGTGATGCATGTGTGTTTTAGTACCCTATGTTTCTCCCTGACAGTTGTGTTTGCTTCCCTGTTGTATCAGCCTCTGTAACAGCTCAGCATAACCTACGCACACATGATTAGCTCACCTAATCTAATAGAGCTGCGTGAATGGCCTCTTGTTCACTTGGAATTTCCCCCTCTCTCATACTGTGTTGTAGATGTGGATGAGTGCAGGAGCCCCAGTGTCTGCCCTGGTGGGATATGTGTGAACACCCAGGGCTCCTTCCAGTGCCAAGCATGTGGCCCTGGCTTTAGGCCTGCCGGTGGGAGATGTCTGGGTAAGAGCCTTTGGAGGCCCCATATGGAAAGCAGCACTGCCTCAGTGTGGGTTTTCCGTATTTCATTTTATGATTGTGTAATAATAATATTCCCTTAGCCTGGCATAGGCTAGGAGTGTAGACTTGCTCTTGGCAGTGGTTAGGATGACTTAAGGGGGCAAGGCGACAGTGAATGCCCCTCCGAAAGTGTTGACAGTCCTGGATATTTTGCAGGAATAGCCTTTAGGCCTCGAGAAGACTTGAGTAGTTGATTTGATTTTGCCTATGTGGTTTCATCCTAATGGTTATACTGCTAGGCCTAATTTCACAGTGAAGCGCAATTTTTCTGACTTGAAATTAAACTCAGTAACCTCATTTAACCTGTGACATTTCCAGACATGATCTTATATGCTAGTAAATTGAAGGAAACATGCTGTAATGTAGTGTAAAGCCCCGGTATTGGCCGGTTATGGCGTGTGATAATTTCCAGCAGCTAAACCGCTTTATCTGAAGGTTTGTATATGGGTTGACTAATGGCCATTACCAACTCCTATGACCTGTCTTCTTGCTCGCATGCCTCTACATACGCCTCAGTGTTTTCCAGTGGCTGAAGGATTTTAATCTAATATGTGCCCCCACCCTCCCAACCCTCTTTGGAGTCCAACCCCAGGAGTTTCACCCGCAATCTTTAAACACATTGTCTTGTTATTCCGGATCTTTCGCTGCTGTAAAAGATTGTTTGCAATACTTCAATTTGGGAGAGTCAAAATATTTTGCCTTGGCCACAGCCTTGAACAAACAGAATATTATTTTTGGATGGTTCTGGCCACTGCGGCTAAGCCCTAGGGATGGACTCTTTATGAGGGGTTCTCATTTTGAGGACAGAAAGGGAGGACATAGATACACTGCTTGGGCAAGAGGTCATCAGATTGCGTATTACTCCCCAAGCGCAGTCTTCACTCAGCTCAGTATGTGATATGGCTTTAAAAGCATCAGATGTAGCTTCATCTCTAGCATTATAATTGTTTGAGTTAGAAAAACTGGGCACTGGAGGAAATGGAAGTACTGCTAAGAGAACAAAGGAATGTAGGCAAACTGTGTGTGTGCGTTGGCAGTGTGGGTGGGTGGGTGGAGATTTGGGTACCTTTTATAATGCTCTCCAGAATTATTGGAAACCTTGGCAAGGATGATCAACAAAGGCATTGTGTTTATACACTGATCACATACTCTGTAAATGTCGACACAATGCCTTTATTCAGCAAACTATTTAAACCCAATGTCTACACAGACTGTATGCCATTTTGGTTGGGGTGAAAATTTGCACCCTATGATTTGGTGCTAATATGAAATGGGATGTTTTCTGGTTTGATGAGCTGTGCTCTGATTGGCTGGTTTACACTGAGACATTGCGATGATCACAGTCAAATAGATACAGGCAGGAAAATAAAATTGGTCCACGGTAGATAAGGTAGATCGTCATACTACTGCATTTAGTTAGCAAAGCTAGCGTTATTTATTTGGAGCTTGCTTGTAGCTAACGTTACCTATACTAGCTACATGCTGTTGATCTCAGCATTAGCACAAAGTTAATTAAAGTTGTTACACGCTATGATACTTTCAGTTTTACATGATCTGCTTCAACCGGGAAACGGTGAAGAAAATCACGAGCATGATTGTATGAGCTGTAGCAATTAAATTGGAATTGCATGTTCAATTAAAAAGAAGCTGAGGCTTCTCACAGGATGTAAGGATGGGCTTTTTTTCTGATGACAAAATTACATTTCTCCAGCTACAATACCACTGGATTTTACAGAATATTCTTAAGCCATATTATGGTAAAAGCACAGGTCCTAAAAAGTGGTGCTCACTGTTAAGTATAGGCAGCATGTGCTCCTCCACATGAGAGTCTTCCACATGTGCAGTGCAGTGTGACTGCATTACCTCAAAATACGCTTCCTTCACCCTCTTCATCTATAGGGAAGAGAGACGACCTCAGGATCAGGGCAAAGCAGCAGTGCATGAATGAATTAAAGATATAAAGCCCAATCAATCACTAGACACCGTTATTTGTTGCTCTGATGGAGGCGTACAGCAGGCATTTGGCAGCAAATGCCTTACAGGATGTGCCACTTCATTAAAATGAATTACTGTGGACCTGTGATACAAAGAGAGCCTTTTTCTCCTGGTGCTGCAGAGACTCTACCTAACTTCCACAAAGTTAGAGGGTCCTGAGGTCTCACGCTACGTGCAGGCATATGTGTGTTGCAACACAAAACCTTTCTTAAAGTTGCTGTTACTGTTTGGCATAACCTACTGAGTGTTTGAAACAGGAATAGGCGAGATTAGGATCGTTTTTAATCAGTGGTTTCCCTTTAAGAGTGCTTTGACAGTCGGTTAAGCGTGCCACGGTATCTCTGTTGATGTCACAACAACAAAAAAATTAGGCCTTTAATCGTGCCCATCTTTAGTCTCTAATTATGTTCTGTTTAGAACATGTCAAAGCAGACAAATGAACTGATAAACATTGTCATCACAGTTATTATCGTACCGCACACTGTTCCGTTTTGCAGTAAGGAAAAACATCCTCAACGTTTCAGCCTTTTTTCTGTCATTGTTTGACACTGAAAAGCACAAGTCAGAAACACCTGCTGACACATCGAATGCACATTAAATGTAATGTAATTCTACCGGTAGCTTTGTAAACCACAGTTCATAGTGATCATTGTCTGTCATTACAACTACAAGGAATATAAATAATTATTATGAATTGTTATTAACTTTATAGCAAAGGGCCAATAATAATTCTAGACACAGAAAAGATAAAAGACAAGGCATATTTATAACACAACTACATGTACAGTAGCGTGGAAAATTAGACTGCTACTGTATTTATTTCCCAGCCTGCCCAGGAGAAACACAAGGAGACTTAAGGATATCTAGTGTATTTCCTTGTACTCATAATTAATGTATGCTATGTACATTGTATGCTAAATATATATCATGATATATATATATATATATATATATATATATATATATATATATATATATATATATATATATATATATAAATGATCATATATATCATAGGGCCAATAAAAATATACTCAAATAGAACTAATTGTGCTTAACTGTACTATTTTGAGACACCACTCTCTTAGATATACTTAAGTACATATTAAAGTACATCACTGAAGTACTACTAAGGTAAAATATACTGTAATATACGTATACAGTATATATATATAATGTGTACAAATATTTATATAATTTTTATTTAGTGCACAAAACAATAATGTTCTTAAAATGTACTTGCTGATATTAAAGTACAGTTTTTAGTAAATTTAAATATATTTACTTTTTACTGGTACAATTATAATATTTACATTATGTAGAACATATTTCTCAGGAGGTGTGTAATAAATGAATCCACTGGCATAATAAAGGGAAAATTCAACAGAATATAAGAGAAAAAGAGAACTGTCTCTAAAGCTGCAACCCCCCAAAAAATGACTAAAAGGCATAAAATGAGATCCTAACATGAACTGACAGACCACCAAAACTGTCACCATCAGATAAACCACACTTAAAGTTTTCATCATTACTTTCAGATCTGAAAAAATCCATAGGTGTTTCTGTCCATCCTTCCTCTGCAAAAAGGATGAAAGGATGTGTAGCTGTCAAGAAGCCCTTCCTGAGAAAAGGAAAAAGGTATAGCTGCAAAATGAGGAAAAACTGCCCCCATGCAGATGTGAGCACAGGAAGTGTCCATACATAGAGCCGCTCTGTAATCTGCCCATGCTAATAGGCTAAGTGGCTATCATGTACGCATGAAGATTTATAGACGCTGGCTGCTGGTTTTGGACAAACTAGAAGCCTCAGCAGGGAGTTTATGGGGGAGTTTTACAGACGTAGATTAAACCTAAAACAAGGGTGTAGCTACAGGAGCCCCCGCTTGCAACCAGGCCCCACCAGATTTCTGGCCATTAAAATTGAGGGCAATGAAAAACGCCTATGTCATTAAAAATATTACAGAATATAAGGTCGTTATATCTTCATCACATTTTTTTCTGACCTTAAAAGAACAGAGAGAACCAACAAAGCTCTCCTTAGATCATCACCAAAATCCTCTGGATGCTACGACCATGGCAACGATCACATGGCTGCATGTTGCCATGGTTCGATTCATCTACTCGTAGTGTGGTAAAGGGTAAGCTTGTGATCAGTCCTGCTAAACCAGGAATCTCCAGCCAGTGATCCATTCTAAATGTTTGGTGATTGAATCTTCCGCCAGGGGAGTTACGTTCTGTGCTTGTGCATGTTGACCAGAGTGATATGTAGCAGTGTGTAGAACTGGGGCTATCTGCATGCAGCTGTGTATCTTCTTTCGTTCTTTACTCTGTGCTACAAACTTAATAATTAACTCTCTTATCAGCTTGTTATCACGTTCTTAGTCACATTTTTGCATCAGCCATAAGGGTGAAGCAAAGATGCTAGTGGAAAAATGAATGACTTTTGTTTAATGACCGTTCTAACTTATGAATAGTGCACAGTAGTGCACATTTATAGCAAAGCTAGAGGTAGTACAGAACTCTACACATACTTGTGTTAGGGGTAGATTAAGCATTGAGGTGTTCAGTACTTTGAGAGCACAAGAGAACAAGGGCGGGCTGAAGTGGGTTCACCTAAAGTTCCTGACTTTAGCCTGAATGGTGATCATTCATGCAGATGAGGTCAACCAAACGAGGCATGCGTTTTAACTGCCCGAGTGGAGTATGTAAATAATGTTCCCTTCTCCAGCCATTGCCTCAGTCAATTGCCTGTAGCACAGTAGTTAGTGGCCAATTGGCTGGCCAGTGGATAAGGCTAATTGGTGGTGCGATAGGGAATACAGCCCAGCTTTCCTTTCAGGCCTTATCAGGGAGGACTTGGAGAAATAGCAGGAGATTGCAGAAACAAAGCTTCGGGGGACACTGACAGACGTCTGGCAGACGCAGAGGCTGCACGCACAAAGCTCTGCTTGTGTGCGTTTCACCTCAGAGGTCCTCCTTGTCTACTGTCTCACTCACCCCGCCCGAAGCCGTCAGTTGTCTGGAAAGATTATGGGAGATGCTAGAGTAACACACAAGTACAGTACACAAGAGATGGGCCTGGCCAGCGCTGGGCGTTATGAAATACAAGCTTGGTGTTTATGACCTGTCGGATTTTACAGAAAACATTTATTTCTCATGACGTGACGGATGAAATGCCATATTCTGAACGCAGTTTTGCTGTAGGGAGGGTCTGTTATATATGAAATTGCCTTGTTTTTCATTTCGCCGTTCAGACTCTTCATTCCCCTTTTCTATTTCAGACATTAACGAGTGTCAGACAGCAGGCGTGTGTGCCAATGGTCAGTGCGTGAACACAGAGGGTTCCTTCATTTGCACATGCAACCATGGATACCAAACAACTCCGCGCAACAACAGCTGCCAAGGTATACATATCAAGCACACATTGGTGTACACACATACGCACTGTTACTGCAGAACCTTTTCAGACTCCTCACCCACACTGTGCTCCTTCCAGATGTGAACGAGTGCCTGCTCCCGGATGTATGTCCTCACGGCACGTGTGTTAATCTCCCGGGCTCCCACAGGTGCAACTGTTACACAGGTTACCAAACCAGCCCTGATGGCAAAGCCTGTGAGGGTATGTACATTACGCTTTATACGCAGGAATAATAGTACGCCTTTGTGTTCAGACTTCACTGCTCTCTGCAGAGCTGTTCCATACTGGACACATACAGCTAGTGGTGGAACTATTTTAAGGCTCCTCAGCTTGTCCCTTTATGTCCACCTGACCTATTTCTGGAAATGGATTGTTTCATGTAGATTCCTCCATAAGTGCCCAGTTAACCCATAAGAACCCGTGATGGCATATGTGCCACAAGCCCTTCAAACAGTGTACAGAATTTCCAACCTTTATCCTTCACTTAACTCCCCGAGTGACCTATACTGAACATCCTGGATGCAGTCACATGGTAGTTTCTGTATTTCTGGACATTATATGACATCTGCAGGGTGCCTCAGATGGTTTTGTTCAAAATACATCAATTTGCTCAAAAACAAAATAAATAGCATGTTTCCTTTCTGGAAATGTGGTTTCGGTCTGTTTAACAGAAGTCTGTAAAAGGCTCCCTTTGGGTTAATTTTAATCCAGTCAAAACAAGCTATGTCATGTTTTTAAGGCATTCTTTTAGCATAGAGTAGCAGCACTCAGGAAGCATGGCTTGATTAACTTTATAAAGTATTATCTAATGCTGTGATATTTCTGGAAACATGTGGTCATCTGCAAAGGTTTGGGTTCCCCTGGTCAAATTACAAGTAGAACTAATTGTGTGTGTTTATATTATACTAACTCCATATTTCATTGTACAGTTAGTGAATATTGGGAAATGTGACCTGTACAAATATATTGCATTGTATTTTATTGTATTTTATTGTATTTTATTCACTAAATGTGAATAATGTTGGAAATTGTGCACTACAATCAACAACAAATGCCAAGTTTATTCTCTTTAGAGAATGTGTTAACTTGCACTCAGCAAATGCTTTATTAGCGACACCTCCTTATATCCACACTCATTGTCCCCTTTAGCAGCTCCACTCACCACATGGGAGCGATTTATAGTCCTACAATTACAGACTGTAGTTCTGGGGAGTCTGTATGGGGATACTTTATTTAGCCCCCTTTCACTTCCCTTACAGTTTTCCTATGGTCAGGTCCACCACAGAGCCTCCACAGAGCAGATGTTATGTGCATGGTGGATCATTCTTAGCATTGCAGTGACACTGGCTCAGTGGTGGTGGTGTGTTAGTATGTGTTGTGCTGGTGTGAGCGGATCAAAATGTTTAAACTGTCCACTCTATTAGACACACCTAGCTTGCCGGTCCACCTTGTAGATGTAAGGTTAGAGACAGTAGCTCATCAGTTACTGCACAGTTTGTGTTGGTCATCCTCTAGCCACATGATGCATCCTCTGGCCACATGTTGGTGCCCACAGAACGCTGTTCACAGGATGATGCTGGCTGGGTAGTTTTGGTTGGTGGACTATTCTAAGGCCTGGAGTGACACTGAGAAAACCACACAAATTATACCCGCTCTGTGGTGGTCTTGCGGGGGTCCTGGCCATTGAAGAATATGATGAAAGGAGCCTTAGAAAGTATGCAGTGATACACATGAACTATAGAGTGTAATTGTAGAACAGTGTGCCCCTGTGTGGTGAGTGTAGCTAATGAAATGAACTACGAGGGTCCAGGAATGGGCAGAAAATGGGCCCTTAACTGTGTAGTGATACTGTAATAATGACTATGAATGTTTTTATAGGACCCAACTCCACTGTTAGATGCTGTTAGTCTTATTAACTGTCAGTTAGGGAGTACTCACAGACATACCACAGAGTTCATTTGTTTATTTTTATTACAATAAATGATATTTTTTTGCATTAGTAGCCTTAACGCTAAGACCAGAACTACACGAAAGGTGTTTTCAGTCTGGAGCTGAATAGGCATGTTATTGTAAAGGAAAAGACGGTGAAGGAACAGCACTGTCCCTCTTACAGATCTGGATGAATGTGCTCATCCCAGCCTGTGTGCGGATGGGGTGTGTGTTAACACTGTCGGCTCCTTCACATGCACCAACTGTGAGGTGGGATACACTCTATCTGAGGACAGACAGAGGTGTGAGGGTGAGTCACGCTCCAGTCTTTCCACCCGAGGAGTCTGTTTATCCTTATGCAGTGCATAGCAACATTTATCAGCTACAGATTTATATAATCTTTTATTTTCTTTCTCATAGATATCGACGAGTGTCTCTCCCTGTCTACCTGCACGAATGGCGTCTGTCTGAACTCAGACGGATCGTACTCCTGTGTGGACTGCCCTACAGGGTATAGTGTCTCAGCGGATGGAGAGCGATGTGAAGGTGTGTTATATTACACCACTATTTTGCAGTTAGAGACTGATCTTTTGTCCACTTCCTGTCAAAGATTTGGGGACAACTAGCTTTTCAGGATGTTTTAAACTCCACCATCAGTGAGGGTTGTTTTATTTGATGGTTTGCAACATGAAAGAATAGTTCAACAAAAAAATGAGGCCAGTGTTACAAAAACTAGATGTCAATAGTCACCCAGATTTTCTACATTACACTTTTTTGTCATCCAGACTTTTTAACATTCAATTCAATTCAATTCAATTCAACTTTATTGTCATTATACCAATACAGGGTTGTACAGTATAACGAGACACGGTCAGGCTCCTTCTCCAGTGCAGTTGAAGAATGTGTATATATACACCTTCATGGTGTAGCTGAATGTACATCGCACTGGTTTATGGATGGTAGATAATTAAATGAGGTTTTTCAAAGCATCCCTTTAACATAGGCTAACTGGGTGGATGTTGATACTAAACTAAACTAAACTAAACTATATGTATCTATATATAGCTATACAGCTTTCCAAGTTTCAAGTTATTGACATATGCACAACATGTAAGGACATTCATGCATTGAAATGCTTGTAGTGAGGTGCAGGTAAACTAAATAACCCAAAATATATAAAACATTCCCAAAATAAACAGAGACAGGACCATCCTATGTAAGGATCTCTCCACTAATAGACTAGGATAACCTAAGAGAGAGAAACATAAATATACAGTAAACATAAAGTGAAATATAATATAATAAAACAGTAAAAAAAGTGACAGACTGAAGTGGTATTAGCTAGTTCAGAGGCAGGATAGCATGTAGGTAGAAACTGTTCATTAGCCAGTTTGTTCTGGGCTCTGTGCCCGTTTACATTATGATCTACTGGATTGCCCTTAAGGAATGGGACTGATAGATGTCATGTCATGTAAGGCTAGAAGTTTGTTACCTATAATAGATTCTGCCAATGAACCCCAAACTATGGTAGAGCAGTGTAGGTTACTAATAAGATTCTAAGGTTTTCTACCAATACTGACTTGGTTAAGCTGAACTGTCATTACATGCTCTTGATTTCTACCTTTTTTATTTCCTTATCTCACTGCAGATATTGATGAGTGTGCATCTCCCACTGCCTGTCCTCAAGGAAAATGCACTAACACAGAAGGCTCATTCGTCTGCACTGTATGTGGTCAGGGATACAGGATATCAGATGATGAGAGCCAGTGTGAAGGTGAGCCTTCTGAAATAGGAAAGGATAAAGCAGGACAAAAAAATGTTTTTGGAATCATCCACCTAATCCCATCTAATCATTCACTATTCCCTGTTCAGTCATTACACAGAACCTTGCACATGAACCAGAGCATAGGGTAATATAGCATTCAGACACTCTCATGCTTCTGGCTATCATAATAAACTAATCCATTAAGTCATATCACTTTCATGTCAAACATGGGCATGTTGCAGTCTGGAGCCATGCACTGCTGCTGTGGTATATTCCAGATGAAGGAATGTATGTTGTCTATACATCACATCTACAGTGATTAATGGTTAATGTGTAGGGAGTCAGACAGCTCATGAAGAATGTAATGTTGGCACCAAAAATAGAACAATAATAGGGAAATCTTTGACAGCCAGAAAGAGATTTAGTGGGATCTAACCTGCTTCCAGGCGGTTCAGTACTGACTTCTATGTGTCGCATTGTAACTCCTAATAGTGCGCCTCTAAGTGCTGTCGTAGAGAATGTGAAGTATTGGGCAATGTAAGACTCGACTGAGCTAAGATGCTATATTCAGATATCACATCACTTTTGGTTCTAGAGGCTGTTGGCAGCATCCAGCAGACAGATGTAGCAAAAATGACTCTGACCACAAAAACGGATGAAGTCAACGATGACTGCGTGATATATCCAATTCAAATGAGATTTCGGTTGTGACCGCAAATAATGCTCTTGAATGTTTTTCAGCCCAGCTGGTATATTGCATATACCAGCTGTCATAACGACAGTCAGCAAACCTCAAGGTATCATCATTTAATATGACGTGTAGACTTAATCTGTGTCAGTCTCTCTGTATTTGCAGAACAGAGCTGGATAAAACCGGGTTCATTTAGTGAGCATGTAGGCAAAGCCCAGTTTCTTGGACACACAAAGCCAGGCATTCTATGGACAGTCATGTTTGGCTGTGTAATTTCAGCACTAGTGTTCATGCATCTTCATTGACTCTATTGGTAAACGCCTTTGGCTTTTGATACCAGGTGCTGAAAGATTAAGCGTGACGGCTCCATGAAGTTCACCCTCAGTTGCGTAATTTAATGAAGAATTTGTTGAGTTGTGCAGTGTGGAGGCCAAACGGTCAGACCATGCGGTGTAGCATGTTTGTTTTCTTACTACCTAGCATGAGATGGTCAACAGGTACTGGTTGTACTTTCTTTGATCTTACTCACCGTGACTGATAACTGATCATTGGTTTCATCTGGCATGCTGTTCTGTCTGGTCCGATTTTTACATCACAGTCTATCTATCTGTTGTCTCGGTAGATGTTACTCCAGCTTTTCATCAGAGTGATTAATTACCACATCTGGCTCTTCTTTTCGTTTCTCACTCTGTGTTCTGGTGTTTGGTCCCAGTGTATCACATATTCCCCCCTGCACTTTATCCATCCATCTTATATATTAATGTCATTTGTGAATTTTCTCTCAAAATAAATTGTTCTATGTTTTTTTTCCTTGTGACTGTCTGCCATCTTGCCTAGACTTTGATAAATGCTTGCCGTCTAGTGTGTATCCAAGCCAACTGTGCAGGAACTGTCGGGTTTGTACTCTAGCATTTGTGGTGCTGGCTTAGAGATGTTTGAGGATGGCCAACTGGTGCCAGTGCAGATGGACAGCACACTGTTGCCAAAAAAAAAGCGGGAGGGGAAGGAAGAAAAGCAGGAGGGGAGGAAGTAAGGAAGGATGGAAAATTAGCATTATAGCAAAGTCCAGCACACTGTGAGGCCTGTAAAGTAGTGGTTTACATTCCCTACTGTACTGTCCATTAGTCAGAGACGACCCTTCACTTCTTTAGTTTCCAGTGAAAAAGGTCAAGCACAACTTATTCCTTTGTTCAGGAGATATTAGGAGATCTAATTTATTATGGGATGGTTTTCCCCATGTCTGTGTGGGTTTCATCACACAGTCCAAAGACATGCAGTCAGGCAAACTGAAGATGCTTAAATTACCCCGTAGGTGTGAGTGTGTACGTCTGTGTGTCTGCCCTGTAATGGATTGGTGGTCTGTCCAGAGTGTTTCCTGCTTTCTGCCCACTAAGCGCTGAGATCATTGACCCAAAAGGATAAAAGGTGTTTAGAATATAAGTAGAATAATAAAATGAAGAAAAGAGCCCCCTAACAACTATGCATGACCCCCAAACTGTCCCCATCAAATAAACAGTACAGTAAGATTTCATCTTTGAGATAGAGGAGAAAATCAAGCTCTACTCTTGCTTCTGATCTGAAATCAAATGCAGTGGATCTGAAAAGATGCTGTTAATGAGAAGAGGAGACAGACACGTCAAACAAATAAGCTGCTGGTATTCTCAGTACAATGGTCAACACACACAGTCCTGACATCGTCAACACTGACTGTGTTTCAGAGTATTTGGATTATGTGAAGAAAATGCAACCAGCTTCTAAGACTGAACACTGTAGGTGTGGATACATACCTGGAAATTAATGGAAGCTGAAGTGAAGTCAGAGGATGGACACACTAACTATCTGTAATATTTAGCTGGTTAGCTGGTCTCTTTCTTTAAGGCTGGGAATAATGCTGGAAGACAGTGAACAGCTTGGCTTTATGGATTTGGAGTTTCACATAATAGCTCTTGAACCATCACCAGACTTAAATTGTGCAACTGAGTGATGTGTGTGCTTGCATTTGTTTGGGGAACATTTCAGAAACTTTGTTTAGGTAAGTGCTGGTGAGGTTTAATCATCACGTCTGTGCTCAAAAAAGATTAACGGCCACTGAAATGAAAAGCCAACTTCCTGCTTCTACCTGTCTGTTACACACAAACACACATACACAGCTCATGGTGAAATTCCCTACCCCACCAGCACGTGTGCAGATGGCTGAGCGGTGCCAGGTTATGGAATTTCCAGCTTTCGTACATGGCCTGTGCTGTGAGTGTTTGTTGATACAGTCATTATAAAGCACCTGTAATAGCTTGCTGTTTTGGATGGAGTTCCCTTGCCTGCATACCTTATCTCTCGCCTCCTCCTCATCAACAGTTCTGTCAATGCAGTTTAATAACGCAGGAGCCCACTCACTGCGGCCTACGTGCAGACTAACTGACTTGAGCTAATTCGCTGTGGAATGCAGTCCATTTTCTTTGGTTATCGGCAGATCGGCAGATTCGTAAGTAGGCGGCTTGGAATCGACTTGCGTTTTGATTGAGAAGTGAGGAGGTACCGATGGTATCTAAATGAATCACTGGAACTTGTGTAGGGCAACATCTTAATGCAGCGAGAGACAAAAAAAAGACCACCAAGGTTATTTTTCTGACCAGTAAATTTCAGTTTATAGCCCACTTGAGGTCGTTGTATCGCCTGTCCACTCTTTAATGGCTTTGTTTGGCTTTGTGTTGTAGATATTGATGAATGCCAGTCTCCTGAAGTGTGCCCACTGGCTGGCTGTGTAAACACTGAGGGCTCCTACTCCTGTATGACCTGCGATCCCGGCTACAGGCTCTCGTCAGACCGCGGCACATGTGAAGGTACTTTCAGAAGTGAACTGGACACATCGACACCAGAAACCTTTTGCTTTATTAAGCATGTAATTAATCCCGAGGAGATCATTAGAAAGCACATTACTTTAATAAGTATATTGTATAAGCCCAGTTTGCTAGATGTAGCCAATCATAATTTCTTGTGTAACATAGTCCAGGACTAGCACTGGGTTTCTGAGAAGTGTTGGATCAATGTTGTGTTAACCTTTTTACATGCCATTGCACATTTTGCTCCATTTATTACCGATATGAAAGTGATCAATAATAATAATCAAAAGCACAGTCCTTATAAATTGCTCTGGGTCATCTGTTCCCGCAGATGTTAATGAATGTGAGGACATGGCGATGTGTGTGAATGGAGACTGTATAAACACAGCAGGATCCTACCACTGTGACTGCCCCATAGGCTTTGAGCTAATGGACACTGACTGCAGAGGTGCGTCTTTACTTTTGCATGTAACCTTTGGCTATTTTGCATATATGAATTTTCAGACATTAATATTTATTATGCATGGGTGTACACAGATCAGGCAAAACATTATGACCACCGCAGTCTATCTACACACTTTATCCATTATATCAACACCACTTACCACATAGTGCACTTTGTAGTTCTACAGCTACAGGCTGTCATCCAGGGTAGGACTCTGCATACTTTATTACCCTGTTCTTCAATGATCAGGACCCCTACAGGACCACCACAGAGCAAGTATCATTGTGGGTGGTGAATTATTCACAGCACTGCAGTGACACGGACGTGTTGTGCTGGAGTGAATGGATCAGACACAGCAGTGCAGCTGGAGTGTTTAAACACTGTGTCCACGCCATTAGACACTCCTACCTTGCTGGTCCATGTTGTAGATATAAAGTCAGATGTTAGCTCATCTGCTACCGCTGAGTTTGTGTTGGTCCACCTCTAGCCCTTCATCAGTGGTCACGGGACACTGCCCACAGCATGCTGCTCACAGGACGTTGCCCACAGGACGCTGTTGGCTGGATAGTTTTGGTTGGTGGACTGTTCTCAGTCCAGCAGTGACAGTGAGGTGTTTCAACACTACAGCACCACTTCTGTGTCTGATCCAGCACAACACACGCCATCACTACATCAGTGTCACTGCAGTGCTGAGAATGATCCATCACCCACATAATACCTGCTCTGTGGTGGTCTTGTCAGGGGTCTTGACCATTAAAAAAAAGAGATGGGGGATGACAAAGTATGCAGAGAAATAGATAAACAAGTGCACATATGTGGTAAGTGGTGCTGATATTATGGATAGAGTGTAGATCCATTGTGGTGGTCATAACTTTATATCTGATCTGTGCATATTCATCTTTCTGCTTTTAGTTATAACATAATGATTTTGATGCCCTGTATGCTGTTGCTTATGACCATATGTAATGGTTGGTGTAGCTCAGCAGATAGCACCACATATAGGAGACTGGGGTTCAAATCCCGGTCAAGGTGACTATGCAGTGCTACACCAATAAGAGTCCTTGGGCAAGACTCCTAACACTACACTGGCCTACCTGTAATATGATTAACCTTGTAAGTCGCTCTGGATAAGAGTGTCAGCTAAATGCCATAAATGTAAAATGTAAATATGGCTTATATACAACAAATACTGATTCCTCAATATGGGAAATGGATTTGGCATTAGTGTTGATGCCAAGATTTAAACATAACTTTCCATCATTAACACCCCCAAATTCAGCATAATTAAAACATTAAGATTCAGATTGGTTTAATATGAAAAATGTACTTCCAGAGAATTTCAGAGAGTCAGAATTGTTCACAAGAGTGCTGATATGCGCCAAGAGTCTGAGGAGTTGAATGCCTCCTTCACAGAAGAATGTTACATGAAGTTCATTAATTCAAATTCATTAGCTACAAAGGTACATGTCAGGCATTTCAGACTATTCCAAGAAAAGCATTGTTCCAGATTCACCAATTTTACTATTATTACCTACACTGTACCATTTCACATCACAACCCTTTATATCCCCTATAACAGTTTAGGAGAGAAATGCCAATAGTATGCAGACAAATTGCCATGTGATTCATTTGACCTTAGCTTTTCTACTAAAATGTGTTGAATGCAACAGATCCCTAGTTTGCAAGGGGAGAGCCAAAGTAAAGAGTGCTTGTGGAGAGATTGGGGCGAAGTTAAGGGCAGAGCGCTCGTTGAGGATTGCCGAACGTGTAGACCGCACCCTGCTTACTGAAACAACCTTAACATGGAGACAAGCCAAACATATCTATGGTGCCGTCGTCCAACAAACTTCATAATAGTCTTTTTCTTTTTCAAAAGGCAAAGGATAATCAAAGGAAAAAATGAGAGGAAGACGCACATAGGGAGAAGGTTGAAAAGAGAAAGAGTTGAAAAGACAGTGTTTAGGGAAAACAAGTGAGTTTTCATAATAAGAGAGCATGGAAAAAATGGAATGGCGTGGAATGTGGGGGAAATTACCTGATAAAGCTGCTAAAGGAGAAAGAGGAGAGTGGTGTCCAGGGAGATAAGACTGGACCATGGCAGGACTTCATCAGTCTGTGTTTTTCCCTGTAGTTGTAGTCTATTAAATTGTTTTGGAGGCCAGAGCCTCACCCTGAACACCCTGACCTAGCAACCTCGCTCATGTCTGCTGTCATTACACACCACACACAGAGTGAAAAAGCCCAGAAACACCATGCAGTAGGAATATCACCAAGCACAACATCCACTGCATCCTGACTCACTCCTGTCTAGACTTTCTGTACATAAGTGGATCTACAGAGAGCAGACTCCTCTAGGAGGTTGTAGTGAGAATAGTCATAGTTTGAGGTGTTATATAATCTGATTATAATGTCAGAGTTTGGTAAAATCCTTTTTTTTTTCGTTCCTCCACAGAGTACATACTTCTCTGCACCTGAATGCACTATTGCTGTGCATGACATACTGTATAATGCACAGTGGGTATGGCACACGTGTTATGTTTGTTTAGTTTATTCAGGTTTACCAGCAAAGTAATAGAAGATGTGTTTAAAAATTGCAGTAAGACCAAGAGAACAAATTGTAATTTGACTGTGTGCATTCAAACTATTACACATGACTGTATCTGTAAGTACTGTACATACTTTTAGTATTGTATTGTAATTTTATCCACTTAAAAACAATGACACATAATATGTTGGTTAAGGAGCTAGTTTCCTAGACAGGGATTAAATCCAATCCCAGACAACCAGTGGTGGACACAGTACACAAACAATGTAGTAGAGTTGAAGCACAGATATCCACGGTAAAATATTACTTCAGTGAAAGTCCCCTTAGACTGCCACTGGACGTAAAGTATGGAGAGTAACAGTATCATGATTTATTATGGCTCCAATGTCCTATTATCATTTAGTCTTTAATAGAAGCTCATTAATTAGTCTGACACTGTTTTCTATTCAAATCATCATCAGCACAGAACACTGAAGGAGGACAGTTTCCGTTAGCCAGGACCAAGCTCGATCCAACAAGTAAAAATCAAACTCAGAGCAAAGTGGCCACTGTACCCTGATTGGTGTGCTTACTTCTCACTTCTGTCATTTTGACATGTTAATGTTTATGCACACATAAGTCTAGAGGACGGACAGATTTCACAGGAGGTAGGAGTTAAAGTAAATAGTCACACAGAATAGAAATTAAGGAATTACACGTACTTTGTTACTGTCCAGCACTGCGGACAACACAGCATTCTAACTGGAGAGTCCACACTGGAAGGTAAACAAAGCCTTAATCCCTGTCTGGGAAATCGACCCCAAGTGTCCTTTTGCTTTTACACCAAAAAAAAAGAAAGAAAGAAAGAAAGAAAGAAAGAAAGGTAAAGCAGTAGAGCTCCGAACATTGTTTTAGATACTTTTAGCTGCATTTTCTGACTGTTTAGCTGTTTAGCAATAGGTGGTTATAGGAAATACCCCCACATAATATGTTGTTACCACATAAAAGCCAATTTTCATCCAGTCAGCTTCAGCATACTTCTTAGCTCCCTTCGAACACTCTTTCAACATGCTAGTGTCATCAGATTTATCTAGCTGGGGAAGAAGTCTGAAGTAGTTGATACAATGAAATGTTCTTCTGCATCTTGCATGCAATTTCACATTTCTACCAGAGAGGTCTCCAAATCCCCAAATCTTACACAGTGTAGCTTGTTAATAAGCCTAGATAAAAGGCTGCAGTTTAAACGGTTAATATACTTTAATGTATGCTTAATTAAAAGATCTTTCTGTGTTGGAAAACTTAAACTTAGTTTAAACTTAAAGGTCTGTACATTAAAGAACATAAGAATACACTCAGGCTTCCTGTCCATAAAAAGCCCCCGACCCATTCCTGAGACATGGCAAGCTGTACAAAATATTCCTAATGTTGTGTAATGGCATTCAACCTACACCTAAGCACACACACCCTTCTGGCCCATTGCCACAGCAAATACTGGGTTCTAATTATGCTATAAATCAGACTGAGCATACTTTCCTCCGTCTGTTTGTATATCCCGCTGCATGCAGTCAATGGCAATGGGTCACCATTGTGGAACGTGAGGGATGGAGTGGTGGGTGTGGGTGTGTTGGTGTGTGGGTATGTCATTTAAAGTCTTTTCACATAATTTTAAAACGCCAGCTGCCGTTTACTCAGTGTCAAATGTTCGTGTTAAACGGAGCAGTAAAAATGGTCCAAAATGACAGGGAATAAACGCTCGTTACGTTAACTCACATTATAAGTGAAGAATGTTTTTATGAGGTTTTATCTCAACAATGACACAATTGTATCTATGGGTGTCAATGCCTGTCAAAATTATGGTGACTCCAAGCTTTTCATTGTTTTTAAATAAATGAGCACATTGTTATTTGGCTGAAGACTGACAAAAGTACTTTTAAGCTAATGCGTAAATCTTTTAACCCATTTATGTCAAACTGCTCAAACATTTAGCATGTTAGGGGAAAAAAAAGCTACAGAATGTGTTTTGATTAGTCTACTTTGATAATACTTGATACATTTATACCTTAAATAAATATAACATAGTTTAACTTTTTCTTTTTTTTGCAGACTTATTTAAAGTTATCAAATTTATAGTTCTATGTTTTGGCTAAAATCATTAGTTGGACATGACTAAAACTTCATTTATTATGACTAAATTATATATTTACGTTTTAGTCAAAAGATTTGACTGATTTGAAAAAAAAAAAGTATCAAAATTGCTTAGAAATAGATAGAAATTGATGTACAATGTATGTAATGCAGGTATATTTCTTACATAATTCAAAGGTAAGTGGAAAACAATTAAGTTGAGTAAAGTACAGAAAACCTCACTATGTTTGTGCCTTTGTTGTACACAGGGGCATACAACCACAGCTACAGGAGCCCTTATCCTATAACATATCTTTATTCTCTGGTTATTGGGTCTTTAAATATATGCCATTTTTGGATTTGGCATGTTCCATGCACAGATTTACCTTACGTGAAATGTTCTCAGCTGTTCTCAGTATCAGGCTTTGGAAAGTATAGAAGGAGTTCTGTTAGTAATGTGTTTCACTGTTTGTCCTCTATGACTAAGTGGCTTGTATGTGATGTGGCAATGTTACAATTATCCTCCAATCGTTATTTAATCAAGCATGTAGCCATAATTATTAATTTTTTACTAGTTGACTTCAGGAATGTTCCCAGCTTGTGAGCTCAGGATATTATTATTTCTTTGTTGTTTTATATTGCATGCTTGGAGAGCTCAGTAACCTGGGCACTGTACCATTGGAATACAGCTCTGGCTGTGCTTTATTTGGATGTGATTCAAACATGGAAACTACTTACACTCTAATCTGTAGATTATATCATTTCAAAATTAGTTCATCCATGTAGATTTGAAATGAGCTCTAAACGCTGTAATTAGTGGTTTTGTGCTTGATGCAGTTTATATGCTCCAGAAAAATCAGAGTTCCTTTTAGTTGTGAAGAATAAAATCAATAACTGATTAGGTAGAGTTCTTATCGTTCTGATTATTGCCTTGTTTTATTAGCTTCCTTTAACTCAGGTGTCTCAGTGCAGCATCCGGGATTTAAAACCAGACCTACCGGCTTTTTAAAGAAAAATAAAATATGCATCAGTTAAATACAATATATTAATTAAGGCTACTGAGGGGGTCTAAAAAAGAGCATATATATATATATATATATATATATATATATATATATATATATATATATATATATATATAAAGAGAGAAAGAGAGAGAGAGATATCAATATATCAATATCAAAAATGACACAGACACAACTAATTATACACTGATATTAAACAGTACATTGTTTTGTGTAAAGTTGTTATTGTAATTCTTCTCCCGGCAGTGTACTGTGTATAGACGCTCTTTCCCCTTTACTCTTACTCTTTACCTTTATTACAGCTTCCATTCTTTTCACACATGCACGTTTTTTTCCCGAAAACCTGCTGGAACCTGCCAAAGTTCAGTCTTAGACTTTGGTTGACTTTTCAACTACTCATGGTTCCCAAACACATGTAGTGATGTTGAGGTCTGGACTCTGGGGTTGTCAGTCCAATGTTCCCTGCTGGTTCTTTGCATGTTTTGCAGATGTTCTCCTTTTTGTGTATTTCTGTTCACCATGAGGGCCTCCTGACAGCCACCCATCCTTTAGAACTCATAGCGCTGAGTTGTGGACAAAAACACCTGTGGATTTTTTCGGATTTAGGTCAGGAGTGGTGGGTAATTTTTCCTCAAGCATGAAAGCTTTGGGCACTGTTGTTTCTGGTAGTGAGAGCTTTAGTGGTGTACCAGGCTTTGCACAGTCCCAATTTCTCTAGATCTTGTTTTTATCCAGTTTTGGAAACTCATCTGGAAATATCATCTGAAAAACGAATAGCTTGCTTAATGGCTGTTTTAACTGGACATTAAATAAATGAAGGGTGGTTCCTGACTTGGTGTGATGATTCGGGCAAGCAGTTTGCACAACGTTTATGCTTTCATTACTTGTTAGCTACATTAACCTCACAGTTCCAGTGCACAACTAAAGCAAACTTCAGGCACCAAACATGTCTCCGCTGATCGATTACAGTTGGAGTGAGGGGAATACAGCTTCGCCAAGCTATTCTTTTAAGCCCAGCGCGATCTCCACAAATGGGATCATCATGTTCAGGAAAGAAGTTCTCCCTTCATCGTTTCCTCTTTATCTATCCCTCTTTTCTACCTCTCCTCCGCTCCTGTCTCTCTGCATTAGATGTGGACGAGTGTGCTGTACCAGGAACGTGCTCTAATGGACGGTGTCTGAACGCAGATGGCTCCTATCAGTGTCTGTGTGATTCGGGCTACAAGTTCTCCACTGACTCTAAGGATTGCGAGGGTGAGTCTGTGTTTCATTGTTTTAGAGGTTGTACATTATAGCCAAGTGCATGATACATTTACTCACTGCAATATCAAAATCTTGAAACTAGGCCTGTTACCATTACATAATCGTCTCCTTGCAAATGTTTGAGCTGATTGATCGATTACAAAGTTCTGTAAAACTCCTCCTGTTACTGTTAGATCCAGCAAACCTTCCGTGACACCTGCAATGACAGACTAAAAGGTTCAGCAGTACACAGGAAACTTTAGAAGCACACAGAAAAGAACATTTGAAACATTTTTCATTTAAAAATAAACTGGTTTTACAAGATATTTACCCTTTTTGATCTGTTTGATTCAGGTTCGCTGATTTTAACATTTTTCGGAATTATTATTCATCATTACACAAGGCATTCAAATGATTTGTAGCAAATAAAGTAACTCAGATAAAGATTAGAAGCAGCACAATTCCACTATTTGTTGGCCTTTAATCCTGGCTAATTCTCCAGTGCTAATTTATTTCACTGTGTGTTTTGAGGTATTCTAGGGAAGTCTTTGCTCCATGTGCTGGAAGAAGAAGCATTAAGAGATTATAATTATCGACTTGAAGGCTTGTCAAGCATAATTTAAGATGATCAAAGTTGTTAGCTTTAATTTACATTTTCAGCATTTAGCAAGTAATCACCAGCCAGAATGTCACAACCACTGCTGTGCTTTTACTGTTCCATTAAAATTTCAACTGTTCTTTACATTGTTTTAACATTTCATGGCGAGTGGACCAATTAGACATAAAAATGACTTTGAAAAACATGGCTAAGAATTGTTTTTAGACAAAATTAGACAAATTGCTTGTCAAATGAATTAGCATTTTGTAAATATGTGGTTTTGATACAACCAGTGAGATAAGAAATGACAGCTTGAATGTTCAATACTGCCTGCATCTATAGTCAGTGGCGTATGCATGTGTATGCACAGATCTGGATGAATGTAAGGAGTACAGTGGCGTTTGTGGAACGTGGAACTGTGAGAACACACTGGGTTCCTATCGCTGCTTCATGGGCTGCCAGTCAGGCTTCTATGGAGAAGAGAACAAAGACTGTGGTAAGTAAAATCAGGCCTACAGTAACGCTACGGTAAATACCTGTGAGGTGTTGGCTTAGGACTTGTACGTATAAACATAACAGACATAAGCTCAAAATTAAGACCTCACACAATGTTTAAATCTCATTAGCAAAATCAATATGATGCTAATGGAAATATGAGAACAACTGTACATACTTCACACACATCTTCAGAAAAGATGTTATTCAGTTTTGACTAAGTTTTCTTTAAAGTCTCTTTAAACGAGCTTGGCAATCATGAAATTCATCAACTCAATAAAAAGGAGATCAAAAACACAGCCCATGATCTTTTTCGTGCTTATGTAAAAGTACTATGCCCATTGAGTTGTTGATTGCTGCTGCTAGTTTGGCTGTATGTTCCAGAGATGATTTGTTCGGTTGTAAATATGCCCACTATGGCAAAGATTCCACCATTAGTCATGAGACTGCATTCAGAAGTTTGGTGCTTATTGAACAAGCGATGAAAAGTTAAATAATTTTTCCTCCACTTTAAGGGTCCTTTAGTCGGACAAGTTGAGTTTGCATTATGGACATAGTTATAGGCATAGTTTATTGGCAAAAAGGTTGTAGTGCCTGCATTGCTGAGTTGTCTCAACAGCGCCCTCTTAGGTTTATTTGATAGTAATACAGTTATTTTTTGGTTAATGTGACGAGAGTTGTGTAAACTGTTAACATACAGTGAATATTTCTGTTATTCATGTTCAGTAAAAGCCATTAACAGGTATTAAAAAGGTACCTTAAAAGGTCTTTAACGTCTTTAAATCCGAACTTGACTGTGCAGATACACTGCAAATCCACAAAACTTACATGGTGTAGCTGTAAAATCTCACACTCCATCATTCCTTGGTTTCTTCTAGGCACTCATTCACCTTCCGCTCTATGCACTCTATCTCAGTTACCGCAGCCTCCACTCCTGCTGATGACACAGATATAATTTTGGCACACACACTCATACACCCACTGAGCTCAAGTGTATCAAACGGCATCAGGTGCACTCGATGGTCCCGGGCCGGACAGAGGGAGGAAATAGCTCTGAGAGTGAATGGCATTGTACACAGACAACTCTTTGTCATTCGAAACGACTTTGCGATGGTCACCCTGGGGCTAAAGCCGCAGGCCGGACTGGGTGTAGGGGGTAGACAGACGCGGTGTAACATGAGTATACTTGTTCTCTGCTCTGTGTGAGGATGAGCCATAGCCAGGACCTTGTGTTCTCTCTGTCAGGGCTGGGAGGTTACTGGTGTGCAGACTCTCCAAGTGCACTTGCCCTGGAGCAGCAAGAGAGCTTTACTGCACTGAGGAACACACTTAGCTTTGTTGTGGTTGGTACCTCTCCTCCAGGATTGTTAGGGAACACAATGAACAAACGATGCATGTTTTCCTCTCATTCCACAGTCCTGTGTCATTTTGGTCTGGATTACATAGAGCTTGTAAATCAGCTTAATAGATGGCTGTAGTGTAATCATGTTAAAAATATGCATCATCATTAAAAGGTATCCTTATTTAGATGTGTTGGAAGCATGAATAGGGTCCTCCCAGGGTCACTTATTGTCCATTGCATGACACACCATTCCATTTCTGTGATGATTGGCCATTGTTCACAAACATCAGATTTATCATTTATCCACTTGGAGAAGCACAATGGGCGTTACAAAACATTCCTCTGCACGTTGCATGCAATTACACTTATCCACTACAGAGGTCCTGCCTAGTATTTGCTAAAATTGACTGGCTCTTGGGGGTCATGTTTTTCTAGCTATGGAATCTTCTCTCTTACAGCTCAGCTCAAAGATGCAGAACCCCGTATTTAAATCTAGCTTAAGTGGTTTGTGAGTCAGTTACTTGCATTTTGTAGTCCTCTGGATACCTAATGCAATAAAACGGCACACTGCCTCATAGTAAGCTGTGGTAAAACGTAATTGGGTTTAATGATGATCAAACTATGATGACTTTAAATCACTTTAGGGTTTTTTTTTTATGTTTAGCCAATTTTGGCTAAAGACAGTTCAGACATCACTAACCTGTCTGCATGGGTTGCTGTGGTGCACCAGTAAAGTTATGTTGGTAATGCAGGATGAGATGGAGGTGCATTGATCCACCCTGCAAAGAATTGCTTTGTGAATCGGTACAGCCGTAAAAGTACGTTTGTCCAGACATATTCCAAAATATGGTTTGCGTCAGATTCTCAAAAATCAGATTTCATGTGTGCTTTTGCCATCTAGACTATTCAAAATTAGTCTGGATTTGCCAAAAATCAGAACTGGGTTGGTAGTCTGATCATGGTCTTATTTAACGAACAACATGCACCTTTAACACACTAACTGATTTTCATTGAACAAACACTTTACATAGTCGATGGAAGGTAAACTTCAGGCCTCCAGGATAATGATGAGGTGATAATGATGAGGTGTAATAGAGGAGTCAGGTGTTCCAATCAGCTCAGGTGTGGATTTGCCCTCCTGCTATATAAAAACTGCTCAGTGTGTGTTTGGCAGCTTTTTCGAACAGAAGACTCATCAAGTCCAGTACTGCCTGATCACAAAGAAAACTTAATGGCCCTTAAAGTCCCCAAACACTTAATCCCAGCTGATAAGCATGGTGGAGGGAGTATAGGTCGGCTGCTGTCTGTAGGCCTTAATGACTTCCCTCAGTAATTGAGGGAAATTGTATTACAAAATTCAGCAGTACATCAACAGAGCAGCTCGGATACAATCCTCTATTTTAGTCCAGGCCATTTAAATCCTGAGGCATGATTCTGATTATTTACTAAATATAAGGATTCACAGATGTTTCCCACCAATGTGCTTGTTTATTCAGTAAAATCATGGCACTGTAAAATGTTGTGTGCTCATTGTTAGATGAGACATCTTCATGTGTTTCTCACTAAGATAAAGGTCAGATGGCATTTTACGAGCTATTCATTCTAAAACCTTATGAATAGCTGTATTGTGTATATGTATTATAATTGTGTGAAGTTGCAAGTAATAGCATGACAAGTATCCTTGTACATTTCGTCTGTATTATTCAAATAATCGAGGGCCTCCAAATGTCATCTGGGAACGAACCCAAGCTTTAAGATGCTTTGAAGATTTTACAGCGCTAAAGACACGCGTTTGTGAAAGCGCATAGGCACATAACATTTTCCCAATGCTTTGAAGGTCTTTGTGGTTTGACCTTTGGGTTTAAGTCTTTCTCTCTGTGTATCTTAAAGCTTTTGGGACATTTCATTAACTTTCAACAAACTGTTACTTTGCTCTCGCCTGGTTTCTTCCGAGGCGTTGTTTCCAGCAAAAGCCAAGTCATTTTCTCAGTGTTAGAGTTTCCAAATAGGCAGCACTAAAGAATAAAAGGGTGAATATTGAATTATGACTGTCGAATGATGGGTTGTATGAGCTCCCAGCTGGAGAGAGTTGGAGGGCTGTTGAAATACACTGAACACGCTATTGACTTCCACATTTGCACCAAGCCCTGTGCATATGCAGCACTTTGTCATGACAGCTGGGCCTTGATCAATGACCAAGCCTTTCCGGATATGTCCCTCCCAGATTTGTACCACTTTTTGGTGGGATTTTGTAACTGTTCATTAGTCATTTTTGACAGTGTGTACCATGAACACTGAAAGTCAGCTCCACCAGATAAGCATCAGTAATGCAGTACATCATGGCTAGCTGTTTGTGGTTGTGAGAGACCTCTGGACAAAGCTCACTTACTCCACTTTGTCTAGGAAATGGCAGGCAAGATGCCTCCATGGTCCCAGTAAAGCAGTGGAGCAGAGGACTCCACACCTTCCAATTATTCAGGGAACTTTTCATCCACTTGAAAGTATTGAATGCAAGGTCATGGTTGGATTGTAATTTGATGGCAGGGTGTAGATATGTTTTCTCTCTGGTCTCCAGAGGCACTGGAGGTTGTCTTTGGCTCTTTCCACTTAACTATAGTTGTTCAATGATCAGAAGACATGGGTGTATGAGTGTATGAGTGTATCTGTGTGCGTGTGTGTGTGTGTGTGTGTAGAGTGGTCAGACCAATAAAAGTCATAATGGAACTGTAACTGTGTGAAATGTATCCTTTCACCACACCCTTGGCACTCTGTGTAATTCTAACAAGGCATAATGATAAACTGAGGTATATACGGTACTGTGCAAAAGTCAGACACCACACTTTTAATCTAATCATAATGGCTAATTAAGGATTTAGGATTCTGGTAAATGATTATTGATATTTAACCTCAAAACAAACCTTCCCCACGGAACATGCAATCCCAAGGTGAAAGACACTGGACAAGCACTTATCCTTGTGGCCATAAAACCCTTTGCAAACCACGATGGAGCGAACAACCACATAGCATGTGATATAGGTAACATTAGCTAGCCCTTCATGTCTTCATGTTTGAATGTTCCTGTTACACCCTTAAAGAAAATACAAATGTGCCTCAGTCTCATCAGCGCTTTAAGGTCCATCATCAACTTCTTTCTAATAACTAAGGACCTTCTCTTTGGCTGTTTCCCAGCCATCTCTCCTTCTTGACAGTGAGTAAAGTTTAGCATGTACCCCCTTCCCTTCCCCCTCTCCCCTGTGTATAAGTTTGCCATCACTTTCCTCCTTACACAACCGCATTACTAACTAGCTTAGGTGCCTTGCATATGTCTTGACCATGTACATCCAAACCTCTGAGGATTTCAGAGTAGATTAGATAGGATAATTAGTTTGCATGAAATATTGAAATTAAATCAATTAATCAAGGAAATGAATGTGAAAAAGCAGGAGTTTACAAATCTGTGAATTTGAACTTTTTGAAGATGTGTTAGAGGACATGTCTGTTGTAAGTATTATATCGTAATGGTTTTAATCAGGCTCTGAAATTTCTTCATAAAGGATGCCAAGAATGATCTTATTAGCTGTTTCTGTTTAAATAAACATTTTGCTGCGTTCTGTCAGGCCAGAGCACAGCCTTGGTAGACCAACAAAACTGTCACCATCAGATAAACAGTTTTTAAAGCTTTCATCTTTGTGAGAAAATTAAGCTCCTCTTCTGAAACAATCTTACAAAATCCACAATTGTTTGTCCTTGTCTTTCCACTGTGAGGAGACAGCTCAACACTACAGGTCTGAACAAATGTGCAGCTATAAAGAAGCCCTTACTGAGGAAAGGAAGTGGGCAAAAAGGAGAAGAAAGATTTGCATTAGAACGCTGAAACTGGAGGTCTGAGATGTAGTGTAAGAGTTAATGGACTGGTGCGTTTAAATGCATAATTAGGATTTCTATGCATACTTCAAGGAACCTGGGGTTTCTGATTTTGCATCAGGTCAGCACATTAGCTCCTCTGTGTATTTAGATTTTTCTTTGTCTGTAGTATACATTAGATGGTGGTCAGCATAATGACGTGGATGAGGAGTTCCACTTCCTCAATTTCCAGTTGCTAATAATGATAGTCATATTGCGTGAGTCATGGTCTGCTGTCGCTGAAACCTCTACATTTGTTCTTATGCTCTGACAGTCATAATTGCACTGTTATGGTTTTCAGTGTTCCTCACATCAGCGAGAATTCAGTTAAAGCAAGTTTTGGCTCCAATTCCTCTCCTTCCGCCATGATATGTGATAGTCCGGTGCTATCATGTAGCTTACAGGATGGGAAGTCCTGCTTTTTCCATCTTTTGGGAAAAAAAGGAGGAGTACAATGCGATCCTCCGATTATTTGATGTAGCAGCTGAACTCTCCTGTTACCTTCTCCTGGGGTTTCACAGCTGGCCTGACCGCTCACGATGTTGTTCAAAAGCCCACTTAAGCTTCTGACACCAGAGGAAATGTTTTACAGAAAGATATAAAAGGCTTCTTCTAAGTTATGGGGTAGAGTTTCCTCTCAACCCACCCTGAGGATTCAGCGACTAGACTGTGGGTTTATTATGGCACCGTGGTGTGCATGTGTGTTAGAGTGAGAGTGTATCGATTCATTTGGACAGCATATCTGCATATGAGTGTGTGTGTGGGTGCCATATCATATTCACACTCTACTGCAACCTTATTAAGGCTGGAGTAGTTTTGGCGCTGATGTAGTATTTCCTTGACCACTCAATGTCTGATTGCTTTCCAGCCATTTGGATCCTGTCCTGTTAGTTTGCCCGCAGGCTAGAGCTGCTTGGTGGGTGTCTGCCTCTATTGACTTTCCAGGAAGCATTCACTCCTCTTCCTTTACCAAGGCCTAGCTTTTTTCCTAATCAGAAACACCCATCAAGGTGCTTATTGACATCTCCCTCTCTTCCAAACATTTTGCCATTTAGTAGACCACTCCACTTTACCTTTTCTAAGCATATGAAACAGTAGGAGCTCCCGCTTTTTCTACCTGATCACCATGTACTGAGAGGTCCTCTTTTTGACCTTGTAGCTCTTCAGCAATCAAGTGAGCACTACGTTGTTGTTGTTGTTGTTGTTGTTGATGAATGATGATGATGATGATGATGTTCATTTTTCTTCTGTTCTCGTCCTTGACTTGGCTTACCATTTATGTTGCTGACTGATTTGTTGGTTTTAAGGTCAGCGACTTTGGTTTTGCTTCACCAATCAAGACACTGTTTTTGAGCATTTGGTTTTGTGATATTGCTAATCATGGCTTTGATTTTGGTTTGATCAATGTTGATTTTTGGAGTGTTGCTAATGGGATGTTGCAAATCATGCCATTGGCTTTCGAGTGATGTTAATCAGGTTTTTAGTTCGCGTTCTTGCTAGTCAAGTCTTTTTTTAGAATGTTATTAATCATATTGCTGGCATGGGTTGTTGCTAAATAAGTCTTTTACTTGAGGTGTTGCTAATCAAGCCATTGTTTCAGGGTGTAGTTAATCAAGTCTTTTGGCTTTGGGGTGTTGCCAATTGAGCCCTTGGATTTGGTTTGGCTTGGCTAATCAAGTCATAATTTTTAGAGTGCTGTTAATTCAGCCATTTCTTTAAGGTGTTCCTAATCAAGTCATTGGTTTTAGGTTTTATTAACGATTCATTGGTTTGGAGAGAGGACTAGTCAGTTGTTAGATTTACATTAGCCATTTTATACACTAAAGAACAGGCATTACAAGCAATTTGGCATTCCTGTCATTCCGTCTCATGTTCTGGGCTCATATTACTGTTTACTCAAGTCCTTATTCCTAATTATGTGTTCAAGAAGAATTGAGACATTGCTTTTGGGGTGTTGCTAATTGAGCCCTTGGCTTTGGTTTCACTTGACTAATCAAGCCAGCGTTTTTTGGAGTGTTGATAATCAAGCCATTGGTTTGGAGTGTTATTGAGTTTTTGGGATGTTGCTAAGACACTGATTTTTGGGAGCTAATTAAGCTTGTAGTTTGGGTTTTGCTAATTAAGTCATTGGTTTGGGGAGAGGGTTGTCTTAGTCAACTCTTACACTATCCAGTGGTTCATTATATATGCAATAGGAGCATCGCTATGTTTGAGGTACTAAAAGCACTCTGTGCATTTGTTTTTTTAGGCTATTATAATCAGGCCTTTCTGTCCATCTGTCTCATGTCCTGGGCTTGTATTACCCTTTGCCCAAATCCATAATCCAAACTGTGCTATCAAAAAGAATTGGGGCATTGGGTTTTGGAGTGTTGCTCATGGAGACGTTGGTTTTGGGTTAATTTTCCCTGTTCAACTGTGTGGTTAACATTAACCAGTCGTTTATCTTATATACCACAGAGCAATCACTGGTGACTGAGGTGTAAAAAATCACTCTGTATGTTTATTTTTTTAGCCAATTACAATCAGGCTTTCTTGTCCTTCTGTCTCATGTCCTGGGCCTGTCTCCCCATTTTCCAAGGCTTAATCCAAATTCTGCATTCAAGGAGAAATTGCTAGCAAATGTCTGCCGTGAGATGGAGATGTTTAGTGCCAGTATTCCAGAGTATTCAGCCATGTGGAATATACACAGAGAATGGGTTGTATATATGCACGCAGCATGGCTTTGATTTGTTGTTGTGCTGTTATATATTGCAAAACCACATTACTGGTTTTGAGGTTATCCCTCATTTTGGTCTGCTCTGAGGCAAAAGGGACACAATTCCACTGGTGTGGGTGGCCTATTTAGTGCTGTGTAACCGCTGAGATGCAGTGTTGTCGTGTTATGTAATAATTGCTATTTGTTTGTTTTTGGGCTCTGAGAATTAGCTTGAGTGAACACAAATGACATCCCACTGATACCACACGAAAGAATAAAACAGGCCGGTATTCATAAGGAGGATTCTTCATATGTACACAAAACGAACCTTTTCCTGATTAATCGCTGCCTGTAGACCCTGGCTTTGAAAAAAGCGCCGATCCGGCACTGATGAAAAATGGACTGACGCATTGTATTCTTCCAGAACAGGCAAGTAGTGATTGATACAGAGATCAGCCTGGGGTTAAAACATTTCTCAGAGCTTCTTTTCCTGCCAGACGTGGGACATTAAAGTTTTCAAGTCATTTTTCTCCTTATAAAACATCGGTTAAGCGGCCTAGGAGAAAGCTGAAAGCCTCACACAGTTACATAACCTGACCTCCTAGGTCTGTTAAGTGAGCAACGAGTCACTTCATAGCGCCCGTGTTCCAGCCTGAAGCTTTCCAGATGCATCGACACTGTTGTACACTCTGTACATATGGGGAGCCAAAAAAGAGCAAGATAATCACTTCATCCAGGTTATGGGTCACAGTTCTCCTGTTTATCCAGTCCCAAACATCATTTGAATGAAATAAGAATGTAAAATGATGAAATTTAAATGACACCAGAGGGGGCATTGACAGTGTTTATCTTTTTAACTTTTTCATTTTATGTTCATTTCAGGAACACAAGACATGTTACTGTCCAAGTCATGATGATGATGATGATGATGATGATGATAAATGATGCACCTCTTTCTGTTGTTTTCACAACTATAAGAAACATACCAGCACGCATCTCTCCACTCTATCCCCGCCTGCTAATGCTGAAAATACTAACTATTTCTCCAACAATAATAATAATAATATTGCTTTCTGTCTGCTTTTGTTTTCCTGTGTAGATATCGATGAGTGTGAGGATGAGACAATCTGTGGCAAGCATGGCTATTGCGAGAACACGGATGGATCATACCGCTGTCAGTGTGACCGAGGATACACCAACTCTCCTGAAAACCAAGTCTGTGTTGGTATGTAGCATTGCAGTAAACTCTAAGTAAATGTTTCTACACTCACTGCCCACATCACCGAAAAGAAAGTCAGCAACGTAAATTCTTGTAAGATCACTGATGATCACATTAGTTTTGGTTTATCGATAAAAAAAAAGTTTGACTTTTTGTTTTTGATACGACATACATGTTGTTTTTTTATCATTTGCTCCATCGCAAGAAAACGTTTCTCTGCCATATAGAGCTGTTTGAGCACTTACCATTTGGGAAGTTTGAAACTGTTTCTGGGCATCATTCTCTTTAAGTGTTGAAAAGTGGTGGTGACATTCTGAAGCACCCTTAAAAGCACTCTCGTCTCCTCCACAGTCTGGCTCTACCTCTTCACTCCGCTGTTTGTGTTTGACATTAGAGGCATGTGAGGGAAATCTGTCACATGACACTGATTTTATGCATAAATGGATTTTTACTGGGGAAAAACATTTTAACTGCTGGTTTGCGCAACATTTTGTGGTATCGATCATCAATTTTTTTTGGCTGAACATAAAGTCTCCTGGACACTCATAAAAATATTACCAACAATTTCTGTTTCTGTGGCCTAAATACTTTTGTAGATAAAAATCTCTAAACTAAAAATGGGAAGCTAATGACACTGGATATTTACTAATGTTTTGAACCATTGCTAACTCAATGTTGCTGTTAATAGTCTTGTCAAGTTGCTAAATAAGTGTAATGGTGCTTCAACACAAAGGCCAGATGGGAGGAGCTGCTCTTTTGCCTTTTTGCATGTGCATGTGTTGGGGTTTACCTCTCACAGTCAGAAATACTGGGAGAAAACTGTAAACATGTACCATACATGCCAAACTATTGCTAACTTAATGATGGTAATACCAACCAAACAAAATATTTTTAAAATATCGAAAGTTTTAACAGCTTAGCTGTTGATAAAGCTGATAAACTGTTTATGCTGCTGCTCTTAGTAAGTCTGCCCTACTGTATGTCCTTGACAGGTGTTATACCAGTCAAGTTGGCAGTGTCATCAGTGTATAATGTATAAAAGCTCAAGCAACACTGTTATGCCCACCTGCACCACACATACTACCTATCCATTACCATGTTAATGTCACTTCTCCGCTGAGAACGGCCCACTCACACAATTAATATCTGGTTACCCTTGTTAAAAACTGATCAATGATGAATGGGGTCGGTAGTATAGGAGTTCTTTAACTATTTGCCTATATAGTTGACCTATAAGGTGAGTGGGTGGAGTGGAAGCACAAGATGGGAATTTGAATTGAAATGGATGGTAAATTAAACAGATGTGTTTTACTGACTCCACAGATGTAAACGAGTGTGAGACGAGTAGTGACCTGTGTGGTGAGGCTCTGTGCGATAATGCAGAAGGAAGCTTCCTGTGCATCTGCCCCGATGACAATGAGGAATTCGACCCTGTTACTAGCAAGTGTAGCCCTCGCCGCACTGACCTCCCGGGTAAGAAAACCAAAACATCCATACATACAGTGGCGTCCAGAAGCTGGAGAGTGAAATTCTTTGCATGCTTTTGTAGTGTAATGCAAACAGTTCATTTTAAATTCTATTATTAGCAAAATAATTTGAATGAGAAGATTTTTTAAATGATATATTTTAAAGTATTTGACCGTTTGGTATGTTTGGTACAGTTTGTTCGCTATTGGTTTAACGACAGCATGCACTCGAGCTGGCATGGCTTAAGCCTATGATGAGTAGATATGAAGCACATTCGATTCACCACTAACACCCTTATATTATGTGGAATCCCAAATATTTTTCTTTACTGTAGTTTTTCAAAATTCCCAAAATTTTTGTTCCTCAGTTTAAATGAAATACGTCCCAGAATTCCAGTGAGCTCTCAGACTTTTGGACCCCACTGTACATGCATCTGTAATTTTAATAGCTTGAATGGTTCTATTTGTGCAGCAGGTAAATACAGTTAGAAACGAATGGAATCCCCATGTTTCACATAACTCATATATATGAATACCAAATTGCGCCAAAGCAACCAAGCTATCTTTCTTTCTGACGTAATGTTCCATCTTCCACATCACACAGGCAGCCTGCTGAAGCCAAGTTTCAGTCAAGTTAATGCTGTTTCAAGACAAACAAGGATTTGGTATAGCAGTTGGCAGCGTATCTGTGGAAACATTTTTTTTCTAACCTTGAACATAAACAGATTACTGACATTCACTGTGACTTGGATCAAGTTTGAGTAACCTTACCTCCAGATATGAAATTGGCCTGTCCTTGTGGTGTCACTGTAGCATTTCCAAACAATAGTTATTTATGCCATAGAAAACGTAGATATGTGTTCCTAGTCTGTTGTACATTCTGGCATGTTGACTTTTGTGACACGCATAAATCGATTGAGTGAAAAAGTATGGATTGCTGATTCTACTAGAGATTTTGACTAAGCTCTTTGTTTAGACATGAGTGGCCAGCGTCCATGGAACAGTGGTCAGGTCGTGTCAAGCTGTGCTGGAAATATGTGATAAACATTACAGCACTGTATGATCAATGATTCCACTTTCCTGTGACTAAAGGGATCTCCTGCAGCCTACAGAAGAGCTTTAGGTTTACATTTCAGGCTGCGGAGTCGGAGACACGGATTAGTGATTTCTCAGTCTGTTAAATGAGTAGTTCAGCAAGTTCAAGGTCAGATGTGCTTGCTTTTGTGCTTTCTGTCAAAAAGCGGACAGTCCTCGAGATGGATACCATTACTATTGTCAGCTATGCAACATCCTTTGCATTTCATACAGTCCTAGGATGTCTAATTTCTCCTTCAAGGCAAAAACGTGTAAAGATATAAAGCATGCAGTTTGTCTTCCAGTATATATACTTCCAGAACTTGTGAGCTACGCTAGTTTTGCAGCTCCTAAACTAAAGTAACAAACATGTTTTTCATATCAGCTACATTTACGATAAAAAGAGAATTGTGTAAATGTGTTTTTTCACCAGAACATGAAGTGTCTGCAGCATCATTCCCCATTGGCCCTGTTCCTCTGGTGTTCTGACTGTTTTTGTAATGTCTTACATGTGGGAACCATATCAGGCTCCACGTTGCCTGACCTTCCAGCTCCTCCTCCAGCTGCCTCTGATGAGGAACAGAGAAAGGAGTGCTACTACAACCTGAACGATGCAAACTTGTGTGAAAACGTGCTCTCCCGTAATGTGACCAAGCAGGAGTGCTGCTGCACTGTGGGGGCAGGCTGGGGAGACAACTGTGAAATCCACCCATGCCCGGTCAAAGGACAAGGTACAGCATCAAGGCTATTCCTTTGTGACAGTAGTAATAATAATAGTGATAACACAAGATAATACATGAAAATTTTTATGAATAAACAAAATACACTGTGTTTATCAATAATACATGATATTAAAATAGATCATAACATGCACCATCACCACAAGAATGGTTGCACAATAGCTGCACCCAGAAAGAATTAACCGACAGGACTGAAACTTAGAGGGTAGGTTTGACATTGTGTGAAATGTGAAGGACTCAAGTTTCACACTCGACCTTGGATGTGACATAAGGACAGGCCTTATCACTGTACCTGACTGACCCAACAAGCACGATTACAGACATCCAGCAAGCAGCGATGCCCTCCATAAGAGGAACCTTTACAACTCCATGCCGAGACGTCTGGAATGTTATGTTAGCCATACTGAGAGACGCTACTTCTGTATGTGTAGCTCAATAAATATTACTCATATATTAGTCTAAATTCATCATCAATCATTGCTCCTGGTAACCTTTATCTTCTTTACCAATAGCACTGCAATCCCACACTGCCTTTCTGGGTGTATCTGTTCTTTATTCATGCTTCTATGCACAAAAACCTCTAGTCCATGGGTGGAATCTTTGTTTTCGCCACCCCACTGCATTTAACTGCAGAAAGTAAGATTGTATCTCATGGCCACATGGTGAGCAGTTAGAACAGTTATGTTTGATAAATGCTTGGTAAACATAAATATGTCCCAAAATCTGGAGATCGGGATGTAGCATTAGGAAATGTCGCTGCCAAAACACATATTTTCTACAATTGTGCTTTAATGAAAGTATTATGATTTTATGTGTGTGCAGCTGTTTGCTAATCATCTTCTGGCTAGCACCTTTTGGTATATGACTAAAACTCTCACTTCAGACACATTTGTTGAAGTTTCTGTATTGTTGTTGTTATTGTTTTTGTAGTGACAAAATGGAATATTTAATCACTTGTTAAATTTGCCCAGTTTTGTTCTGTTAAAACATTGTGATTGTTTTGATCTGTCCTCAGCGAAGTACGATTGGCTCTGTCCACATGGCCCTGGCATTCTTACAGTCATTTCCTCAGTGCAAGGATTTAGTCATCTCCAGCTCAAAGGTACTTCTGCATGTGCTCCTTATAGCATGCATTTAAATGAAATGATGCCCACTGTGCACTTATATGATTACACATGGCACTTTCCATGTACATATAATTAGCATTTTTCCTGAGAACTTTTTCTGAAACATGACTTTGAGACTTCAAGAGCTGTTAAAGATCTAGTATCACATCAGTCATGTCTGATAAGAGCTTTAAAGAGTCAACATTGTCTTCTTATGGTTACATGATAAACCAGGTGCATTCTCCACTGTTCACTGAGGGAAAAAATGATGTTTTGAATGTCATGTCCTTGATATGTTTTGCAAAGTTTGTTTGTTTTGATTTTGATATTCTGTTGACTTTCAAACCACAACAGGTTTTCTGTTTGTTAGCTTGAAAAGCTTGGTATATTGTTCTTGCCCACAGATGCAGATGAGTGTGCGATGTTTGGTCCAGAAATCTGTAAAAATGGTCGTTGCTCAAACTTGCACTCCACTTACTCCTGTTTCTGTCGCAATGGCTATTACTATGACAACATCCGTATGGAGTGTGTGGGTAAGTAATGCCAAGTTATTTGCACCAGTCATAAGCTTAATAATAAATGGTTGTGTATGAATTTTGCACCTTGCCGTGCATCTAGAAGTACCTAAAGTAAGATTTGTGATAGGTGGACATAGGCAAACACAAAAAGACATGCTAATAAAAAAAACAATAACAATGCAATAAAGACATGCTGAGTATAAATAGAAAAGGGATTAACCTTGGATAAAAACTAAAACACCTGGGCTAGAGGTGGTGAGATGAATTACTTAAAAAAGACACAGGAGAAATAGGACTAAAAATTAAGGACCTGGGTAAAAGAACTTAAATAATAATGAAGGTTAGAATAAGGACATACACGTTCAGCTGGTTTAACTGGTAACAGAGGATAAAAGAACCTTGGAGTTAGTTCTAGTAGAAACAGGCCTTCAATTCAGTATTGCAAATAATAAAAATAATAAATTTTACGAATAACTTTATATACCTGAACCAATACCATTTTTTAAATAGCAGAACAACTATTTACCAACTGATACAAGACATCAGATACAATGAGAAAACAAAAGGACCCAGCATAGATCCCTGGGGAACACCATAATGGGTGTTCTATCTTTACAAGGCTCGATCACCTGTTTTAACAATGTCTGTTTATTCCTCTACCTTACAAAACACTGAACACTCCTTTCTTTTGTTGTCTTGTTATCTGGTGTTGACCTGCGGAGGATGGGTTGCCCTTTTAAATCTTGGTTCCTCTCGAGGTTTCTTCCTTTTTAACTCGCCAGATTCTTTGTAAAGTCACTCTGTGACAACATCTGTTGTAAAAAGTACTATGAGAATAAATGATGACTTGACTTGGCTCTACCAGTTACATTATCTCAATTTAAATTTTTTACAAATTTAAATATTATTCAAAATATTATTATTAGGAGAATAAACTTTACAAAAAAAAGGTTTAGGTCATTACTCTATGAGCAATTCAGTCAAAGGCACTGGTTTAAAACAATCAGGCATCGTCTCGTGTCCTGTGTACCGGGGCATTGTAATCCTAGAAGAGACCATTGCCAATGATGGATATTAAAATAGGATAAAGTCACAACAACTTTACTGATATACCTTCCTGTAAAGGGACACGTGCAACTGATACCCCAAATACCATACCAGAGCCCCAGAACCCTCACTGTCTGGGTCAAGGATTAGGCATTTTGCGTTGTGGTGTACTCCATACATACACTCTCCCTCTTTTCGTTTAATGTGTCACTCATATGTATGGCAGTAGTTGCATATTAATATGTGAAATATCATACTTTTATATGTTGTATAATGTGCTCTGTGCAATAATAGCAAATGAAGTGAGACTTCAGTTTACTTTTTTTGAATAAATTCATTAAGCATGAGCTAGGTGTGATTGTATGCTTTCTTTCTGTGAATGTGTTTCAGACTACGATGAATGTAAGGAGGAGAATCTGTGTGAACATGGCTTGTGTGTAAACTCAGCTGGCTCCTTCAACTGCTTCTGTAGCCTTCCACTAATCCTAGACAGCACACAGCGCCGCTGCATCTCAATCAACAGCACGGACGGTGAGGCACAGATCCCCTCTAAGCGGAGAGAAAGTGCACTAAAGGGCATATCCACTGATGCGTTTATTTTTCTATGTTTATTCATAGTTTACTTTCTCTGTCTCTCTCTTTTTCTGCTGGTAGGTGGTCATGATCTTGAACAGTATGATGTTCACACAGACATCTGCTGGAAGGAGTTGACCTCTGACAGAATGTGTTTTAAGCCTAAGGAGGACCACTATACCACCTACACAGAGTGCTGCTGCCTCTTTGGTGTTGCCTGGGGTACACAATGTGCCCTGTGCCCAGAAACATCATCTAGTGAGTATTTAGAATGATACTTAATGACTAGATAGAAGCATGCAGTTTCTGTACCACACACCTTGAGTGTCTACTCATGTGACAGGAGAATTGAACTATTTGGGTACAGTGGGTCTGACTGAGGTTGATCAAAGGCCCTGTAGTTTTTCTTAAAATGGATATTAGATTGTGTGTGCTTGTAGTTGTCCTTTCAGAGGTTTGCATCAGTCGATTTAATGAAAGACATCCAATGCCTTACCTTAGGGATAAGGAATTTCCTTATAGAGGTATTGATTTCCAAATGGAAAGTACCTGCATGCTCCAGCTTACTCTTTCTGGCTGTCATTTAACAGTGGAGAAGGGCTAAATCCATAGCAGTCTATATATTAATCTAGGTGGTATAATAAGAATATCATACTGGGATTCCTCTGACACAGTGATGTGAAATGCCAGCTAACTAAACTGTACTTGATAAACTGCAGCTAACAGCAATTGTCTCCACATAGGCGATTTTGCCCAATTGTGTAACCGGCCTCAAAGAGGCACAGACAGTCTACGAGAGAGACCAGGATTTGAGTATGGACCAGGTGCCTCCCCTGATGGACCCTATGGACCACCTTACTGGGATAACTATGGTATTTTTGGAGGTGACACCTACTATAGCACTGAAGGACATTTGAGTGACCCCATTTTCCCTGATCCCTCGAATGACTATGGCTCTAGAGAGGCAGCGCGGATACCTGTGCATAGAACCAGAGAGAGCCAGCCACCCCGCCGAGTGAATCCATATATTGGTAATATATGTTACTGTAGAATATGCATGCGCAATTAAGTTAGGGTCTGTTTATTACACTTCTAATGTGAATAAATGGCCTCAGAGCATTAGTAATTAAGAGATGGACATACTTACCAAAGTATTTTTAGTATTGTATCAGTAGAGAGGTGTAGCTTTCATCAAACCAACTCTCCACCTCTTTACATGAACATACCGGCCCTTGTTTTTCTTTAGGTCGTAATGAAGGCTTCGAAGGCTTACAAGCAGAGGAGTGTGGCATCTTGAATGGCTGTGAAAATGGACGCTGTGTTCGTGTGCGAGAGGGCTATACCTGTGACTGCTTTGACGGCTATGAACTTGATCTAAGCAAGATGGCATGCATTGGTAAGGGCCCTTTTCTCCCTTCTAAGTCCTAATATAGTTACCACCAGTTCTGAATGTAATAGCATTTCCACTGCCCAGCATCAGCACCAGTGATCTGGCAGGCCGAGCTCAGATATGATGGAATCAACCTTTAAACATGGACTGCAAAGCTTCACAGTATGCTCATTTTCACTACAAAGGGAGCAACAAAGCCATAGCGTGTAAAATGCACCGTTGTACGCTGAAATTATGAGGAATAACATCATATAAATGCTCCTATGTACAGTGTAACACTGCTACACTTACATATTGAAGAAATTCTGCACCTTATAGGCATGAAGCCACACAAACGTTGTGACAGCATTACCAAGGAATATCAGAGGAGGGCTTTAGCTGTGTAGATTGTATTTTAAGGTGGAGAAATGCATGTGGATGTTCTTTGTGTTTTTTAATGTTTCTAAGTTTGTCGATGATTATTCATCAGCAAAAAATAGTTGCATCCAGAAAGAATCAGCCAACAGGAATGAAACCTGGTGGGTATGTTTGACATCATTAGACATGTGACTGATTCAAGTTTCACCCTCAGCCACGCATGTGGCATAAGCAAGGATGGGACTCATCACTGTACCTAAGTGACTCAACAGCCATGATTGCGGACATTCAACAAGCAGTGATGCCCTCCATCATCCTGGAATCATCCTGTTAGTGCCCACACCCATGGCAGACGGCCGCACGAAGCAGGACTACATGCACATGTGAATGAATGCATCTGTATGATTGGTTGAACAAATTTTTTTTTTCATGTTCGGAAGCCTGGGAACAGCTGTCTTTTGCTGTTAGCTATAAGTACTACAACCGGACTCACAGCTGTCACCAACTTTATGTGTAGTTTAGAGTAACAAGTCATAGCAGGGTACTTTGATGTACTCTATACTTCACCCTTAATTAGAGCTGTATAGTGCCATCTAAATTCCTCAAAATGGATAAAACAGTGTCCAGCTGATCAAGACTGATTAAAACAACAGACCAGGGTTCATCCAAAATCTCCCTTGTGGTGAAAAATCAGTGATTTCCATGTTACAGGCTGTTTAAAATGATATGACTGAGTCATAGTTTGGATGCACTTCAGCCGACTTACAATCAATCACAGACATTCCCACATTGTCCCCTTGTCCCTCAAAAATGTTTCTCATCAAGTGCTTAGACTTTTAAAGAGTGCAGTAGTCCTTGCGAATTACAACTAGAAACAAAGTGTCCTCTGCAGTATAACGTTTAAATCAAAGCAGAATGACAGTGCTGGCAAGCCAAAACACTAGAAATGTACCCCCCATGTGTATATTACAAAAAAAGAGATTGCGTCTGTCTGTCTGGATGACTTAATTGCTGTTACAGCATTGTCCAAAAATCTGATTATACGCACTACATTTCTGAAACAGAACAAATGACTTTGGTAAATAAGCAAAGTGGTGAGTCACTGATATCTTCCAATGAGGCTTAGAATCTTAGAAATAAGTACACAGTTTATACATCGCATGGCAAACAGCAGACGAAGCTCTACAAATTCTCCAGTGGACGCATAAAACCTCTGAGTCAGTATCTGGTTTTGACCTTTTTTTAGTCTTGCTTACATTGAAAGCAATACAAGATGTTAGCTGACTCATTGAGCTGCTGGCAGAGAGTGCATCTAAACAATTACATAACTGTATGGAGAAGAGAAGGCTTCTTCAGTTCGACAGAGAGGAACATTGTTGGAAGGAAAACCAAGGCGAGATAAGGATGCGTGGTTGGAGAGAAGGATCTTGTATTAAGGGGTCTCTGTCATTGACACGAATCTTCCTTAAAAAGCTTGCTTGGGGGCAGTCCAGCATTCTTTTAGTCTCTCTGAGGAGGTGCTCTCGGACAGGCCTGTGTGCCATGCGCTTCCGCATGTGGTAGTATGTTTCATTTTGTACCATCAAATCCCAGACTTAATGGTGATGGTATAGATGAACTCATTTTAACGGTACCTAATGTCTAGCCTTACAGGATGTAACTCCTATGCTAAAATGCATTACTTCCAATTAAAAATATATATCACTGGAGAACACTATAAATCTGTTAGCTCTGAACACTGAAGACATTTCTTGTTCAGTCTGTTTGAACTGTGCTGAGCCTCATTCAAAAAGCAACCAGGCTGAAACTCCCTTCGACTTTACTGTGAATCAGCATAGCTATAATGGCTGTTTGACTTGGTGTGTATAAATATTGTTTTGTTTTTTCACAATATGACAAAATCAGTGGATTTAAAATGGGCAGATTTTGTACCTTAGTTAATATATTCGGACTGGAGAGTGATAAGTAAGGTTTGTTTTTACAGGCATCTATACTTATTCCCCATTTTATCAGCTTTACTGACCATACAGGACCACTCTGTAGTTTTACAGTACCTTTCATTACAGGAAATTTTTTCCACACCTTAAAAGTTCAGTGTGCTTAAAGATCCATAGCATTTCATTCTTTATTTTCTTCAGATCTGTAGCAAGAGCAGAGCTTGATAATCTCCTCTCTCTCAAAGACATGAAAGCTTTAAGTACTGTTTATCTGATGGTGACAGGCTTGGTTGTCTACCAGGTCTTGAACAGTTGTTATGTGTCTCATTTGTGCTCCAAATTTGGAAGCTGCTGTTTTTTCCCCTGCTTTCCTTGGATTTTCCCCTTCCTTATCCAAGCGGATTATCTTATTTGTTAATATTAGAAATGTCTCACATGCTTTGTGGTTTCACAGTCGTTTGCTGAGCTGAATAACTTTATCTGCCCAGTTCAGATGGCCAGAGGCTCAGATTGTTACTGTTCCTTCTGTTTCAGACATAAATGAATGTAAGGACATCAGCGACAAAGTAGAGCTGTGCAAGAACGGAATTTGTTCCAACACGGAAGGCTCATACAGCTGCACCTGCCTGCCGGGATTCGTGGCCACTTCCAAACCCCATGAGTGCATCCCAGAGGACCAAGTGTCCACCCCCCGCATGGAGGGGAACTGACGGGCTTCTCCCTCACTTCCCTACTACTCTAACGGACTGAACCTAAACCTGCATCAGTGAAGCCGAGCCAGTTGAGCCCTAAACATCCGCACACAGCACACACTGTGTAGTGCTCATTGAGACTTGTACATACAGAGTAATGATCTAAATAGAAACGATCGTATATATGTGGTAAGATGACCTGTGAAATGACTCGTTTTTTGAAGGACTCCCAGCACAAAGAAAAAACAGTTGCACAGCATTTTGAGCATCATATGCAAATTATTATTCTGTGTTTTTATACACAATAAAATCCACTTCATGTGTTATTAGAGGTCACTCCAGCTCAGGCTTGTCAGTCAAGGCTTCATTGAGGGGGTTTGGACGTTTTGTACAGATCTAGTACTATGTATTAAATTGGTTTGTTACATTTTCTAATAATACTTTCAGTACACTCAATATTTTGTTTGACCAAAAAAGGTGAGAAAAGTACAAAAAAATGGAATTAACTTTGTAGATTTATAGATTTCTGATTTCTGTACAAATGTTTTTGTTTTTTTATAACACTCTTATGTATGAAAACGTGGTTTACACTGTATCAGATAAAGTGTATGTATCCTGCCCTGTGGAGCAGACAATTAAATGTAATTTTATGGAATGACTGCACTTTTTAACTGATGTTATGTGGTGCCTTCAATCCAGCAATCACATAGTCCAGAGATTTTTAGCAACAGGTAACATGTCACATTTGCTAGATCATATAGCCTACTTTCAATTACAGTACATAAATACGTACATTTTTGCTGGCTAGACTTTCAACAGATTGTAATGTATTTTTATTAAAGGCAAACAAACGCAAGTCACTATTATAGACAAAATACTACGTCCTGCTGTTGAGTGATGACACTTAACTGTTTCACATTAACATTTCACCACTTGTATTGAAGCAGAGGATTTACGGGCATGCACAAGACTGAATACTACACAAGACGATTATTTAACCGAACTGGGTCCTCGGTAAGGCCTTTCCACATAGTTGCTCCAACACCACTAGAGCTCTCCTTAAAGAAAAGACCCTGACCTGTCGTATTTGTGGTGGTGCGTGGTTTGAACACATTTCTGTAGACACTGCAGTCCTCTGTGGAGTCACTTTAATCCCTGTTGTATAGTGTCTGACTTGGTGTGCACTGAGTAATCACTACCACCTGTGCTCAGTACATGCCTAGAAATGAAGTAACTCCCAATATGCACATTTGATCCTGCCATTTTGGAAGGCAATCTTTAACTTGATGTATGACTGTGGTCACAAGTCGGCTGTAAGACTGCCCCCTGTTTCGGAAACTGTGGTCTATTATGTTTTGTTCATTCCATTTCAATTACCTCTGACTGTAGTTGCGTCCGGACATTAAAGTCTGACAATTAAAATTGGATTGTTTGTCTGTTTATTTTTCAACACAGTTTTACTGGGGATGAACATCTTTTACACACCAAATCACATAAAAATCTGAAATTAAAATGCTCACTCTTACGCTGCTTTTATTGGACCCGCAGTTATAAAAGGGAATCCCCCGTTGTTTCTGAATTAAGATGTAAACAAAGTCATTTAGAGCAATTTAAAATGAAATACTTCATCCTCCAAAGAATAGTTGCACCCAGATGTGTTTGATTGCAGTGTCACCACAAGGAACTGTCAGAATGCAATGCTATTGAAAAGGAAGATGAAGGTTACCAGGAACGATAAATGATGATAAACTTAGACTGATATGAGCATCATACAGAAGTATGACACGTCTTTGATGACGTTGACATGATAAGGGCAGTCATTGTAATAGTATGTGTGTAGTCCTGCGTGAGGCTGCCGTCTGCCAAAGGTGCTGGCACTAACAGGATGAGTAATCTCATAAGTCTGCACCCCGAACATCTGTTTTTACCAACTTGTTAATTCCAGCTGGCTTTGATAAAGTTGGTGCCCTGCCGACTGTATGCCACTGCAGGTCTGCCTTTAGAGTACCCAGCTTTCTGACCTGTAAGGTTTAACTGGTTTTAGTTCTCCTCAAACTGATAGACTTTTATTTTAGAAAATTAACTGAGACAAATATTACCAACAACTAAGTGAAAAATATACTAGGCCTTATATAAAATGATTTAGATTAAAAGGTAGGTGACATTGTGCTACACGAAAATGAACACCTAAACTAATATACAAAGAATTACAAAAAAAAAAAACAAGCTTATAAATAACTTAGTAAATGAGTGATAGAAAGTGACACTCTGTCTCATGCTCTGCTTGGTGGGGCACCCAGAAAACGCTGAGACCCCTACCTAATTTGCCCCAGTAGGCCAACAAAGACCTGCTATCTTCTTGCTATGAGAGAAGTCTTAATTAAACCAGACCCCTAACACCCCACATCCACCCCGTCTCCAACAGGCCCAAAATTCAAACCATGATATAACAGTTTTGGCCCCTGCCCTGTTCTATATGCACGGCCCTGTCCTGCTCTGTCCTAATCATTGATAAGTATGAGAAATCTGAAGGGTGTCCAATCTGACCCACAAAGAACAGTGGCTGCACTGCAAACAGAAGCACACCCAACTGAATCAGTTTAATCAGTCAAATAACACAAGGTAATGCTGCGCATTTAATGCTCCATCCAGTGTTAATTTACTGTAGCTTTCAGTAAAACAGCAATCAGAGCATCCTAATGAGTATTCGTGTTTTCATAGCTCCAGAATTTAGAGGTGTTAACCAGCTCCTCTGCTGCTTTAGCTTCCCCCACCTTTAACAGAGACTGTAATGTGGTTTAAAGGGTTAGCGCGCCACCAAGCGGAGCAGCTTGTGTAGTTGCGTTATCTGCTCACTAGGCTGAGGCTGGCTTTTCGCTCGCCAGCTTCTTGTGGATTTTTTCCTTAGACTGTTCCACCTTAAATTGTGCCGCAGTCACATTTGGGCATCTATTCGAATTTTCCTGTTCCACCTTAAATGATCCCTATTTTGAGTCGCCAGTATGAAACTCCTGTACCCTTTAAGGTGGAAAGGGACGTTTCAAACTGACGCTGGCGAATATCAAACAGCTAAAAGTACATTCGTAGCCTAATGTGGCGACATAATGTGTCGATACTGTATGTAGTCAACAGAAAATAAAATGCATGACTTTTAACAGTAGCATTTCTATATAATTTCGTTGAACAAGCGTCATTCTCGGCACTTTCCGTATGTAGTCGTGGCCGAGTGGTTAAGGCGATGGACTAGAAATCCATTGGGGTCTCCCCGCGCAGGTTCGAATCCTGCCGACTACGATATACGTTTTGATTGAGCATTCTGTATCGTTATATATATCTCTCTATTTTTAATTAGTTCGATGATATTATAAACATTTTGAGGACAAACAGGCCAGACCTGAAGTTCTAGCAAGTGCCTTTTTTACGCTCCAGCACAGCGTGCTAGCTCTTTTTGCTGGCCAGTCAACCGAACAAGAGTTGGCTAGCTAACATTGGCTGGCTAAAAGTAATGCTAACGGCAGCTAAGCTAAGCTAACGAAGGAAGCAGTTTGGGTCTTATGACTCAGGTCTGATTAGCTGACTGAAATGAAAGCACATCGTTAACAAGTTTAAACATGCCAGATGGACTTATTACGAGCAGGTAATATTGACGTTAACTCTTTTTTTAAATAACCAACATAACGAAGTAAGGGAATCTTTCTGTTTTGACAGACATAAAGAACAGTTCTAGCTAAGCTATGTGGACTTAGACCACTTCGAGAAAACGTGTATGTTGTGCTGCTGGGATGCTAATAAAGTGCTAAGTTCTGGATAAATGTAACGTTAGCTGCTCTATTTTTCTTACTGTGGTCGAAGCTGACGTCAATTTATTTGCCAGCTTCATGTTTGGATTTTCCCGTTCCACCTTAAATAGTGCAGCAGTTACATCCTGGCACCCGTTCCACTCGAAATGGTGTAGAGCCACAGGCGCTAGAATGTAACTGCTGCACCATTTAAGGTGGAACGGGAAATTCAAAACAAAGAAGCTGGCTTATAGGGACCCAAGTTAAGCCTGTTGTGCACTGGAATGATTCGCTATCCGGAAGGAAAGTCCACACTAATAAAACTGATCATTTCCTTATTTTTTATTAACAGGCCTCTGCAGAATGAGGCTACTGGTATCGACCTACAAGTGCCCCAGTACCAGGAGATCAGAGGGGCCATGATGACTGGCCATGTAGAGTACCAGATAGTTGTGGTCACCCGACTTGCTGCCTTCAAGTCTGCTAAACACAAGCCCGGGGATGTTGTACAGTTAGTGGTAGGTGGTCAGTGACTAACAGGAACATTCCTACAGAAGTTGATCTAAAGGCTGATGTTGTTGTTTTCCATTCTGTGGCGAAGGAGCAGGTTATAATGTCAAAGAATCATATTTTGATTCCAGCTGTGTCTAGAACAGGACACCTACCATCTTCACCCACATCCATTCTTCCTTCCTAGTTTAAGAAAGAGGTCGTTTCCCCCCAGTTTTTTAAATATCAGTGTTAATCTGATCAACCCTCCTTTCGTTGTTAGACAGTTAATAAATGACAAGTGTATCCTTTGACGTAAAAGCTTCTTGATGTGATCCCAGTAGATAAGACAGATTTGCCCACTGTCATAAAACATGCAGACTTTTATTAACTACTAATATTTTTAGCTAATGATAATATTTTTCTTCATTAACAAGCTCCCGGGGCCCTTTTAGTAAATACAATATAAAGTGGCAGGTCAGAGTGCTTTACAGACAGTATAGTCTTCAGTTTCAATAAGCCAAATACACAGATCAAATTTCTAAGTACCAAGAAGATTGAAGAGGTTTGATGAAAGGCACTGTTGAAGAGGTACACTTTAACTGTCTCTTTACAGTGTACATCCAGCTCGACCGTCTGAGTTGGAATTGAGTTCCACAGTTCAGAAGCAGAATAACTGAAGATGTTTCTCCACGCTTTTTGTGTTTTACAGGTGTTCGAGACAGCTAGTAAATGCATATCCAAGACAATGAGTTGTTATAGGCTAGTAACACAGCTTTAAAGTCTGAATGATGCATCTAGTCAGTGCAGTAATACAGGAGTGATACAGTCACTCATTTTTGTTTTTGTTGAAGAAGCTGTATTACAGAATAAAACCTGGTGCTGTAATGTTAGTACAAAATAAATCATTTTATTAAATTTTAATAATAAAGTCAGAGCCAATAATTGTATTCTCCAAAGTAAAACCATTGGCTAAACACAAGACATTCATTTAACTTCAGATATAAGTGGAAAGGTGTAGGTGGTTGATTCAATTTTGATACTGACACATCTGGATCAAAAGTTATTGTAAAATAAATTATTTTGGGGGTATTAAAAGCAATACCTACTTAATTCTCAGAAATGTATTTTCTGTTGAGCACCTGTGGTGAGCATTTGTTAAAACACAACATGAGGTTTTTCCTAAGTCCACCTCCATCTTTTTTATATTTCTGACATGCCACACTTATAAAAACTTACATATACTTCCTCCACCCACCAGTTCACCTCAAACTCCTCTGCCATAAGCGTCCGACTAGTAATGTACTTTATGCTCTCTTATACAATATGACCACTAAACATTACAGACGGCCTAACAGCACATTTTGCACATGACGCTAGTGATTCGGTATAGTCCGGGTAGTGCAGAGTAAGAATTTCATTGCAACTGCTTGTTTCACTGTGCATGTTTATAAAGGTGCTGAAAAGGTTTTTTTTTGCATGTATCGTACAAGAACTCTTTCGATTCCCAAAAGCTTTTCAGTGAATAGTTCCTCAGAGAACCATTTTTGTTGATTACAAATCAAGAGTTTATTATGAACCATTTAGACTTTTAAGAGTTAACAGCAAAAGCTTGAGCTGTTAAACCTGCTGACCCAAAGAACAGAAACCAAAGACAAGAACGGTACAGTTAGACCAAAGTTAGACCACCTTTGTGGTGCTTTAAACTATCATTTTAGCTTATCTGCCTCAGCTGAACTTAGAAAGAATAGAAATAGAATAGAAATCTGGTCTTAAATACACTACCATTGCTGGTGCACTGTTAAGAATCAGTTGTTTAAGGTAAATTTACAGCTGAATATAGAAAAACATGGGATCTAAATTTTCTTAACTATTTCCAGGTGTCAATTTTAAGTGAGTAATACATCACAGGAAGTTTGCTGATGAATTTCTACTCTGTTAATCTCGCAGGTCTCAAAGAAGTACAGTGAAATTGATGAGTTCTACCAAAACTTAGTCGCTCAGTATCCCAACATCCAACTACCTGCTATGCCTCGCAAAGCCCTGTTTGTGGGCGAGACTGACATCCGTGATCGCAGAGCAGCCTTTGACGAGCTTACCCGATTTATTTCCAAACACTCAACTCTGTCAGCCTGTCCTGAGCTACTGGAGTTCTTGGGTGAGTGAAGGTCTGGCTTGTAGGACATTTATCTGTTTTTTTATGTAACCCAACATTATTGTTATGGTATTAAATTTTATATACAGGAGCCAAGAGTACCGTCCAAGATGTCACATCTTCAAACACACCTGATTGGTTAGTGGAGGAAGATGATGATGGACTGGACTTCTTTGGAAAAGAAAATGAAGCTTCTGCTGTTCAGACCACCCGAGTGAAAAAGCCAGTGAAGTCAATCAAGCCACCTCCGGAAGCAGAAGATGATGAGGAGGAGGAGTTATTTGATCCCTTAGGAGGTGTGAGGTAAGAGTTCCAATACAAAGAGGCCTATTGCACTAAAACTGGACTGTTGCTGCATCATGAGCCGGTGGCATTAATACGGTTCTAAAAAAATGTAGATGATCTTAACGGTGGGATGCTTTCCAATGTCAGACATGTGATGGTCACATTCATACAGTTCATTGCGACAGTTTGCAGCACAGCACCCAGTAAATATTGCAGTAGGTCCAGTAGATGGCAGCACAGCATCTGTTAATGACTGCTTGGTTGGTGTTTTCAAGACCTCTTGAGAACCTGATGATAAATAATAGTTTATCCCTTTGGTGTAAAAAGAAGGGGAGAAAAGAAATAAACTAAAATATACAAGCATTATTTAATGTCAATCCATATAAAGGGTTTATAACAACTTACATAGACATGTCACCATGTTCACGAATGTTTAAATCCAAAAATTTTAACATTCATAAAATGTACATATTTTAGATGCTATTAATATGCACTGTGGTGTAATTTTATTGGGAGACAATTTAAAAAGGTAATTAAGTAATAAAATTTTATTTGTGTTCATCAAAATAAAAATGATCTGTCTTTGGACATTTCTGACACGTAGGCACATTTTGCTTTTCTTTTTTTTTATTATTTATTTTTGAACATTTGTTGCTCTGCACTCCCCACTCAACTGTGTGGACAGTATATTACTATACATATGCTATAAACAGTCATTCAGCTGAATGTTAGTATGGTAGTGAGTCTCATTGCATGAAGGAATTTTACAGAGCCATAATACTCATTCATTTGTGTAGATTCTGGGTAGACACATTAATGTATACAGACTACTTTGTATTGCAGTTTAAAGATCCACGTAACATGCATTTCAGTCTGGTTTACAGTCAAAATGTAATAATTAGTAATGTAATAATAAGTTCTTGGGATCCCATCATTCTTGGGATAACAACATTTAGCATCAGGTAGTGTCATAATCCAGTAAATATTTATACTTGTGCCTTCTTCAGTACCCTAAGCTTGGAGGAACACCACTAAAAATAAGACCTCTAAAGAAGTTATTAGTACTTGGCATGATTAGTACTAGCATTTAAACCCCAAGAGAGTTAAACTTAAATGTTTTTCACAACAGTATATTGTTATCTGTAGCCCATTCGCACAATACTGTTTTAAAAGAAGACATGAAATAAAGAGGAGTTTATGACTACAGGGTAAAGCAAGGCCACTTCTTATTTTGGCTGTACAGAAATTAGGTGTTTAAAAATAAATATCAAAAATGTTTCTTTCGAAAAAGCTCTGTCAGTAAAATTTCTTCAAGTTTTCTGAAATATGAAACTCATGAAATTAACTGATTAAATTTCTTTTACTCTAAAACAAGTACATGTTAATTAGTTGGTGTGCCTTCTAATGAATGTGTAAGTTGTTCTAGGGCCTGCTTGGCAGTGCAGTAAACCTAATGTTCAAATGATACTCTGTGGTTTGTCCCGAAACTAGTCTAAATGTAATCAGGGTTTTTAAACAATCTAATAATTACAAGGCAGTTCAAGGTTGCTGATTTGGTTATTGTGGGATATCTACTTTTTTCATGTTCCTAATTGTCTTTCAGGAATACATGCTTTCTTGCACCTCTCTAACTGCAGATAGTTGCAGATAACTATAATAGGTCAATTATTCTTTTTTGCTCTGTTCTGGAACACTTTAACCTTATCTCTCCCCGTATGGGAATGTTTTCTCTTTTTTTTAAATCCTAATTAAGAATTCCTTAAGAAAAGTACCGTCTTGAAATTTTTCTGAAGATTGCTGTTAAAAATAAAGCCAAGTGCATGTAAAAATGTGTTTCCACCAATTGTCAGCTGTCTTAGCTTTAAAATAAGGAGATATACACAGATACATTGATTTTTTGCAAACTAAATACATGTCTAGTCATGTTTTTAAACAAACATTTCTACACATGGCTTTATTGCAGGGACAGTGTTTGGCGGAAAGTCTCCAAGAAACACATTTTGTCAAGGAATTCTCAACTGTGCCTAAAACGAAGAGAATACCCTTTAAAATACTGAAACACGTACACATTCATGTCTTTTTTGGAAATTGAACTGTATTTTAAATATTGATTTTGGCATGCACTTGCTGCTGCTTTCACAGAACTGGTTTACTATTTAGTGTTTTTTTTCTATTCCAAGAATCCAGTTACACAATGTTGTGAAATATCAAGCAGTGCTGAGCATTATGTAACAGTTTGCACTGTATGTACTGATTTAATGTGGAGATTGGGGAATCTGAATATTTTATGGTTGTAGATCTAAGAAACCCAAGCCTGTAAAGCCAGCACCCAAGCCTGCCCCTAAACCCAAACTGTCTCTGTTTGATGAGGAGGACGACCCAGATGAGGAGCTCTTTCAGCCTGCAGTAAAGGACAGTGAGTACTATTTTGGCTTTTCTTACACTAAAAATTAGTGTAATAACATTAAGCTAGGTAGATATAATTCCATAAGTGACAAATCCTGTAAATTTAACAGGCATAAGAACCATATTACAACTACATACTGTACACCTACTCACAACATGTTGTACTAAGCTAAATGAAATGATCAGTGTGATAAGCCCTGTGTGTCTTTAGAATACCATCAGCTCTAACACCCACAGTCTTCCTACAGGTAACCTGAGACTGTTTGAGGACCCAGACTTAGGTGGACGTGTCACTGTTGGAGACACGTTACTCCTCTCTAATGCCTACAAGAAGAGTGAAGCTTCTGCTGCTCCCAAACTAGATGAAGACATGGATGAACTCTTTAGGTCAGTTTGTGATCTACTTTAAAGTATATTGTGGCCAGAAGGTCTTATAGACTAATTAACAAATAATAATGGGTTAAAACAACTGGGGGAGGGGCATCAGGCTTTTTTGACATAGTAGACAAGAAATACAGCAGTGGAAGATACTTTCACAGGTGCTTTTTAAGGATTTGCTGTTAAATCAGAGACCTGAGAAATGTCCTTGGCTGCTTCCCACGGGATTTTGCACATTGAAAGCTTTTTTATTGTTTTGTGCAGTGTGTAGGTGTAACTGTGTAGTTGTGAGGCTGCTGATGATAGATTGGAGTGGATTGACTGTAATGAATGTCTTTGAGCTCTGGCTGCCAGACAGTTTGGGTTACATAAGACTAGGCCGCTGCCTGAGTGGAGGCTTGTAGTGATCTGGAGCAGGGTTTCTCGACCCTGGTCCTGGAGTCACCCTGCCCTGCACATTGTTGTGCTTTCCTTGCGCCCGGCACACCTGATTCAACTTATCAGCTCATTAACAAGCCCTTCAGAGGAGGGAGTGTGTTAAAGCAGGGAATCTACTCAAATGTAAGCCAGGTTGCCTCCAGGACGAGGGTTAAGAGACACTGATCTAGAGAAAATCTTTGTTTTAGCCTCTAGATCTAAGAAACGTGCGATCATTGATGTGGGACAATGACTACTATAAGGTTTAGAGCATTGAATATTATTAAAGGACAGTAGTTTATTATAATGCGCTAGCTACAGATTACAGATACAAATATGCACAAAGAGCTTTTCCTTTTTGATCTCAATTTGACGATAAAAAGGAAGTGATATTTATAGAGGAGGGAGATCCTGCCCTTACTGTGGGCTTGCTTAATAAATTTATATTAGACTTTATAATTAGTACTAAAATTAGTCCTTTGATGACTCCCACCTGTTGTATTGTTTGCTTTCATGTGTATTAAATTCAGAGGTTTGTATTGAGCGTTATGGTTCATTATATCTTTGCACACCTTTTCCCCCATTATGGTCTACTTTTTCGACCACTTCCTGAACAAAAACAGTCCAGAAGTTACTGTGGTTATGCCTCAGTTCTTACATAATGGTTGTGTTTCCAAAAATCTTTATCACTTGCTGAAGTTTCGCCTGTGTAATAGATCTACCACATAGGGATACAAATGTTGTCTCCAAGCTCTGTCAGATTCATCATTTATTAGTGTCTGAACACAGAACAACCCTGTATTTGGGTGGTGGTCCATTATAAGTACAGTAGTGATGCTGATGGGGTAGAGTGTGTGTTGTTGGTACGGGTATATATGAGTTTTAATATGTTACTGCCATTGTTTAAATGAGAGACCGGTCTCTGTGATGGAGCATTGTTAAAAGCTGACTAACACAAATGTGCAGCAAATGACCTATTTTACCAGATTTCATACTACATGCTACATAGATGTAAAAGTTGATATGTCCAGCTTCTTAATAAAAGGAGATAGTATACAAAATGTGTAAAAATGTATTACAGATTAAAAGGTAAATCAATAAAAAGGGTCTAGGGCTATTTTGACTATACAAAGGTAACCGTTGATAGGGCTGTAGCATGTTTAGATTTCAGCATGCTTAATTCCAGCGAGTGATCCAAGAATCCCTAAACCTAACCCTAACCTCAGGGCCACACCTCTATGACCCATTCCTCCATGAGAAATCAGCCCTTCTTATCGCTGGGGAAACTCACAGGTGCAAACAATTTACCAGGCACCACCACATCAATCCAGATGGGAGCACAAAGAAAGATTTGGTTAGAAACAGGGTCTTCCATATGCACTTTAAAACCTGATATGGAAAATGTGCTTCTCTGACTCATGTTACCCCATCCTCACATAGCTCAAAGATCTGAGTTGTCACTGAGGTTTCCTAAAAAACTTGGATTTAGACTTCCCCTTACCACTGTAGCTGTGTTAGTTTACTCTAATGAAGAGTTATGGTATTAAGTCACTTGCTAAAGTTTGCTAATGATTATGATTAAGAATTAGAATTAAACCGATTTAATTAGAATGTAGTGGGATGTGTAAATCCCATAAAGGTCTGGTCCTCTTCTTTACTGCCTTGTCATGTTCCAGTGTTTCAGAATACGTACCATTGTCTGAACTCAGCCGGTTATGGTAGTAGATGTAGTAGTTAGGTAGAGGCACCAACACCAGACAAGTGTAGTTTACCATTATTATAGTTATGAATATAACAGATGGTGTGCTGCGATGTGCCTACAATATATGTGCACAGTCTGAGCTATAGTTTCAAAAACTTTCACTAATTCCCCTAGCTGGAGTAAAACACCCTTGTAGAATGTCTTTATTATCAATCTTATAACTTGCATTTTAAATATTTTTAATATTAATTAAATTTTAATAGTAATTTTTAAATACTTTTCTCCTATATTGCCTTTGCAAGAAACTGATGATTGTCTTAACTAAAGGCGTTATCCAAAAGACGGGCGCACTGTTTTTGACCCCATGGTAAAAGGAGAAATTTTCCTATTATTTCAGTGGTAAATACTCCATTTTAGACAGGTCTCCTATAAGCTTTCAGAAAATGTCCACAAGTACAGACAAAATGCACACAGAGCACAAATAGATGACTTAGTCCGTAACTGTGCTTAACACTGAGCATAAACGAGCCTTGAGCAGCAGTGATGTGAGAAAACTGGGAAATACCATTTTATCTCCTTGTAAACTGCACTTTAGCAGCCTACAAAGTTGTATTTACAAGAGGGAAGCCTGGACTGCTGGATGGTACATGAGTTTAAAAGACTAGGACTGGGGAGTTCCTGCAAGGTTATCGTGTGATACAATCATTTTCCTGACAAGAAGATTTTAAGTGCAATAAACTCTATTAAATAAGGCTCTTTTCACCCTACAAGTAAAAATGAACTTGCTTTGACAATTTAATGATTGTGCTTCCTTCTTTTCTCACTGTAAAGCCCATGTACTGAATTCTCATTTGGAATCTCTTGTTTTTCCCCAATCAGGGTGGAGGAGGATTTGGACAAACTTCTTGCTATCAGTAAACCTGTCAGACCAAAACCAGCCATTGCCCCAAAACCCAAACCAGCAGTAAAGGCCAAGCCAGCCATTCCTCAGAAGCCTCCTTCTCTGGCAAAGACTAGTGGAACCGCTCCTCAGTCAGGCGCTGCCCAAGCCATGGATCAGCTAGACATCCTAAAGTACATTCAGCAAAATGAGGCTGCTGTCAGTGAGGATCTTGATCTTTTTTAGCTTCGATGTTCGGGAGACAATGCTCAGCATTCCTGAATATTCACCTGACTTTAACCTCAGTTTATTTGATGTCGAAAGTGGGACAGAATGTATTTCCTGACCACTAGCAATAACAGTAATTTCTTCTAGCTTTGAAACCTAGAGGTTCTAGAGAGAGTCTTTTAAACCAAAGAACTGGGCATGATTCTGTTGAGGTGCGTGTTTAGTTGTATCAGTGAACCTCAGTAAGAATAACAGTAAGAATATTTTGACAGTAAGACTTTTTTTTGCATATTGTATAAACTATGTATACTCTATTAGCAAAGTTAATTAAAATCTCACTTACTCTTTATAAGGGCACATTTTAGGCATCTTCTTTGATAATGTATATGTGTACATTTGCAACTCAGTTTTGATATTTGGAAATGACTACAGACATAGTGGTGTGACTTAATGTTTAATCCCACATTTCTACATTATGAAGGATTTTTTCATTGTATCAGTGGTAAAGTAATTCTCTTTGATTTACAGGAGTTTTTGGTGTTCTGATAAATCACAAAGACCAAATGTTTGGATTTCTTTTTGGAGAGAATAAACAAATTGGGAAAGTGAGCTTTTGAAATAAACTGGGATTTTGTGAAATCATTGTAACAGATTACTTTGAGCACTTTAAATAAAAATTGTATATTTGCGTATATGATTTGCGTTTACAATTGTCCTTTTACAATTGCCTGTGACTAATCTGTGGAAATCTGACTGATGTTGGTACCCTGGTACATCTACTTTCTGACACTGCTGTGATTACTAATACTGCTACTGTTACCACTGTTGATTGATGATACTGCTATTAGTGATGACCACTCAGTGAACACGTACTATGAAATACATGAAAATGCTTCAGTTCGGTGTTGTCTTTATTATTAGTGCCACAAAAAGTAATGTCTTTGAAACAGTTACTTGGGTTTCAGAATTTTTGGTGTGTGGCAATTCCCCTTTTTTTTAAATGTCAGCATGCGCTTACGCTGGGGTGTACATAGAAATCTGTGAATTGGAGAATTAGAATTAACAACCATATGGCATTTGTGCTTGCAGACAGAGGAATTAGTCTTCAGCATACAATTCATCCATGCAGTAAACAGCCACATACATGAAGACAAAATCCACCTGAGGGTCATCTAAACATGACCTTTTTGTACAAAGGTCCTAACATGGTCAATGTCATTTGCTTAAATTTGAATAATGACCTAAAAATTGTGCAAGATCCAAATTTCTACAGGATATTTATTTGTTTTATGTCTCTTTATTTTTAATACTAAGTTATTATAAGTTATATAAGTTATACTAAGTTATGTTTACATGTGTTTTTTATATGTGATAATATAGGATCCTTGCTTCTAAAACTTTTTGGAAGAATGGATGTTGACTGGAAGTGTGGTATGTTGGTTTAACTTTACCAGAGCCAGTTATTCACAAGCTCACAATGAGTTTTGAGGGTGTCCTAGATAAAAATACAATATAATGATGAAGAAATGCAGTATAATAATAAACTTGCAGCTGTAGAACATTTATTAAGACTCTTCTGTGACTGTAGAACATTCAACAAGAGGCTTCCATTCTGTCCTGGATAAAGACCTACTGATCCTAATCCTACTGATCTTTAAAAATGATCTAATTAAATTTCAGGAAACAGTTATGAACTTGTTATGAAAGCTTGTAAATGTTTTACATTACGCGTCACCACTTAGTTATCACAGAAAGCCGTTAAAGTGGAAAACGTGTTTTGTGTATATATGCACGTGTCTTTGTGCTTTTTGCTGTTATCTGCGTGAGTAATGTACTGAGATTAGCAGTATCGGCCTTCAAGGATAAATCCTGGCCTTGTTCACAGGATGACTGGTTTGAAAGCTGAGTTAACTACCTCATTAAATCACTAGGGGGCATTAGGTTCTAATTTCCAAGCAAGGTTCTTTTAACAGTATGCCAGAAGTAGCAAAGAGTTGAAGCGTATTCATTAACTGATCAAACAACGTTTTACAGTAATTACTACTATGATGTATATGATGCCTCAGTTTCAGGGGGCACTGAGTAGAATGTGATTACATGGGGTCACATTAGATCTATTATTTACATTCCATCCACATTTAGGATTAACATTATGTTTAAGTTGCTTTTAATTGCAAATTATACCGAAGGTCTGTATGTGCTGTTTATAGTCATACTGATTCATACATGACTTTAAATATGATTTTAAAAATATGATTTCATACAGACATTTAAAAAGATTATCGCTTTCTGGGCAAACTAGTAATGACAATAACTCCAACCCCAAACCTAATTCTAGTCCTAATGCTAGCCCCAACCCTAACACTGCTGGGGAGCAGCAGAATTTCAATGGACAGGTCCAAATAAAGTAAGCCCATTCATCCTGTTAATATATTATGGAAATTGATAACACTTTACATTGAGGGTACGCCTATTATATGTTACTTACGACAGTAATAAGCATAATACAATCATAGTAATGATAACTGTGTGACTGAACACCAATTGGGACAGTAAGACGTATACACAAAATCTACCGAAGTCTAAGATTAAGTCTCAAATATGTCTTATATATGTATATATATATATGTGTGTGTGTGTGTGTATATATATATATATATATATATATATATATATATATATATATATATATATACACACAACCCATCATTGTAATTGTATACATCATGATTATACAACAGAATTATACATGCATTACGTAGTGATTAATTGAGACTTCTGGCGCTATAACTACCAGTCTCCTACATGTGTTGTTGTATATGATGTTGATAATGAGGACTGCTGCTATTATGATTAGACAACAGAATTATACTGCTATGTAGTGTTTAATTGAAACTCTCTTAAGTACCTTTAATAGATGCATCCTTATTATAAAGTGTTACCTGGATATTGTATTTGACTATGTTCACAAGTACATCATTTAAACTGTATTTCATTTCTGAGTGAACACTGTGGGCCCACCTGAGCAATGGCAAGTTCGAAAAGTTTCATCTGGCCTTCAAGCTCTACTTTAGAAAAAAAGAAACATCAGTAAACTTCCTACATTCAAACCGTAGCTCTCCAAACCAAAGCTAGATTCAAAATTAAAATGAACATATTAGGATATTAAGTTAGAACATTCAGCTATTAATCTGTAAATATGTAAATAATGTCTGTCTGTTAGCTCTGGCTATCCAGGGACGAAAAATATGACACACCTGGCTGGTGCATCAGTCATGTTAACTCATGCTCTCCATGCCTTAGAAGGCTTCAAGTTGTCATCCAAAAGATGGGATACGCAACAAGACACTGAATAAAATGCTAAACAGTAACATGTAGAAATGTAAGAGGCATTAATGTTTATCCCACTGATGTTTCAACTACTGGCGCTAATGTTACTTTTACCCGCCAGTGAATTACAGCATCTGGAGTCTTGCGTAGTAAACCGATTCATTACTGCTGGCTGTCATAATGTTTACGCTGAGGATACGTGAATAAATAACAACTTTAGCATGGAAAGTAGTAAGTAAACAAGACATCATTTGTACTCAGTGAGAGTCTCGAGAATGCCTTTTTCCTCCATCCCCCATCATTTCCATTACCCTGGACTTCTGAACCCATCACTCCCCCTTGTTTCTGCTATTTGACTGCTGGTTATGAGAGTAAAGAACTGAACTCCATTAGAGAGTGAGAGTAATTAGAGAGCCTGTTCAGAGTGTTCTTGCTGTACCGTGTGTTTATGATGATGGTGTTTGATGTAAAGGGCTTTCAGGAAATGAACTACAGAAAAAAGGTTGAAAGAGCTCAAAGTATGAAAAGCTCATTAACACATAACTGCTGTTTATCTGGACATTTCAGTGAAGGGTCTGCTGTGCACATGATGTTTTGTTTCCTTCTATGTACGCTGGCAGCTGAATGTTGAGTTGTTCTGTTCTGATAGCACTCTATGACTCATAATTATCTAGTAAACTCAAAGGTCATTGGCCAAGTGATCATAAAACTCATGGACGAAATGTCATGGCAGCTCCCAGAATGGCTTGTGTGGAGGTCGGCAGAGTAATGATTTTGTCCCATGCCGTAGGAGGACATTTATCAGCTGTGTAATGTAAAGAGAGTGTATCACTGTGTGCTGAGAGGTCAGGCATGCAGGACACGGAGGGGAGTAGAAATAGAATGGCACTATCTTCAATGAAGCACTGCTTTTATTATATGGCTCTGGTCTCCTCCACATTGCTTGTAACTCTGGAGAGACTATTACACTAGTCGCCGGTGTTAAAGGGGAATTCCACCAATTTTTTAATAATTCAGTATAGTATAAATCCAGCCATTCAGAGTGGTTTGACAAGAAAGGGCTCATTGTAGAGAAACCTACTCAACAGATTTCTTTACCATTGTGCTGATAGGAACCAGGGGTCACGCTGTCTACAATGCAAATATAGCCATTTTATTTATTGTATATGATTCTGATAATGAGGACTGCAGCCTTGTAACCACCTGCATAATCTTCTCCTCCCTGGATGGTTTATGTGAACACATTTAAAGGTGCCACAGAATGGAAAACTGTGTTTACATTGGCATGGTAGAATAAGGAGAGTTCAGAGCAAAAAGAGCCAATTCCAAAATCCTAAACTAAAGTGTCAGGACACTAGTCACTTTAAATACACTCTGCTGCTACCTTTTCAATTTCCTGCTGCTCTTTCTCTCTGTTTTTTTTTTTTTTACATATATTTGTATATATTTATGTATATTTTATTTATTTAAGTACTGCTGTCTGGGTAAAACTGGGTCCTTGGGTACCACAATTTTTGGCCTTAGAATAAAATGGGGTTCCACCCCATGTACCACATGTGATGTGAATGACAATAAAGTCTCCTTGAATCCTTAAATCCTTATTCCTGATTCATTAACACGTAGGTCTCCTAAATTTACAACGACAACAGAGCAACAGCAATGAAAATGGAGGGCTGTGTCCAATGCTGTGAATTGGATGTCTGCACTACTCTTACCTTTTTTTTTAAAGAACTGAATTATGAAAGAGCCTAGTGGATGTTCATCTTCCTATTTACCAGTTCCTTAATCAAATGTTACATTCCACCTTAAATGCTTGTATAGTTACCAGAATGTAACAACTCATTTCAATTTAGGACCAAATCATATGCTTGTACACGTGCATATAAAATTATATCCGGGCAAAACCAGCTGGCGAATAGGAAGCCAACTTCAGCTCCCACATATTTAACATAACCCTGGACAACTTTAAATCCACATTGTTAGTTTGCTCTGCACGTTTCACTCCCGACAGTTTCTCACATCCTGGACACGGAGTCTGTTCAGTGTTTGACGCCGAGGAGACTAGAGAGAGGAGCAGTTACACCTCTGTTAGCATCACAACCCCAACAGCAGCCTGCAAGTAGCAGCCATGCTGTGTGGTTGTATCAGTGTTTGCTGCCTGAAGGAGATCATCTTAAACTGAAAGCTTAGAACTGAAAGGTGGTGAGATCGAAAGGCATCTGAAGGCATTTCTTGTTTACAGAGAAGCTCATTTTATTTTTCGGTCCGTGTCTATTTTGACATTTTTTCTTCTGTGTGATCATCACAGTGTTTCACTGTAAACCAGCCAAACGGAGCAGAGCTCCTCAATTATTCACGAATTCACCAAAAAAGGGAAACAGCTCCTTTCATTCTAGGGCCAAATCATAAAGTGAAAATGGCCATGTAAAACTGCGTCTAGACATATGTCACCCTGACCAGAGTCACATTCCTTCTATGTCCACATAAGACGGTGTCATGGGGGTTTAACAACATATTCACAGTGGTTTTGTGTAAGGTAGATTTTAGAGCCATTAAACACTTTGGTTCTGGTTTCTGTCACCGGCGCTGTGAAAATTTCTGACCTGGCGAGTTTCTACAGAAGGTAGCATTTCACCTCAAACCACTCTGTATGGCTTAGTGCAGCACATTTCTTAACCACTATGCTGGCATTCTGAAAAACTGGTGCGTTTCCCCTTTAGGCATCTGCAGCGGCACACTTCATATCGAGTACCTGAAATCTTAGTGCTATTAAACAGTGATTTATGTGTTTTATAGATAGGACTGTTCTACACCTACGAGTCAAATTCTTGCCCACCTTAATCTTCATATTGAATCAAATGTACGTCCTCCAGCTGCTCTGTTTTCTCAGGACAAAATAATCTCCATAAATGATTTTCAGAAAAGGAAAAGCATCATTCATGCATGGTAATAATAGCATACCAGCACCGTAGTACTGCAGGAAAGAGTTTGCATTTGGTAATTGCGCCCTTAGATGTTTGAACAACTGTGATGAAATATTTCTAGGAAATGCCAAAGTCAACCTAAAAGTGGGTTTTTGTCCAAGAACATTCCAGCACAGCGCATGATTCATGACTGCTGAGCTGCGTTTGTTTTGCAGTCTGGGCAGCTTTCAGACTTCAGCTTGGATTCCACACTCACATTTATGGGGGAACTAGCACTCGGATTAAACTGTCATAAAAGGACTAAAATGTGTTTTTCACCTGTGGCCTAAAACTATTAAGTCTAAATACTGTAGAATCTAGACATATCAGAAATGCTAGCTGTGCTTCACTGATTTGTTAAAATGTCTACATAATTAAATGGTTAAGATAATAAAATATATAGATATAAATATATATTTTTGTATATTTGTAGGTTTACATTTACTCACTGTAGCTAATCTGTTTCCTCCAGTTTATCAGCCCCCTTGCGGACTCCAGCTAAGCAGGTATTATGTGGGTGGTAGATCATTCTCAGTACTGCCGTGTCAGTGACATGGTTTTGTGTGTTATCAGTATGCGTATATTTATGCTTTATGATATTGCCCAAAACTGTATTGTTTTTCTTTTTAAATGAGTCCTGTTGTTTTAATCTGTTGTTTTATTGTTGTCTGTGGATGTAATGAATAATTAGTGACTGCCTGCAAATCACTTTTCTGCTTGAGAGATAACGACAAAGACTGAACTGAACTGAACTTGCTATATATGCACTGCAGGCATTGTGACCCCTGATTCCCATCACCACCACTGTTAATAAAATACAATCCATTTCTTTACAATGAGCCAATATAGATCAGACCACTCGGAACGACTTCGCTTAACAATCATGTGTTTAAAACTAATATCGGCCTGATTGATCAGCATGGAACTGTATGGTAAAGAATGAGTGCATGTGTCCGTTATCTAGAGGAAAGTCTGACTCTGACTTCATGAAATTGGCTTAGTCCAGGAAACAGATGTTACTCAGCTTTGAGAGCAGACAGAGTACAGAGCAAGTGCGTCTTTCCCACTCTCTCCCAGGCTTATCAAGACCAGCGGTGGGATTTATCTCCCTAGTGTCCACGTCAGTCCCTCTGTGTGCTGCTAGGGGGAGGAGCTGTGCCAGTTTTGTGGGGGAGTGTGGAGATTACGCTCTGATTATATCCACCACAGTGAGTGCCACAGGAGTGTTTGGACGAAACCACACGTCTGATACCGCCTGGCTTCTGTTGGCCTTGACTCGACAGTCTCAGGCACGTATCTCTGTTTTGGGCCACATCTGTACAGGAAGAAAGGTCATGTTTGCAGAACCTTATAATCTGCAAAGAGGATTCAGCTTTTTTTAGGCTGTAACTGAAGAGGCTTAGAGACTGGGTGAGATTTGTGACTCACTTGTCCAGCTTTTTCATAATATATACAGACGGTATAAAAATGATAGGTGTGCTTAACAGGCCAGTTTGGCACATAGGACCAAGTGTAGTAGTGTTGTAGCAGACATGTATTGGAGGTGTCCCTGCACTTACTGGACTGATGTGCTGTAGTAAATCTTTCTTCACGGTCTTTGTTGGTCTCATCAGACTCATTGTTTCTGACTACAGATATAGTACACTCATCGTCAAAAGTATACATGCACAAATAGTTGCACCCAGATCAACCGACAGGAATAAAACTTGGTGGGTAGGTTTGACATTGACTCATGCCAATAACTCCACTGTCACACTCGAGACGTAAGGACGGGCCTTATCACTGTTCCTGACTGACCCAACACTGACCCAGCCATGTTCATGGACATTCAGCGAGCGGTGATGTCCTCCATGAGTCATCCTGTTAGTGCCAGTACAGATGCCTGCACGCTGCATGACTCCAGGCATGTAGACCATTATGACGAATGCCCCTAACACTACGTCAACATTGCCAAAGGCTGCAAAGGCGTCATGCCAGACTTTCATATAGTGAGTTAGATTGGCAGCAGGTCATCTTCAGGGCCAAGTCTAACTTTTGTCTCGGTGGAGCCAATCACTAAATCTGTGTGTGAAGGCACCGTGGTCAGAGCCAAGATGAATAGTTTGTTGCCTCATGTGTCCAAAAGGCTTGGTGTCGCTCCACCTCCACCCCTACCACAAAATCTGCAGGTCTCTGTCTGAGAAATAAGTGTCTGTACAAATTACAACAAGAAAAATAATAATAATAACATATAACGTATGTAAATATTGTCAACATTTACAAACTATTCACTGAATAAAGCACAACAGAGGGCAGCCAATCAAAACACAGAACGCATACAGTATCCGTCATTTACACATATCGGTCTTGAAGACACAGGAAAAACTGCCTGTAGGGAATTGCCTTTTTGAGTGTCCTCGTAGGCCCACATCTCCAGGAAGTAATATTTAGAAATTAAATGCAAAGCATGCAAAGCGGTTAAATAGGATATAGGTGAGGAAATGGATGGCTGAAACCAACCATAGGTTTATGAGGGGTAAGGGGATCATATTATAGCTAACTCACTAAGACAGGGTCCTGTCTCTGTTTCTCTTGTTTCTCTTCCATGAGCTATTTGTTGTCTTGTGCCAGGTGCTTCTGTTTGTTTTGGTTTATAGCTCCCCGTCTCCGCCCTTTTATCATGCCCCTCACCTGTCCCTGGTTTGTAGCTCCACCCCTTCCCAGTTGTTCCTTGTGGTTGCTCAGTGTTTTGTCTTCCTGTCTGTTGGTTTGTATCCCTGTTCTTCGGCCTTAGTTGTGTTCTGGTTCTTATTTTTCCTAGTGTTGGTGTTTGTTTTCGTTTGTTCACTCTTCTCTGGTCATCAATTGAAAGGGGCAACCATTAGCCAAGAACTGTAGCGGAGCAGGTATTTTGGGGTGGTGGATCATTCTCAGTCCTCACTAAGTAGTGTGACTGCTGGACTGAGAATAGTCCAATTCAAATGTCCAGCCAATGGTGATCCTGAGGTCAGAAACTGAAAGCTGATAACAGACTAGATGATGACTGACACAAACTACAGTCTCTATGGGTCTGTAGCTGTAGTGTGTACAGTTATACAGCTGTATGCAAAGATCTGAACAGTCTTGGTCAAATTACCATGTGAAATCTGTATTCTACATAGGAGATGCTACTGGCTACATGGAGCAAATTTATAGGGGAATTTTACCCATTTTTCTAAATTCTATTTCACCTTATAACACCCTACATGTATTACATGTATATCTGCTATTAACAGATATGTGAAAACAATACATTTTAGCTGAAAACTATCGTTAATCAATATCTCAGGCAGCATTTTATAACTGTTTATAACCTTTTCATGTAAAGAGAGTACGTTTTTTCCCGTAGTATTTCCACTACCACTATCATAACAGAGATAATTCTAATGAGGTTGGAAACCATTTGCCTATTGTGAGGAATTTAACAACTGCCAGTGAATGGTACACTGTGTCTCGCTTTCATTTGCTATAAACTATACCTTGCATGACAAAATGGAAAAAAAATGTTTTTGTATTTATTGAATCCTAAAATAATACCCACCAAAAACACCCTCACAGCAGACTTAGACATTCCTAATGTCGAGTCCTCTCAATCAATCCATTCTGTCTAGGGCAATGTGACATTTTAAATTCTGCTGATAAGCACTGGCATTAAACACTGTCTTTCAGAAATTGTCCTCCCCTTAACAATCCGTTCTTTATGACCTAGTTGGATGAATATGAAGTGCTGCAGCTGAGAGGAAACGAGGGGACTGTTCATGGCACCAGTGATTCTTTTCCACCCAGCACTGCACACTCAGCATCTACTTGTTTCCCCCCTGCATTTGACACATTCAGCCAAACAGCCAGAGTCAGTGTGTTGGGTGCTACTGCCCTGTACCTCGAGTGCTTATTGCTATGTTTAGATTCTGGTCTGCTGAAGCTCTGATAATGCTGGCTTCTCTGTTTTACTCAAGCTATTGACAGAACTTAGGCACCAGTGCAGGTTATCTTATATGGACAGTGCAAATGAACATCTCATAGAGTGCTTACTCTGCCAAGAACCGACAATAAATAATGAAGAATCTATAATGTAGACCAGTGGTCTTGCAACCTTGTCCTAGAGAGCTTCTTTCCTGCAGAGCCTAGTTCCAAACACAATCTGCCACACCTGCTACAGTTAATAAACTTCATCTCAACTCCCTGATTGGCTGGATCGAATGTATTAGAGTTTAGTAAGGGGCGGGGCAGTATGACTGCAGGAAAGTGGCTATTCAGGACTAAGGACTGGATATCACTGATTAAGACAAATATATTTATATTCCACATAATAATTCATAATTTTAATCTCAATTTAGGATATTGTTGCTGTCTGATTTTGTTGATTTTTACTTTTATGCATTGAACACAGCAGCTCCTGTTCACACTGAGTGAATTTTATGATGATTAGACCAGAAATGGCTTAAAACTCCTTGGGAAAAAAAGTCTGGTTACACTGACTTACATTAAAATGAATGTAGGTTTTTGCTCTCTACTGTAAAGTTGCCATTTTGGAGACACTTGTTTTTCATTGGACAGTGACGAAATAAAACAATCAATTGTCACGCCTACTGGCTCTCTCCTCACCCCTGATATCCCAGACTCCATTTCCCATAACCCACCACCCAATGACATCACTGTCACATGCCTGGCATCACCCAATCCTGTTCCGTTTTCTAGATCAAAGTCGCCCGAGTATTGATCACGCCTGTTGTTAATCTAGTCCGTTTGTACATATACTCCTCTCTCAGACTGCTCATTCTGAAGTACTGCCTCTCTGTGCTTACTGAGCGGATCTCTCTGTGCTTACTCTTGTTTGCTCATCTGGTTTTGACTTTATTCTGATTCTCTGGTTTACTCTTTTCTCTTTGTTCTTTTGGTACTTCTTCTGGTCTGATTGTTTCTTGACTCTGACTCTGTCTCGTCCTTCTGTTATGTCCGCCTTGCTCGTGTTGCTGTTGTGGTTGATTACATATCTCTTATATAAACCTGACCTTGATTATGGCTCAGCACTCATCACAATCTGTTTGTCCATCAACACATCAACTTGCATTAGGAAGGTAAAAGTCGAGAGAAAAAACTGGGGGAAAAACAGAGTTTTCCAACACTGCAGGTCAGAAAAAGATTCAAAGGAAAAATAGGCTAACCACACAAAAGCTGGAGAACCACCACAACTGCCTCCATCAGATAAACAGCATTTGAGGCTGCACTCGTGCTTCAGACTGAAAACATTCACAGGTGTTTCTTTCCAGCCTTCCACTGTGAGAAGATAACTTAATGCTATGGGTCTGAAAGGATGTGTAGCTGACACGAAACCCTCACTGAAATAAGGAAATAAATAAAAAGAAGAAAATTTGTGATTTAAAGAAGCTGCCGAAAATCTCAGAATAATGAACTGACCACCCCGGAGTCCAGAATTGTCCATAATTTGGATTTGCAATCAGCTTCTAAAACTGACGTGTAAAATATCCTGACCAATGAAGGGTGGTCTTGACTTTTGCACAGCACTGAACCCTGTAACAAGAAATTAAGAATCTGTATTGGCATGTCATTGCTAAAAGATGGTCTAATTTTAATATTGTGCTAGCATTTCTGCATCTTGATCACATTTCCAGTCATTCACAAGCAAGTTTAAAATGTCTGAGAAAAAGCCCCCTGTGACAAACACATCCCCCACATTTAGAGCAGTGGCTTTCCTATGAAATCCCCTCAGTAGTCATTCAGCCTGAGCAGCACAGAGGCTCTCTGTGTTGTGGAGATGTGGAGAAGCATTTAGCCTTTGGCGAGAGCAGGGAGAGCGAGGCCCACTGCAGCAAGTTGTGATTAATGCTGCGTTGGTGTGGCTTTTGTCAGACATCAGGTCATGCCGAGGTGCCCTGGCCCGCTGCCCAGGCTTGTTTAGAACATCCGGTAACGTTTCATCAGTTTCTCATGCATCCCATATCCGTCTGGCATGTGTTACGCTTCGATTCGCGACTGTCATGAACTAAAGCCATTGCAGACTCACTTAAAGTACTCCATGTCCTAGCAATCACAAACCGGACGCATCCAGTTTCGAGGGAGTAGTTAAATTAGGTTTATTGGATGGGTCTTATTTGAGGAGTAGTTAGATTAGATTTGCTGGGTGTATCTTGTCTGAGGAGTAGTTAGATTAGCCTTATTAATGGGATCCATGCTATACTGCCCTGGCTGAAGGCTTCTTCACTCCTGGGCTCTGCAGCTGTTGGAGCCTGTATCCTGCTGACAACAGCAGCTTTATGGATCAGGAACCAGCTGTTCCAACATGTCGCCTTCCAGTCTGACTCAAAAATAACTAGAGACTGCGCTGTTTTTCTGTCTTACTCTTACAGCTGCATAACAAACAAATTAAGAATGATAAAGTTTTTGTGTATTCGGCTGAGTGATGCTAATAAATACATGTGTTACTCAGCGGTTTAATTGTAGGGGTGCTGACACTCAGTAATGCTGATAGCTAAATAGTGGTCAGAGTATTTGTTCTTTCTAAGCAGTGATGCATGGTCTTGAGAAACTGACCTGGAAAAGCAAAGTGCTTACAAAATAAACATCTGGTTCCCCACAACCACCGTGATCTAGGTAATTGTGCCTTTGACACTGCTACAAGCAATTGACCAATGTGAGTTGGCACAGTTTTGACCACTCTAGATGGCTAGCCAATGTCTTTCCCTGTGGGGATGTCCAGTTGCTTGGAAACAGCAAGATCAAGCCCTTTCATTGGATACCTGAGGTAACCAAAGATTAACCATTTGATGGCCTGGCAGCCTGATTTAGGCATTGCATTATTTGCCCGGGAGATGTTAGGACCTTTCAATGATCTAAAAAGGTGGAAAAGCATAACGCGTTTAAATTCTGGGACATCGACGATGCCCTGGTATGTTCGGACAGCAAACAAGGTCTGCAGAGCACGAAAAGAGTTATGAGGGCATCTGTGAACTATGTTAAGTGGTAAACCATGGTTGCTATCCTCTTCGTAACACTTCCACTTAGAACATTCTTCAGCCTGGCTCTAATCTCTGTGCTGCACCAGAGTGCACAAACAAGAGCTGGCCTTATTCGGTGGCAAAGGGAGGAGGAAGAGGATGAGGAGGAGGAGGAGGAGGAGGAGGAGAGCCTGCGCTCCCTTGGCAACAGCGTTGGCATGGTGCCCAGGCTGTCTTTCACGCTAGTGGCTCTGCCAGTCTCCTGATTGTGACCCTGGAGAGAACCTCCTAAAGCAGGGCCCCATATGAGGCATGAAATTTTTAGCAATTATGTCTGGCTCTCAGGTTCGAGAAGCCGCCTGACTTTCTTTCTTTCACTCTACAGACAAAGAGCTCCGGAAGAGTGCCAAGCCAACGCAAGTAAATACCATAAATAGCGACGCCGGTGCACCTCAACAGACATAATATAGGACAAACAACGGGCAGTTCTCGTGAGGACATTCATACAAAAACACTATAGGAAGTGCATAGCGCTTAAACCCAGACTGAATACCAGGAAGCTGGGAGAAAAATAGACTGCTTGCTCGCCGAGAAAAACAGACCGCTGAAAGCTTGCAAGAGGCAAAGATTTAATCACAGGACTCCCCTCAATAATGCCTTCCTTTCTTTCTACGCCAGGCCTGTTGCATAAGAGAACATCAGGACAGGCTTTCCTATCTGTTGTTAAAATCATCATGCTCCCTATTTGGAAAAGTGCCTGAAGTCCTGTTAGTTTTATTGCTTTGATTGAACATACCGTCGCTGTGCAAAGGAAAACAAGTATCTCCAAAATGCCAACTTTACAGGAGAGGGCAATGGTAAGTCTAAGGAACCAGACTTTCCAAGCAGTCTTGAATCGTTTCTGTTGGTCCATTTATCATGACATTTTGTACACAGTCTAAACAGCAGCTGCTGTATTCAAATGATGCATAAAAGTAAAAATCAAAAATGGTGATACATGTTTTTTTCTTTGGACAGCGATGATATGATAAAACATGGACCAGTGGGAATGTTTTTTCATATGGAATTTGACCGGGATACAATAATAGATAGACAGACATCGGTACGAATGCTGTGGCTGTTTTACAATGGCATTTGGAGCCAGAGTCCTAAAAGTCTGGTGAAACAAGTTGACAGAACTAATCCACCTTCTAAAGCTGGACTGGAGCAAGACACTGGAGAGTCTTTTTTTCTTCTCTGTGTTTTGTGTCGGGGTGCCAAGCAATAAGCACTTTATGAGATGACATCACCTGGTAACAGAGAAAGAGGCTGGAATTCCAAACAAGCGTTCAGTTGTGTACTTTGTAGTTTCCATAAAAAGAAAAGTAAAAATAAGCACGAGCATAATAGGTCACCTTAAAAATCACCACCCCACAGTTGTAGGAGCCAAAAAGGGACATCATAAGTAATAGTGATTTTTATTAGTAATGTTTTATTATTGTTATTGGCATTTGTATAACAGGAATTGTAGTGAGGTTGATGTTGGATATCTGCCCTTAGTGATCCCTACAATAGCATTTGGCTTTAGTCCTCTAGTGAGAGGCCAGTCTCTTGGAGCTTAAGCAGAAGAACCTTTAAAGAACCTTTAAGGAACCTTTTTATGTTAACTGTTTTTTTTTCATTCAGTCCAGGCTTGTATAAGAGTACCTAAACCATGAACCTTTAAAGAGCCTTAACAAATTGTAAAGATTGTGTCCTAATTAATGTTTAAAGCCAGGAACTAATTTGGATCATTTTTTTTCCAACTGTAGAGAGAACCTGGAGTAAACAAACAAAATCCTCACTTCACTCGCAGACCACTGATCATTACTTCTGTTTTTTTCCACCATGAGGAATTTGTTGTTGATAGAGAATGGAATGGAACTTGTGAAGACACTTCCTGGAGCATTTGCAGTCATAAAGATGTCGTCATATGAGCTAACGTGACTGCAGACAGCAGACCAAGAGATATTCCTGAGGAACAAAGCACCCAGAGAAAAACAGGATCTAGGAGAGTAAAGCATAGCAGGACTCATCCTGTTCTGGTGTAGGCTGTGTTTTTGACCTGCTCATTTTAAAGCCTGGTTTCCTGTCTTGCCTCATACCTTTGGCACATCGGACATTATCTCATCAGAGACTCATACCGTGTGTTAATGGAGAGAAGAAAGCACGCAGAGGCTTTGGATATTCATATTATGATCAATAACTGTGACCAAGCTGGCCGTCCGGCTGGAATGAATTCTTTGCCTTGAAAACATATAAGTGGAAACCTTTGGTAACCTAATCCGGTGCTCAGTTTAAATGATTTTCCCTTCATTGTAGCAGTGATAGAGGATTAGTTGATTTGTTGATTTTGAGTAGGTCTCCTAACTAAAGCCTTAAGACAATAAAGCCAGATGATCACGCAATTATAGAAAGGTTCCTGTATTTTGAGAATGCCTTCCAGCAGCCATTTAATCTAGGTTGATTTTGGCATGGTGTTTATTTGTCCACCCTTTGGTAAACCTAGCTAGTGAAAGTATTTCCTCTTCTAGGGCAGGAAAAGGGTCCAACTGAAGGCTGCAATGTAAAGAATGCAGACCCTTTGTACAGAATGTGAGTGGGATACAGATGGGGTGAGTTCACAGTCCACTTCTGAATAACAATACCCATGTGACGTTGTGTTTTTCGATGATTAATTACAATAAAAACATTCAGGGCCATCTCATACATTTCTCTTGTTTTGGTCAAGAAGCAGAAGAAGTATATTATATATGAAAACAATAAACATTAGTACTATTTTTAGTGTTTGCGTGTAAGCTGTAGGATTTGACCTATTCTGTACCTGATTTCCAGCTATGTAAGTACAGAATTGTATAAGTCACATGACTTAAAGTACATGTCTTTTTTTTAGAAAGGTGTATTATTTTATTTCTAGTATTATTCGAGTTATTCTCTGTTCATTGTAGTCAAAGGTTTCATCAATTACATGCAACTGAAAGAATAAATTAATAAATAATAGTAGAAAAGGTTTGGCCTGATTGAGTCTGCTGGGCTACAATTTGGACAAACAATGTTTTGAATGTATTCTGAACAGTGTTTAAGGCATACATCAAAGACTTCAGCATTGGCCCCTGGGTCCTTTAAGTCAGTTGACTTGAAAGGATTTGATGTCCTATCTGTCCAGCAAGTTCTTCTTTCTAATAAAGTCATAATAATGGAATTACTAGAACAGAATAGCCTGAGGTTCAGCTGGTTTTCATCATCTGTACGTGGTGAACCTTCTATTCAGGTTTAGCCAACCACCTTAACAAAATCAGGAAGTATATGATAAAAGAAGGCTTATTTTTTAATCATCCATCCTGAGATTCTAAAGCGTAGTCGGTACATGGCAAAATGCTTTCTTTATTATGATTAAATGCCTCCCATCTCCGTTTATAGCCACACATCTATGCTGTCCTAGAGGCAGAAAGCATCTCCTTTCACTTAGTCTTTAAATCATCCTCACTGGCTCAGCATTAGCTGCTGTAGTGCAGCGGGGTGCCATGGGAATAGGTATGTGCTTTCCATTTTGTCTGAGTGTCTACAGGAGGGGGGCAATAAATAGACATGAATAATGGATCAGTGCTTTATTCCTGAGCGAAGTTGCAGTGCTGGAAAGGACAAGGACATAACATGCTGATGGTCCAAAGACAAAACCCCCCATTATTTATTCCCTGATTCCACAGACAGAAGTATAAAGTCAGATATTTGTTTTGTGTTTGGGCCTGCAGTGCTACCACTCCGAGCACAAGCTTTCATTTCCTCTGCCTCTGCCATGTGGTTTGATATTAAAGTTGTGGGGGTTAAGCGAACCTCACTGGACATATTGCTGCTGTTGTTGCAAAATCTCATAACATGTTTGAAAATGCCAGCTGCCCTGTGTAATATGTGAACAGCTTGTAATACAAAAACCTCAACATTCAAAAACATTAACATTCATTAAAGCTTTTCCCGTTTCCTGTAAAGCTGCCCTTTGTAGGGATCTCTGTTACAACAGCTACAGTATACTGCTGATACACTGCCTGGCCAACCAAAGATACCTGGATAATTACTGCAGTGATTGTGTTTCAGCTGGAAACAATTCCTTTAACCCTAACTGATGCGGTAAGTTCTGATTTTCTAAACAACCTTGCGGGAAGACGTGTCCCATGGTCATGGAAAAGATGTTACTGTGTTTCAAGCAGGCCAAATTGACCTGCAAGCAAACAAAATAACTAAGGAGAAGCTGAAATGACAGGAATTGGGTTCCAGTGCGTTAAGTGTCCACTGAACAATTGAAACCTTGATGGATAGTGTTGAATGGTCAGCTTTATGTGTGTGGTAAGATGTCTTGAATGAGCATGATCACTTAAATGCTTGGTACAGTCAAACGGTAAAACATGGGCAGCAGAACTCATGACTGTGAATGTTTGTGTCGCATTTCCACACGACAAGAAACACAAGACTGAGATTAAACAGCTGTGTGGCCATTAGAGATTAACTTGTTTGTAAGACTAGTTGAACTAGTTTGCTAGGGAGCATAAGCATTGGTCTGTGGATTAGATAGAAAAAGGTAATGTGGTCTGATGAGTGCTGGACATGTTGGGAACTGCATCAAGTGATGTACCCATCACGCATAGTTCCCACTGTACAAGCCTCAGGGGGCAGTGTTATGATCTGTAGATCTGAGCTTCAATTGGTCAGGTTGAGGCTCAGTAACTTTATGCTGACTACTTGATTGTACTTAAGGACCATTGTTCCCCACTGGTGGGCCAGGCGTATTCCAGGATGACAATGCCAAGAGCACAGTCTGTAAAAGTCTTTACGGTTCTGCTGAAGAAGGCTGTACAGAGTGGTTTGACTCTGCTGTCTTCAAAACAAGATCTAGGCCAAAACCGAATGCAACTCTGGGGAGAAATAAATGTTTGAAGGATACTTCTGAGCCCAATAGAAATAAGACAATCCACGTGCACGAGGAAGAAGAAAGCAGAACGAGCACAGTCATTTCTTTAAATAGAGTTCATAGACTTATTAAACGATATGGAGACAATGGGACTTTTAGGAACCATGCAAGACCTTGTAGACCACCAAAACTGCCCCCATCAGATAAACAGCTCTTAAAGCTTTCATCTTTGAGAGAGAGCAGAAAATCAAGCTTCAGAACATTAAGTGTGTGTAGCTGTCATGAAGATGTTACTGGGGAAAAAAGAAAGACGTCTGCAAATCAAACAGATGCAAGAAGCTGCTGGTGTTTTTAGAACAATGGACTGACCACAGTTTCACACTTAGCTCTATGATATCTGATCTGCCGCCTTCACCTCCCCAGCCACCCCGCCAAACACATAGACATACTCCCAGACATAATAAGATTAAAGTTGATCTCACTGAACATCAATTATGTATTAACGCCGCTATTATCCACATTACAAAGGATGTCTTATTAATAGATACAGCCATAAAGACCTCTGCTGAACTTCATTACTTCATTTATAAATCAATTACTTATTGTGGCTACCAGAAAGTCTCTATGGCTTCCTCCTACACAACAGCCACTGAGCCTCCGTCTATCCCTTCCAGTCCTCCAGCCTCTAGCTTATCCCCATTTAACGGGGATCTTGTCACAGTGTGACTACAAAGCTGGGAACTGGCTGACCCAGGCTTTTTTTTTTTTTTTACTGGGCTCCACAGCTGTCATCGGCACAAATGGTCTGAGGGGCACTTCCGCTCCGGCCTGGCTTTGAAACCTCCCATTTTTCCCTAAGAAGTATCTTTGGAGCATAACTAAAACAATAGACACTTTATCCATGGCTATCTGACTGAATATCAGGGGCCTAAAGATGTATCATTGAAGATGTTCAAAAGGAATGAAATTAAAGGCACAGAGAGAGAACAAGAAACTTACAAAAACAGCTCTATTTTTAGCTGTTGGGTTGTTTATGTAAGCTTCCCCTGTAGCATTTGCCTCCATTTGGTTGTTTTCCTATGCCAGATATTCACCGGGTGGCTGGAATAGCACAGAACTATTGAAGACTGAGCAGCAGACACATTAATTGAATATTGATTGCAGTGCTGTGGGTCCCTGCTGTTCCTGACACACACATTGATGAATGCATTGTCTCTGCTCTTTCGCTGCTGTTTGCAGAATGCTGCTGTGGAAAATCCGGAGCACATTCCGAGTCATTTAGCTGACAATATAATAAGGTTGTTTTGTACTTGCACATCTACAGAGATGAAGGAATGTTAATATGGCAGATTTTCTGGATCTTAGTCCCACTGAACGGTGTAGGAAATGTTATTGCTGCTGTAATCAGTAATGAATTGCGAATTGTCTGCTCTGCAAAGACCAACCCAATTTCTCTGAATGTTGACTGTGTGCATAATTGCATCTGCTAGAATTGTTGGATCCCTTTGAGTTATCTCTTACAGAAAGGCCCATGCAGGTTACACGTGAAGCGTTTCAAAAAACATTCACAAGTAGAAGTAGTACTTCAATGTAAGTAACACATATCGTCGCTGTCCAAAGAAAAACATGTATCTCCATTTTTGGTGATTTTTACTTTTCTGTCTCATTTGGTCACATGAGCTTCTGTCTACACTGTGTGGAAAGTTCATAAACAATGGACCAACAGAAATGTCCCAAAGCTGCTTGGAAAGATGTCTGGTTCCATAGACTTCCATTCAATTTAAATGAGGTTTTTGGCCTCTCCTGTAAAGTTGCAATTTTGGAGATACCTGTTTTTCTTTGGACAGCGACGATATAAAGGGCCTACTAAGGTCTAAGTTAGATCAAAATGGCTTACTGACTGTGCATTATTATGTACATTACTCTTTTCATTCTAACTTGTTTTAGTACATAGTTATATCATTGGAAAATTGCTAATGCATTCATTGAAATAATAGTTGCACTAGTAGTTGAGAAACACAAGGTTATGAGGTTGTTATGCACTCTACAAGCACTCTACTTACTCACTGATCTTCTAAACCGCTTCTAATACTACAAGGTCGTGAGGGGTGCTGGAGCCTTTGGCCTGCTCTCAAGGGGGAGAAGGCTGGATACACCCTGGACAGGCTGTAAGTCTATTGCATGACTGTTGAACCAATAACATAAAATTTACATCTTATTAGTGCCAAAAACTGTACTACAGCTAATAAATAAATAAATAATCACTATATAAATAATAATAAATAAATCACTAATACTTGAATATGCGCTGACAAGTAGCTGGCAAATATGTCAAATGCCAGAATGTAAGTGCTGCACCATTTAAGTTGGAACAGGACATTTCGAGCAAGAAACTTTAGCCTAATAGTTTATATATCCTACCATTTCTACAGTGATTTGTCTTTACATTTGATCTTTCTTCTGAAGGGCTTCTTTCAACAAAAACTAAAACGATGTAATGACCAAATGATGAAAAATAAATGATATTGATAACGCAACATGTCCGACATCCGAGCATGAAGCTGTAGAGGTTCCTAAGGGTGTTTTGGGATAATCCATTCCATGCAGCTGCAAAGGGGTGGAGTGACACCAGGTCTTCTGGACATGTCCATTGTGACAACATACCGGTCATCTTGGCTCTGACCATGGTGCTTCCACACATGGATTTGTTGGTCATCTCCCCGGTATTTGGAGTCAGTCTGGCAATGCTGACATGGTGTTTAGGGCTGCATTGTGGAGTTGTCTGCCAGTGGTGCTGGCACTAACAGGATGACTCATGGAAGGCATCACTGCTCGCTGAATGCCTGTAATGGGGGCTGTTGGGTCAGTCAGGTACAGTGATAAGGCCTATCCTTGCTTAGGACACATGCACGGCCAAGCGTGAAAGTCAAATCATTCACATGTCACACAATGTCAAGCCTACTCAACAGGCCTCATTCCTGTTGATTCCTTTTGGGTGCAAAGACTTGTGCGACTATTCTTATGATGATGATGATGGTGATGATGATGACGACGACGACGACGACGACGACGTAGACGACGACGACGATGATGACGATGGCGATGATGCTTATGATGACGGTGATGATGACGATAATGATGACGATGATGATGATGATGATGATGAGTATGTTTGTGATTATTTGCAGGTAGCTTTAATATCAATGTTACTTAATAATTCTAATTATTTCTGTTGTTTAATCTTAAAAAATGTGACAGTTGATGTCATATCAGGTGGTAGAGCGCTGTTTATATACAGCTATTAGAATCTGTTTCAGTTATGGCTGTATAACAGTTTATTATTATAATTTTTAGCTGCTCAAGACGGATCTCATTTAGTATAAGAATGGACACTGATAATCACTCTACAATTACAATTCTATATTAATCCTGAGATTAATGCTCTATGCGATATTTAATCTAAGCCTTTCTGAGCCCAACCCGTATTTTATCACGCATTTTATATAATATGCATAAATTTGTCAGGAGTTTACAGTACCGGCGATGTGTTTCCATTATTAGACATTTGGGTTACTTCTGACTGTGTATTTTATTTTTAACTGCTTTAATCTGACAGCTCACCCCTGGAAAGCCTCTGTTGTCCACAATGCTATAAACTACAGCCACTGTGGTATAAAACTGCAGTATGCATTTGGGACACCGAAGTATTTAACAGGGTCAGTGATACTATTCATGAATCCGTAAATTACGTTCACTCTTTGTTTAAAACCTTTCTTGTATCTCTTTCACCAAGTGCCTGTTCGAGCACATCGTGTACTGTAAACACTGGTGGTCTTGGTTGTGTCCTGCAGCACTGAATCATTGGAACACATCTGGATTTTCACTTGCTCACTTGTGTCCTATTGATATTTATGCTTTGAAGCTGAGCAAATTGAAATGCTGTTATGCCTAACTGCACTTTTGCAGGAAACACAACACCATACACTGCTCATTAAATTCAAACAACTTTAAGCCCAAAAAACAGATGCGCCCCGAGTATCAATCTGTTTTACACAGACAAGTGGAGGGTGGAGAAATCTGGCTTTGGCAATTTAGGTCAGCCGGAGAAGTGTCATCCCAAGGTATACAGTGACTGGCTTGTGTGTCTTTCCCTGAATGGACATTTGGACGTTTTCCAGCACCTGCCTGTGCTGAGCAGTTGAGCTTGTGAAGTTCAGTGGAGATATCAGTGTTTAAGAACAGGAAATATGCAGTGAGCCTGGGCTGCAGCCCATTTAAGGAAATCTCTAAAGAGGTCAACGGCATATTCACTTTATGTGTGTGTGTTCTGCCTTTGTAGGAAATGTCAGGAGCAGCAGAACTAATCAGACTTTGTGACGTGATTTCCGATTCGTTTAACTCTGAATGGATAAAGCAATTTCTTTAAGCTCAGAAAAGCGTCAAGCTAGGAAAACTCTAATGTATCAACAAAATATGTATCATCAACAAAGCATATAAAAACCCAAACCCAGGAGTGTTTTATACACCCAGGTGTGTTGCTTCTCCTGTGGTATCTGGCACCAAGAAGTTAGCAGCAAATCCTTTAAGTCCTGTAAGTTAAGAGGTGGATCAGTTGTGGATCAGACTTGTTGCTTCAGTACATCTCACAAAATCTGGAGGCCAGGGTAACACCTTGAGCTATTCATCATGTTTACACAAAATATTCCCAAAACAATGTGTGCAGCGTAGCATTATCCTGCTGAAAATGTCCACCGCCATCCGAGAATACCATTGCAAGGAAGCAGAGTACCTGGTCCGCGACGATGTTTAGATGGCATGCGCCAAATTCACGTTCCCAGAATTTTCCAGCAGAACATTAACCAGAACATCACACTCCCTCTAGCAGCTTGTCTTATTCCCATTGCGCATCCAGGTACCTTTACTTACGCAGATACATGGTGCAGGCTATCCCGGACGTCCATGTGATGTAAAAGAAACAGGAACTCATCAGGTTGGGTCACTTCTTCTAGTAATAGTTCTAACGTACCTTTTTACTGTTTCAGAGATGGTTTGGTCCTCATCAAAGTTGCTCAGGTCCTCTTACCTGCTCATTTCTTCTACCTGCTGCAATCCAACATGTCCTCGTATATCCCAGACCTTGGTTTGCGCCATTGTTAGAAACCAATGTTATTCATTTATGTGGGCATGTTCATAATGTTTTAGCTGATCAAGATGTATACATAACTAAGTTGCTTAATTATAATGCAGTGACTGGGGTTCCTCTCTGTGGATTAGGGTTGCAGTCCATAACTCAGTTTTATTGGAACAAGCATGCAGCCATGGGAAAAAACATCCAGCACACAATCAAGCTCAGGCTCTACTGTTAGCAGTTTGGCCCATCATAGCTCTACTAGCCTAGCCACCTAACCTAGCAAAGCTTCTATCTGAACAAAAACACTGTTCCTACCTAGCCCTTCAGAATAAAAGTCCTTGCAAAGAATTCCATGAGCACTTCTAATAACTAAATAAGCAAGCCTCAGGTTTACATGAACGCATCTATTGACTAAACAAACAAAGGGAAATCTGACACCACAATAAAGTTAAAGCTCTTTTTTTTTAACCATATGAAAACTCCAGTCGTCCTTTACATTAGGTTACAATTTCATGCTGAATGGACTAATACAAATGGCCCAATACTGCTTGGAAATCATATTGTACTGACCTGCTTCTCCCAGGCACTGGCCTCTGGAAGCTCATGAGGAGGATCAGGATGTATTATGTTATTTTCTGCTGGAATGTGAATTTAGCGGTGTATGTTTTGTGTATGGGAGTGGTGGGGGGTCACCGTCAAGATGAAGTGGATGGCTAAAGGTATCCCCTCTCTTCAAGGGTTCAGTGCTAGGCATGTGCCTTATTGCTGGTGTTAATAAAACATGGCCTCCTCCGTGTATTACTCGTTGCCCATGCTACAGCATTGTCCCATTACCTTCCATTTACATGGAGCTACGTACATGCTATCACTGTCAGAACAAGACCTCCTGTCTCATTTCTGATTTATTAGTCTGTTTTAAATATACTGTCATTTTAAAAACCAGCTGCTTCAAAATATATCACAACTTTATGACAAACTGACCAATAGAGAAGTGGCATTGTCTTAACATTATATACGACTAAGGTATGTGTGTGTGTATGGGTGCGTATGTGTGTGTGTGGGGGTGTGGGTGTGTGTGTGGCAGGAGGTCAGATTCTTTTCTCACTGTGTGACTGCAGACTACAAGTGAGACGCCTGCATGACTGCACACACCCCACAGAAAGACGTCTGTCTGGTGCTCCCAAAATGAAAGATGACACTGCAGACGGCACCAGGACACATGCAGTCTCACACATGTGCATGCTACTCACTATGTCCAGTTTAAACAGTGTATTGTGGCAGTGAATAGTGTATTTATCTTTGGGGTTTCAACCTGCTTAGTGTATGTCACTGCTGTCATAACAAAACCTTGTCTCTCCATTTTTAGCATTTTTCCGTTTTTATCAAAATTTGAAGGTACTTGTTCTTCTTTATAGTGTGTGAACAGAACAGAGAATTACCCCAAAAAGTCCTGTTTCCTTGATTTACATTAACAGTAAAGAATGTTTTTTTGTTTTTTTCCTCTAATATCCTCATAGATCCACTGTGTGTATCCATTTATAGTGTTAAAGGTAAAATTCTCTCTTCTTTCGTGCAGGTTTATTGTGCTGACAGCTTTTCCATTACTGGCATGGAGTGGTGAACAGTGTGTTCTTGCACTGGGCAGGGCCAGGAACCCGAAAGGGGAAATGAATGGCACTGTAGTTGCCAGTTCTTTAGCCTGACTCTTGCTGTACTGTACACTAAACAATGGCGCCCCTCTATGCCATACTCTCCTGAAGAATACACGGATATGATGAATAAGACCGAAAAGGACGGGTAATGCTTTAATTAGGATGCAACACACGCTGAGGCAGCACTGCTTATGCAACACAGGACTGGAGACAAACATGCCACACCTAAACTGAGAAATCCAGTATTTTGTTTAGCTGCAGCTTGCATCAGTATTATCACACCCTCAGTTCTGAATTACACATAAGATTATGCAACCCTAGGAAGGTTGACAGTCTATCTTGTTCTTCCACTAGCTTCCACTTCCATTGTGTTGATCTTCTTTGAGTAGACAATGGTACAGCATATACATGTAATGCTGTTGCTTCACCAGGAAGGGTGGTAGCGATGAAGTGGTACTTTTTGCTAAGGAACTAAAAGTAGGTGATCCGTACTTGATTTCTAAATCTCAGCCTGCTGTTTCTGTAAGGGAGGGCCATAAAACACAATAGAAGCAAGTGCCACTTGACAATACATTGTTCTCAGCCTTTGAAATCTGTAAAAGTAAATATTCCGACTCTGTACAGTGAAGAGCCCTGCCAAAGAGCTTTTGCAAGAAGCAGTTACTAAAACAAACCTTGTGGTCTTCTATGAATGGGCTGGCCAAACGAGCTGTAACACATGCAGATACGGATTGCTGTACTGATCTGGTTCAAAGCTGCTGTACTGGTCTGGTGTGAAATGATCCGGTTCAAAATACATTTTATACTGACTTGGTCATCATACTAAAATGCTTTTACTTTGAATTGCTGTATAACTTAATGATACTTCCTTTATGAACATGAACGATTTGATTATTACAATAACAGATGTGTTCAATAGTGATAATCTTAGCTTCTTTTGAGCATAAGTCATTAATTCTACCCAGTGCAGGCGTTTAAACAGTTGTACACACATAAAATCTGATTATTTTTTATTAAAACATAAACTTGTTGACTTAATTGCAAAAAATATCGTGTTTCAGTAGTGACAGCTTTTAATCTGACACACTGTCTTTTAGACTCTGAGACTTATTTTCAGGGATGCAGTCTTACTTCCTGGTCTAAAATGCTGGGTTGTGGGTAAAAAGGCACTGTCTATAGAGAAAAACTATTTGTGCTTTAGTTCGGGCATCAAAACATGGAGCAGCATTTCTTATCAGTTTTATTAACTAAAAAAAAAATTGAAATAGAACATTAAAAATTAAGCACCCAAAAATAAAATACTGATACTGTAGATCATAATATAAAATATTATGTATTATTATATTATATTATTATATTATGTATGTATTAAAAAATATTATGTAATAATTATGTATTATTTCTTCTTTTATGTATTTATGTATTTCTTCTTTTCTTCAATTATGTATTATTATTATTTATTTAATTCATTAGATTATGTTTTTACTGTGGGACTACGGGAGTTTCAGCGAACTTTGTTATTGCTGTCACAACAAAACTCTGTATCTTTTCATTGAAGTGAATGTAACCTCATTTATCTCAGACCAGTTTTCAATATGTTGTAAAAATACAGCTGCTTACAAGGTGTCTACACGATTTCTTGTCAGTCAGTGGACAAGTCATGCAGGAGAGATGTGAAATATGCTGCTGCAGTTGCTCTGAAATGAAAACCCTATGTCACAGAATGGAGAGTCCAAGGATGAATCTTAGAAGTGGCAGCTGCCTCTCAGGAACACCTACTGATTTAATTAAAGATCAGTCATGTGTTAGGGCTGTCCATTGTAGCAGCAGTACTGTAATTATATTGCTACACCTAACAACTGAGATCTGCCTTGTAGCATTGAAAACACATTGGTCACATGTCACCTGAAACTATGTCCTTTTATTAATTGCTATGTAAATAACAGGGATTCAAATGTATTATCTTTGATTTGTTCATTAAAACCGTTACGGTATAAGTATAGGTAGTCAGATTGACTGATTTCCTATCTTGCTTCCTAGCTGTCAATGCTGAGCTCCCAACATATGCAAATAAAAAGACCTCGAATAAACACAGGAGCCTGAGTTTTACATGGTGACACCTCACACTTTTTCACAATGGCAAAAACAGCAGCCTTCTGTCGCGGCAGGTGTGGAATACAATGCAGGCTGAGTCAGACGAGCAGGTGAAGGTTCCTGACGCAGGTAAGCACTCCTGTTTTTTTTCCTCTTGTGCTAGCCATTTCCAGACTGTTGAGTGCTCCTCTCCCACTGCTTCCCCTGCCTGAGCAACACACATCTCTGAAAGACTTTGTTAAAGCTCTCCCCTCAGCAGGAGGCCACTGAGAGCTCTCCAAGTCACAAGAGCCACAGCTTTTGAAAATATGCCATTGTCCACCTGCACAATAATAATGCGAATGACGTCATTTATATCCTGTCTTTCTACCCAAGGGTTTGAGAAAAACATGTTGAGCTGAATTTTAAATGATGCACAATACTAAAAACGAAATACTATATTTAACCAAAACGACACAGCAGCCTCAGTGGCTCAGTATAACAAGCCAACGCAATATAATGCATTTTAATTACATAATAATGTCACGCCTCCGCGTCTTCCTGGCTTCCCCGCTCTTCGGGACTCCACTTCCCAGAGGGCCACGCTCGATGACGTCATGTCTATGCGCCCCCGCCCGGACTCCGTGATACGCTCTAGGTCACCTGAGTTTTAGCCTCAGCTGTTAGCAATCACTTACTTCCTGTATTTAAGCCACACACAAACACTCACACTTTGTGAAGCTTTGCCAAACTTAGTTGAGCAAGCCTGAGCGTTTCTTTCTCGTGTTGTCCCTTTCTGGTTTCCGACTCCCTTCGTTTCTCTACTACTCTTTCGCTTTATCCCTTTTGCTCGTGCTCGGACTCTACGGTTTGTACCTGTGCTTTCTCACTTTGGTTTTCCCCTTCGGTCTTCCCCTGTAAACCTGTTTGCCCTCGCTGCTTGTTCTACCTGGTTCTGACCTCCGCCTGTCTCTGACTCCGATTTAGCTTCTCCCTTTGTTATACTGTTTACTGGTGCGTGCTGAGCTTGCCTGTTTGTGAATAAACCGTTCCTGTTTTTTTAATTCTGCAAACGTCGGTTTCGAAGTCTTTTGTCTAACAAATAACTGTATTATGTAATTAAATAACTGAAAACATGTTCGGTACCAACACTTTAATCTTCCACTGCTCTTTAATGAATGAATACAAACACACGCCCATGTACATCCTTCAGGGAGCGTTCTCCATTTCATACCAGACAACACAAACACATACAGATGCCCTCTGGCTTTCTGCCTTTTCATGACGCTCTTGTGCCACCCTCCTTCGCCAGACAGAGCACGACAGCGCTTACGTCTCCAACCAGCATGCCTAATTAGTGACTGACAGATGTGGGTCGATGCGGTAGCTTAGGGACAACTCAAGACTGTTCTGAGCTACAACCAGTGGAATACGACTTCCTGTCATTGCCCCTCTATTACACTGCAACATTCGCAAAACTGGCTCCTCCTTTAGAGAATTAGATTACAGTAAGCAGTACTGTGGGGCAATTAAAGCACCAAGGCGGGTTGCATGGAAATCATGGATGCAGTGCAACATAGAATTGATTGCCTTCAAACCTCATCAGTTTTGTTAATGTTACATTGCACTCTGTTAACACGTACGAAAGCAGCCTGCTTGAGTAAATACGTTATTGACATAGTTTAAAGCAATATTAACTGTTTATTGGCACACTGATTTGGAGGTTGACCAGTTTGCCTGCGTAGAGCTAATGCTCTAAGTGGTAGTTTCCTAGCGCCGTTACACCATTTGCTGATGAGTGAGTCAAACAAGCAACTTGCATATTGTTCGATGTCCAAAAAAAAAGAAGTATTTCCATGTCCTTTATGTGAACTCAGCAGTTCCTCTTTACATTGTGTAAAAATGTCATGGTGATGAGACTAATCGGAATGCTGCAAAGTTTCTTTAAGAAAAAAGTCTTGTCTTTATATTGCATACAGTATGGTAGATTTAGGTAATGCATACAGTATGGTAGATTTTGGTAATGCATTCAGTATGGTAGATTTAGGTAATGCATTCAGTATGGTGGATTTAGGTAATGCATACAGTATGGTAGATTTAGGTAATGCATACAGTATGGTGGATTTAGGTTATGCATACATTATGGTAGATTTAGGTAATACATACAGAATAGTAGATTTAGGTAATACATACAGAATAGTAGATTTTGGTAATGCACACAAAAGGGTAAATTTTTTACAGCATGGTACTGGCCTCTAATGTAAAGATACAGTTTTGGAAATAATTTTCTATGGACAGTAATGTTAAATATGAATTTTCTTTTAAATTTACATATGACCTCATTCCTCAAAATAATTTGCCAATATCATTCAACAATATCGTTCACCAATATCATTCAACAATATCGTTCACCAATATCATTCATCATTGTCATTTACCAATAGAATTTGCCAATATCATTCAATAAGGTTTTATTGTTAAATTTGTTTATGAGAAAATGTCTGTGTCATAACAAGTTCTTAAACTACAGAGCTGTTTGCTCCTTTGTGTGTAGATTCTATTTTTACCTAAGAACAAATCCCAAAACATTGCTGAATGTCAGAATCTCTGGAACTGCTGTGTTTTAAAAAGAAATGTATTTCAAAAACGTTTGGTAAACGAGGCCTAAAATCTCCTAACCAACAGAGAAGAGAAGAGAAGAGAAGAGAAGAGCCATTCCTGGTTATGAGAAAGGCGTTGAGCCATATAGAATGAGAGAGGTTTGATGAATTAAACATTCTCTTTGCTAAAAGAGACATTGCCATCACTTTAAACCGCAAGACAAAAAAAGTGGAGAATTGGCCCCAAAAGCTCACAGGGTGTTTTGTTATGGGCTTTTTTGTATTCTAGGGAAGCAGCGGCTGAGATGTGAATGGATCTGAATGGGTGCGTGACAAATAAGCCGTGAAGCATGGGAGCAAGCTCATCCATGAGTAATGGACAAATGTAGGCCAAGGCTGCCCCAGCTGAGACGGACTCTCTGCTGTGCCTGGGGAGCATCCATACCCGGTTTAACCTCTGCTGCGGAATCACAGCATTTCAAACCTATTCATTATGGTGTGTGTGTTCTTGTGACTATGTATATGCACCGGTCTACAGTTCTAACAAACTTTAATAAAAAAAATTAAAACAATACTATTTTCACAGAGCAGTAAGTTTCACTACAGTGAGTACAGATACACCTTCTTGGATCTACACTTACTGTCCATGGTATCAGCTCCACATTCTGTATAGCAGCACATCTTTTAATGTGTTCTGCAATGGTCAGGCCCACCACAGGGCCAATATTAATTGGGTGATGAATCAATCTCAGCACTGCAGAAGTGGCAAACAAGGTACCACTGGGTTAAAGTAGAGACACCTAGGGTAAACTACTCCTCCAGTAAAAGTAAAAGTTCCTTCCATTAGACCTCCACTTCGGTAAAAGCACTCAAGTATTTACCTTCAGATGTACTTAAGTATGGAGAGTAACAGCAGCATGATTTATCATGGCTCTAATGTCAATTATCATTCTGGAACAAGACTCTTAATCAGCCCAGTGTAGGTGAAGAGACTCTAGTCTCTCTCAGTCCACCAGTCTTTAATAGAAGATCATTAATTAGTCTGAGACTGATGTCTATTCAAATCATCATAGGCACAGGATACTGAAGGAGAACAGTTTTCATTAGCTAGAACCAAGCACTATCCAACAGGTCAAAACAAGCTCAAACACAGTGACCACTGCACCCTGATAGGTGGGCTCGTTTCATGCTTCTGTTGTTTGGACATGTTAGGTTTTTATGCACACATAAGCCAAAAGGAGGGCCATATTTGGCCATAATGTAGTGGAGTTAAAAGATATTAGATTTTAAAATGTAGTGGAGTCATACTGCAGTGGCACTGACGTGGTGGTGGTGGTGTGTTAGTGTGTGTTAAGCTGGTGTAAGTCACACAGCAGTGCTGCTGGTGTGTTTAAACACTGTGTCCGCTCACTGTCCCCTCTATTAGACACTATTACCTTACTGCTCCACTTTGTAGATGTAACGTCAGAGACGATAGCTCATCTGCTGCTCCACAATTTGTGTTGGTCATCCTCTAGTCCTTCATCAAGGGTCAGAGAAAGCTGCCCACAGGACACTGTTGGCTGAATAATGTTGGTTGGAGGGTTGTTCTCAATCCAGCAGTGACACTGAGGTGTTTAAACACTCCAGCAGCACTGCTGTGTGACTTACACCAGCTCAACACACACTAACACACCACCACGTCAGTGCCACTGCAGTGCTGAGAATGATCCACCACCCACATAATACCTGCTCTGTGGTGGTCCTGTGGGGGTGCTGACCACTGAAGAACGGGGTGAAAGGCCATTAACAAAGTATGCAGAGAAACAGATGAACTACAGTCTTTAACTGTAGAACTACAAAGTGCTCCTATAGGGAGATATGTAGATAGGCATTTGTTAAATTCATCATATTGGTATCTGAGTTACTAAATTGAGTTTCGAAATTAAGTTTCATGAAGAACGGTCAGTCAGTTAGTCATGCTGTATATAGACCTACAGGCCTGTCTGACTGACCACACTGAGGTATTTCGTACTGCTTATCCATTCCTCTGATTGTCTTCAAATAGCACATCTATAAGAACAATGCCTGAGAGAAAAACAGAGTTTGGTACATGAGAAATCGGAGCTTGGAGAAGTTTTACACATCCTCTTTCCTGGGTTATATCATTTAGCTCAATCCAAGTAAACTGATATAACCAAGCGCTCTCTTCCCCTTTCACAATGAAGGCGGATTCCATTCTGCTGGTGCATGCGATACTTTAGGTTGGTGGCGAGACTTGTTTCTTACTGATAGACCGGCAAAAAATGTGGAATGTTTTCAGTGAATTTAACAATGCCAGAAACTGTTCCAAGTTGAGTGAGTCCACTTAATAAGACTTAACAGATGCACTATTCAGCAGATGCCAGGCATTCTTTTCAAACCCTGTTCTCGTAAGTGATGCCTTAAACAAAAAGTCAGCCATTCCATTAACAACAACTTAGATTAGCTGGATTGTTTTATTACTATTTGAAACAGTGCATAGCTGAACCCCGTGGACAAGTCATGCTGGAGTTTATCCTGCAGTGACAGTACAAAAGGTAAAAAAAGATATGTGGAAGATTAATAGCCGTGTCTTTATCACAATAACTTCCCTTCAGTACTACTACAGTGATTTTGGGCTTTACCCAAGATCAGATAAAGCTTATTCCACCTTCACTCAGACGGAATGGCTATTAAAGAACATTGTGAAGGTTTTTAGCCATGGAAACATGGTGTTTAGTCATGTGTTTGCTGGCTTATGTAAGTTTGAATCAGCAGTGCTGTGACGGGGCACTCAGTCTGAGACAGGGAGGTTTGATTTCTCCACTGTTCAGTTGCCATGTATAGATCTGTGGAATGTTGAGCTCTCTATAAGTCAATGCCATAAACCTGTCTTTACTAGCTGATTGTCCTTAACAGTGTAGCTGCCATCGCGCCAAACAGGTTCTTGTCTGGATACCAAAGATTTTGCTTCCTGAAAAGACAATTAACAGTCTTTTTTTTTTTGTGAAATAAGAATACTGAAGGTGCGGTGCTAAAGAAAGAGAGTGGCTGGGGCAGATCAGGCCATGAACTCAAACACGTTGTCTTTTCACACAAACACAGACGTGGTAATGTTTACAGGACAAGTTCTACTCTTTCTTCGACTAACTGTGGACAGAATAAGAGAATTGCCGTCGGTTCGAACTGTCTGTTCTACAGTTAGCACAAAACATTTACCAATTCTGAGTATAAACAGCCCAGTAGAGTTCAAATCAGTTCATCAACAAAACGTACGAAACTGGAAAGACAAAAAAATGAAAGTGGAATTTTTAAAGATATGATTAAAACATTATTCGTCAATCATTCTTTATTATCAAGTCATTCAGAGTTGTTAGGTGGTAAATGTGCTATGAAATGAACTCTAGAGACGCTACTGTTGATCCAAACTAGACACGTCCAACATTTAATACCTCCAAAAGATGCTGGAAATCGATTGATTGGTTCGTTTTGACACAAAGCATGTTTGTTGTAATTGTTTCCAGTGCAGGAGGACATAATACTCTGTTGACAGCACTATACACAACTGACAGCAGATGCTACTCACCAAGCACTTTATTAGGTACAGCTCCTTGTATCTACACTCATTGTACATTTTATCAGCTCGGCTTACCATATACAAACTCTCATTCTACAATTACAGACTGTAGTCCATCTGTTTCTTTGCATAAGTTGTTATCCCACCTTCACTCTGTTCATCAATGGTCAGAACCCCCACAGGACCAGGTATTATTTGGATGGTGGATCATTCTTGACGATGCAGTGACACTGACCCACTCACTGTCCACTCCATTAGACACTCCTACCTTGTTGGTCCACTGTGTTGATGGGAAGTCAGAGACGATGGCTCATCTGGTTGTCCTCTAGTCCTTATCAGTGGTCACGGGAGGCTGCCCACAAGATGCTGTTGGCTGAATAGTTTTGGTTGAGGGACTGTTCTCCATCCAGCAGTGGCACTGAGGTGTTTTAAAACTCCAGCACCACTGCTGTGTCTGATCCACTCACACCAGCACAACACACACACTAACACACCACCACCACGTCAATACCACTGCAGTGCTGAGAATGGCCCACAACCCTAATGTTACCTGCTCTGTGGTGGTCCTGTGGGGGTCCTGACCATTGAGGAACAGGGTGAAAGGGAACTAACAAAGTATCCAGTGAAACAGATGGACTATAATGTGTAACTGTAGAACCACAAAGTGACCTTATAGGATAAGTAGAGCTGATGAAATGGACAGTGAGTGAAGAAACGTTATTAATGTACCTAATAATGTGCTCAGTGACTCTACACTTCATATATCGTCGCTGTCCAATGAAAAACATGTATCTCCACTTTTGTCCATTTTTACTTTTATGCATCATTTGAATACACCAGCTGCTGTTTACATTGCGTGAGAATCTCATGATGAATGGACCAACCGAAGTGGCTCAAAACTGTTTGGAAAGATGTCTGGTTCCATTGACTTCCATTAAAGGTTAATGAGGTTTTTGGCCGCTCCTGTAAAGTTGCCATTTTGGAGATACTTGTTTTTCTTTGGACAGCGACGATATATAGACCGTATTTTCCACATGGACAATCTACAGAACATGTACTTTGACCAGCTGAGCAGATATGTTTAAAACAAAGGGGCCCATTACAGGCTTATATGAACGCAGACACATCTATAAACAAAAGCTGACTTCAGTGTGACTGCTGACACTATCTCCCACCCGAAACACATTACAAAGAGCCATTTGTCCAGAAACTTCCTGGCTTTATGCACTTAGGATGTCTCTCTGCGCCGGGCTGCAATGGAACTGTTCTGTGTAAGGTACTACAAACACTTCACCAAAAAATGCGCCAAGGCTTTAGTGTACCTTATTCCTCCTCTCATCCTCCTTCTGAACAGGCAGACAGTACACACACACACAGAGACACGTATAGGCAACATAAAGAATACTCAGTGGTGGTATTGCTCTGTTCATGCTAGCTCTGAAAACAAACAGGCCTAAAGCCCTTCCCCTGTGACTCATTCATTAGGCTGATGACCTCAGTGTGAGGACTTGGCTGCGGGGAGTGTTTATCCACAACAGCCTGACAGTGCGGAGAGGAGCGAAGAGGAGATGAGCAGACCACTGCTGTGAACTACCAACCAGCGCTGCGTGGAGGCAGGGCCTGAGTTGAAAAGACCCTTCAGAATTTCCCGCGAGTGTGACTAATAGGATATTCTAGCTTGATCTGGTTTGAACTGACAAAAGTTTTTGCAGCTGCAGTTTATTTCAGAGTGTCCTCTCCGGAGCTGTGGGAGTGCTGTACTGTCCTCTCAAGCTTCCCATACGAAAGGCGGATCCACCCCCTTTTTAATCAACATGCTTGAGAAAGTCAGAGAAATCATTACCCAGTAATCCCTCTACCCCTGACTCACTGCTTTCCTGGTTGATTTCTAATTTTAATACACATAAATAGCTACATATGAAGTAAGATAGGGGCGGATATGGAAAGACCCGGTTGCTTCCTTCAAAAAGTGACCCGCAAAGTCACGGTTACTCTGTAATCTGTTCCCACCGTCTCCACCCTAGCCTTGATGCATGATGTATCATCTATTTCAAGCGTGAGGCACTTTTGCTGAATTCCCTGTTCTGACACAACAACTCAACCTGGGAACTGATGAATCGGGCATGCTTGAACAGGAAAATCACCAATCAGTGCAGCCCTCCAGGACCCTAGTTCCCCACCCTTGCCTTATTGCATAGATCCCTAATCTGTTCTCCCAGGAACACTTACCCGACAGCCCTCACAGAATGGGGTTGTCTTAACCAATTTGTTTTATGCATCATTAAAATGAAACCTAATGCAAACTCTTTGTTAAGGTGGAAAGGGATTGTTCATTATCACTTTGACAGTCTTATCTGCTGCTGCTGTTAAAACTTGTATCTTGTTTTTGTTGTTTGTCAGTTTTTAATAATAAAATGATTTGAAAAGGCCTCTTGGTCTTTATGTTGTGTGTACATTTCAGGATGATTGGACGAAAAGAAATGGCTCAGAATTATTTAGTTACATTCTCTTACACTAAATGTAAAGCATTTTTCCTTCTCTTGTAAAAATAGAATTTTGGAACTATGAGATTTTAATCCAACAGTAGAAAAGTGCCTAACATCCTAAATATCCAGGCATGCTACTCAGTAATTATGTGTAAGACAATGCAAACTGCCTTCAGCGTTATTCCTACACTATAGGAGTGAAGAATGGAGGCTAGATTTGCTGAATGTTCCTGTAATTTTAAGGTGTTAAAATGCTCACTTATATAGTCTGGGCTGTAGCCAGCATGGCCTTTATTGAGTCCAAGACAACTTGATGACTAGTCAAGACTGTATCAAAATCAAGTCTAAAGTAGGCTTAAACCAAAAGAGAGTTAGCCTTGCTTCGAATCATTTGGAGTTATGGCTTTTAATTTATATACTGCTTATATATATATATATATATATATATATATATATATATATATATATATATATACTGTATGTGTGTGTGTGTGTGTGTGTGTGTGTGTGTGTGTGTGTGTGTGTGCTCTTATGGACATATTGCCATACTAGTCATGTAGACTGCATACTGTTGAAAAAACCAACCACAGAGAACGAGTTGTCTAATATGTACAGACCCAGCAGCACCCTTAACACCACGCCGACATTGCCAAAGAAAATATTCGAGCTGCATAAGATGGATTATCTCAGGACACCATTAGGAGCCTCTACAACTCCATTGCATTAACTAAGACACACAACTTCTGTATGTGTAGCTCAATATATATTGCCCGTAATTTATTGTTTAATGGTAATCTCTATCTTCCTTCTAAATAGCACAGCAACCCAACACTTCCTTCTGTTTAATGATGGGTATATATATATATATATATATATATGTACTGTATGGTTATGTTTTGTCTACTCTCCTGATTTTTTCTGTTTGTTTCAATGCCTTTAACATAGTAAAACAAACAACAAAAGCAAAACAAAACTCTACACAAAGCAAGTCATCAGGTTAAAATGATCATTTCTTCTTCTCCATTTCTATATTTACTCAGATGTGGGAAAGTTTTCCTTCACTGCTTATTCACTGCCCACTTTGAATGAATGAATCCAGTGCAAACAACATTACAAATTAATTCCATCAAATGAAAGCAGAAGCAATGGTTTTGACTTGCATGAGCTTGAGACCAAGACAAATCAGAGTGCAAATATTACCCAATCCAATCCAAGAGTGAGACTCATGCACTACAGCGCTACATGCATGCCTCATTTCAATATGACACTAGCTCAGACAAGGTGGGGAATCGCTCAACCAAACATATACGAATAGTCACTCAACCAAACATATATGAAATAAACTAAGAGGAAACAAAGACCTTCCTGACTGTAGGTTGCGAAAGGTCATGCTATTGCGCGAGTGTTGTGTTAGATAAACAAGAGCAGGTTTTAAATAAAGGCATGACTGAAAGAGATAAACTATGAATCTGACATTGTCCTTCATGGTGTTCAGATCACTGTGACCATTTATTCTGAATTCATACAGACTGCAAAGGGATTCTGAAAGTGTCCTTATTCACCCTTTGTGGAAAAACTCACCGCCACATGTGTGATATGTATCAAGCGCTCAGACTTCCTTTATGGCCCAGTGGATTATGATCTGATGAGTTTTATTTTAGGTTCCATTTTTGAGTGCTTCCTCCAGATTTCCTGTTCAGTATTAGGTGATGAAGGGAGCTGTGCTCTGCTGGGTGAGTGTACTGTTTGTGAACTGTTAAGTTGCTCATATCCTGCCATTGTGTGAAGTGGGCATTTTCCCCTTTGGAAAATACATACAAGCCCTCCGTTTCTACTGCTGATTGAAACAAGTAACGCTTTTTGAGGGGGATTTACCACATGACTTTCCACTGCATGGAGAAGCATATAAAAGCATCAGCTAATAATAATAATCGATAATAATAAGATGACCTGAAATGAGATGTAGTTTACAAGTAGTGTACAATTACAGACTGAAGCCTGTGTGTATCACTGCATACTTTGTTACCTTGTTCTTCAGTGGACAGGAGACCACAGGACCACCACCGAGCAGGTACTATATGGGTGGTGGATCATTTTTAGCACTGCAGTGACACTGACATAGAGGTGGTGTGTTATGCTGGAGTTGGTGAGATTAGATGTGTGATTGTGAAGGACCTTTTTAAAGCTTAAAGAACCAAATTCTGTCTTGTGGTTCTTTAGAAAACCAAAAGTTTTTTAAAATAGTGTAAAAATATACCTGCTGTTCATTTTACAGTTAATTTCATTGTCCCCTCTGAAATGAACTCCTTAATGAGCTGTGTGTTTCATTGTCTACATGTAGATACGCTTTACCAGAGTGAGGATTAGGTTTTAAGTTGTGGTTGAAATGAGAGTAAAGGCTAGGGCCAGAGTGAGAGTTAGGGTTGGGTTTAGGTTGAGGTTAGGGATAAGATTGAGACAAGGCTGAGGATTAGGATAAAGTTGTGGGTTGAGGTTAAGATAATGGTCAGGATTAGAGCCAGAGTGAGGGATAGGTCTTGGTTTTGGGTTGAGGTTAAGATAATGGTCAGGATTAGAGCCAGAGTGAGGGTTAGGTCTTGGTTTTGGGTTGAGGTTAAGATAATGGTCAGGATTAGAGCCAGAGTGAGGGTTAGGTTTAGGTTTTGGGTTGAGGTTAAGATAATGGTCAGGATTAGAGCCAGAGTGAGGGTTAGGTTTAGGTTTTGGGTTGAGGTTAAGATAATGGTCAGGATTAGAGCCAGAGTGAGGGTTAGGTATTGGTTTTGGGTTGAGGTTAAGATAATGGTCAGGATTAGAGCCAGAGTGAGGGTTAGGTTTAGGTTTTGGGTTGAGGTTAAGATAATGGTCAGGATTAGAGCCAGAGTGAGGGTTAGGTCTTGGTTTTGGGTTGAGGTTAAGATAATGGTCAGGATTAGAGCCAGAGTGAGAGTTAGGTCTAGGTTTTGGGTTGAGGTTAAGATAATGGTCAGGATTAGAGCTGACCATTAGAGTTTGGTTTAGAGTTAAGGTTAAGGTTAGGGTTAGGAGGGGGGCAAGGGCAAGGTCAAGAGTTAGGATTAGGTGTTCATCTGATGTTAAGGTTAAGGTCAGGATTATGGTAAAGGGAGGGTTACAGTTAGGATTAGGGCCAGAGAATGCATTTAGTATGTTTCGGTGTAAATGAAGCATAACTAATAGAAAGATAATGTAGATTAATAGTGTTTTGTCATTGCAAAGGACGAGCAGGATCATACTGACAACTCTACACTGTGCCTGCTGTCGAGTAGCATTACCGTTTTATGTCATGGGTCTTTCTTCTTCTAATTTGTTAAAGACTTTTTCTTATACTTGTCATCAGGGGCGTAGCAGCAAATTCTGGGCCCTGTACACTCTCAATGTCAGTGGGCCCCTATCCATGCCAGTACACGAGGAACGTGAGCAAAAAAAATGGACCCCTCTCCCTTTTTGGGCCCTGGGTCCACTTTTCCCCCCACTACCACGCCCATGCTTGTCATTATGTCTTCTCATATAGGCTTGTGTACATGATTCCTCGTCAGTAAGAACTTGCATATCCTGGATCCCAGAGCTGTATCTGTACCTGCACTGCACAAACCTCACAGACATCCTACAAAGCTCTTTAGTATATCATAGTAGGGTAGGATGCGTCTGGGTGGATATGTAGGTTTGGGGTTTGAATGCTGTGGATCTTTCAGAAGATGTTTTCCATTCGATTCTGTTACTATCCTGGAGACATGGAGTCTGGGAATGGAGGACAGAAAGAAAGTTAAAATAAATAAATAAATAAATGAAACCACCCCTTCCCCCTCTACTTAACCGGTCAGCCCACACATTTCCCTATGTATGTCCCCCCTGAGCCAGCCGCCACTGAGCGCTCTTCACGTGCCTCTTCCCCTCTTTGATGGCCTATATTTTAGACCTTGTTCGCTTAAAAGAAAGCACAGGTTTCAGGAAGAAAATGCGTTCCTCTTTCCTGTTCAGGTGAAAGGCCTCTATCATCGGGCTCAGATTGGAGAGGATGCAGCCCTGCATGTTTCTAAAAGCCTTGGCAGAATCTAGATCGGAGGATGCATAATAGATCAGTCAACTGGCACTCAGCAACATTAAGTAGGTCAACTATTATTATTTCTTTTTTTTTCCTTCAACCATGAAGATTTTGCCCAGCAACAAGCCATTTTACACCATGGTACCAAGGGAAGATCGTCATCATGACAAACATCAAATGAATGAGGGTAAATAGACTGATGAAGGGATGATCTTGCACTAGCAGTAGCAGTTTATAGCCATGTGTTCAAATCAGAAATGCTGTATTATACTGATATTGGAGATACATAACTGTTTGAGTCATGCATTGAGGACTTAAGTTCCTGATTGTTAGTATTTAAGATGGTTATTTTGCTTTAGTTCATGAGTTACTATTCCGATATCATCCAAGAACCTTTTCAGATCGGAGTACTTGCAAGGCTGTTATTGCTGTAATGCATTTCTAATAGAACATGGAAAAATGCTAAATCATCAAACAACCTGAAAATGCATGTATTACTATGGTATATAGTTAGCTGTAAGATTTTATGAGCGCATGCACTGTCTAACAGTACTTCTTCTGTTTAGCCCATTGTTATACATGCAGTACATACAAGTGGAAAAAGCCGTAACAGCCCAACAACACTGTTGTATGATCATATGGCAATATTTCCTTCGACATCAAATGAGCATGTGTAGATGCTTTTCTGATAACAGAAATTTGACAACCACCATCAAATGGACACTTTAGTGCAGTGAAAAGCATTTCAAGACAGCAACATTGAGGCGCACTGATGTGCCCATGTGCTTGGGATAGCTATCTTAATAAACTGTCTGAATGTTCCCTAATAATTGAAGGCCTAGTTCGACTCAAATATGCCTGGGCATGTTAGCCCGTGTCAGACCACTGATCTTTTATGTGGTAATGAGGACACTGAAGGATTACACTCACTAAAATAACAATAGAAAGAACACCTTCAGCTGTCTAATGCCCACTGAACCTGATAAGCCACGGAGGATCTACCTTCACCACAGACCTAAAAACGTGTATTGTGATGTAAGTGTGGCTGAGAACACGTAGGAATTAGCCTCCAATTGAAATTAATGAGTGGTGGTACCTCACTGATAAAGCAGGCCAGGCCGACGCACTATCACGCCATACGTCACAGCAGTTGTTGGCAGTAATTGCCAGTCTCACAGCAGACGTTGCCTAATAAGCCTTGACCAAGATGTGAATTAAACTATATGTTAGCCAGAGACTGTTGCAAAGCTTCACCAAGTATTGCACCTGAGAGCAGTGTAGATCACCTAGGGCTGGTTTTTGTCAGCCTGGTCTCAGACTAAAGCTATGTTTAGACTGCAGGCAAGTCAGATTTGTTTCTCTGATCAGGTCTGTTTAAAAGACTGTCTACACTGTTATGTTCCAAGTAATCAGCAGATCAGATGTGTGTTCACACACCACCACCCCTAGCAGCATGGGGTTCTGCGGTAACAATGTAGGTGTCAGTATCTACTGTACATAGAAGATCCCAGAGCTTCTGCCGTTCTGGTATTGCCATGGTCATTGTTGTGTTGCAAGTGACGCAAAAGAAACTTGAAATCTGGTTTAATTAGCCAGAGCATCCAGACTGTGATGCATCTCCAACTGTGGTTTCGATCTGATGATCTGATTTCACATTTTACTGTGTTGTCCAGATTATCAAAATCAATCTAAAATCCTAAAAATCTGATTTGGGATGGAAGTCTGGACAAGGCCTACAGTGAGCAGTACCAATGGCAAATCTGTATTCTGTTTAGGCCTAAGAGTTGGTCTGGCAAACTGACTTAGTCCAGAAGTGTATAATTTTAGTGCATAATCTGACAATAAAGAAAACTAACAATCAGAGCAATGGTTTGGATTGCATCCCAATCCTGCATCACTGCAAAGGCAGTGCAATACATCTCATAAGTAATGCAAGTATAAAACAAGTATCTGACGCATCCAGAATTTATCATTTTGATGCTTGTTCTGCTGTCAGGTATCTATTATGAAGAGACTGAGTAATGATAAAGCTGTGGTTACCCCTACGTTAGTGTCTAGTGTTATATGTGCTATGACTCCAAAATGACTTGAAAGAGCAGACCAGGGCTTTACAATATTGGAAAAAAAATTATTGCAGTTTCTTTTATTTCCCTGTGATATGATATATACTGCTATATGAAAAAATGTTCAGGAACTTTCACCAGATGACTTTTATCAATAGGAAACATGGTTTACTGTAAAGTTACTAAAGTGAAGATATAATAAGAAAGAGAAATGACTAACACTCTTGTAAGGGTGAATCAGGTTTTCTGGAACTTATGCTCATTAATTGGTTTCAGTGCACTAAACAAACGCAGGCGAGAGCTGTGATTACTATTCTCTGTGTATCCAATAAGCCTTAAATCTATTCCTTTTGTATCAAGCAGCAAAGAAAGTTGTAGCCCAACGTGTCGTATTTATTTGGTCTTACTAGACATCGCACCTTCTGTGATTTGAGTATTGCGCCTGTGCACATTGTAATGTCGATGCTGAAATGATATATTGTGCAGCCCTAACTAAGACGGGGAACATGAATAAATACATATGGATGGTTTTGAGTGGGGCGGACATAAAAGTAAACATATCACAATATAATGCGTGTGATATTGTGTCAATACACAAACGGCAGGTATCGATAATTTATTACATAATCTGCAAATACAAGTGAATTTCCAGTGTTATAATAACAAAACCAGTAAAGCAGGAAGGACTGTTTTAACCTGCGAGGTTTGGATGCCATAGGCAGTGGATTCTTATGTGACTAAAAGTGCAAGGCTTTCTATTTGGGCTAAACAAGCAAAGTAAATTATAAATAATAATAATGATAATAAAAGTACTCTGCATATTGCAAAACCTCAACATATCGAACTGTGGCTCCTTTGGGTATTCCTCGAGCCCTATTGAGTACTATGTGGTTTACATCACTGGTAACAAGTCTACTTTAGCGAAGGCACCGAGAGCCAGAATGTGAACTGGAAAATGAGGTCAACTGATCCATGAATTTGCAACATACACAGAAAAGGGGCTACTGGAGATGAACAATGCCGGCTGCAGTGATGGAGGCAGTAGGACCATGGGGCAGTGGAGTGCTGAGCAGACCCCACCCGTCCTGCCCTTATTTTTAATCACTTAAATCCAATAATGAAGAAGCTTTAGAGCTCCAACCCAGAGTTTCAGGCGTATGTGCAGGCATACACAAACAAGACACAAACTTGCAATGCAACTGAACATTTAATACTTTTATTTGTTTTTTTCAGCTTTTTTTCTTTGAAAAACAGAATGTTTCTTGCTGGGTTATGTAAACATGACAGCCAACAACTTGGAGCTGAACCACATCAGTCATTTTAAAACTGAAGTTAAACGGTACCACAGGCATTGAGGAATACAAAAAGTCCTTAAGAAAAAGATGTACAGAGCTTAACTTCATAGGCCTTCTCTGAAACAGAGGGGCGTAGTATGGCGTGTTCTCTAGCGCAAAGCTGAAGGGCTCGTGGCTCGTTAAGGAGGACATTTCCTCCACTTTCTTAAAAGAAGAAGGCGGCAGCTCCCAATGCTTTTCAGTGCAATCGTGACAAACTTCGTTCGTGGTGCTCAAAGCAGAGAACCTAAAGTTTTACCAAACACTAGGGTGGGGAACCCGACTGCATGGACACCCAGTGCAAAAAAATGTTAACAGTAACAGTAAAAGGAACTATAGAGGCAAACAAAGCTGGGCGAGCATGCAGATATTCCCACCATGGGCCCAAACTTGAATGCACCAAAAGATTTCTTCGCCTGTGTGCGCATACAATGACTTTAGCAACACAATAGTACACAGTCCCGGCGCACACTGACCACTCGCACCCATCCCCCCTCCTCTCCCCCTCTTAGTGCTGCATCCAGTCTCAACAAAAGCACAGCTGCCCTCCCCGCAGTCTCGCCACAGCTGGCATAGCATTTTGCACAACAAGTCCCCTTTTGGGAGAGCATTACGCATCCAGATGAGCTTCTCCAACCAGGGCTGGTGTCACTGCAGTGCTGAGGCGTCTTCTCCGTATTTAAAAAGCCCTATGCGTGTAATAAAGAAGGCTGTTTACAGTGTTAAGCCTATTGTTCTGTACTTTGTAGTAGCAGCAGCTGCGCCCAAACCCACCCATGCACCGATTCATCCAGAGCATGCTGCTGGTGGTGGTGGTGATGGAGAGGCTGTGGACGTCTCAGCTGCCCCGGCACCAAAAATAAAGCACAAAAGGAGAGAGAGAGTGAGTAGAGAAAAAGGGAGAGAGACAGGTTGGGGGAGGGTATCCTCCTCTCTCCGTGTCCATGCTTCTTGGCGCAGGGCAGCGACGGGAGATCCCGTTCCGTGTATGAGGGAGCACCGAGTCTTGACCCAAGAGCGTCTCTCTCTTTCTCTCACAGGAGTTTGCAGCAGTTCGCGCAGCCACCGGCCGGCCTCGACCTCTTCTGAAGCGCGGCGCGCGTCGCCGTCTCGAAAACCTCGCGCACGCCGTCTTTGGTCTTCGCCGAGCACTCGAGGTAGTCGTAGGCGCCGATGCGCACAGCCATGGCGCGGCCGTCCTCGGCGCGCACGGGCTCCTGCTTCATCCGCGCCAGCTCGCCGCGCACGCTCTCGTCGTTGCGCAGGTCCTTCTTGTTGGCCACGAGGATGATGGGCACGTTGGGGCAGAAGTGCTTCACTTCGGGCACCCACTTCTCCGGGATGTTCTCTAGCGAGTCCGGGCTATCCACAGAGAAGCACATGAGGATCACGTCCGTGTCCGGGTAGGAGAGAGGCCGCAGGCGGTCGTAGTCCTCTTGGCCGGCCGTGTCCCACAGCGCCAGCTCCACCTGCTTGCCGTCTACCTCGATGTCGGCCACGTAGTTCTCGAAGACCGTGGGCACATAGACCTCCGGGAACTCGTCCTTGCTGAACACGATGAGCAGACACGTCTTACCGCACGCGCCGTCTCCCACCACCACCAGCTTCTTTCGGATAGCGGCCATGTGTCCGGTTTCACTGAACAACTACTAGTAACAGACTGTTTACGGCTAATCAAGAACACAGCTCGAGGCTATAGCTCCTGCGTTCAGTGCTCGTCGGCTCTCCTCTGTGTTCACACCGCCTCAGCTGTCGACCATTCCTTTTCCAGGGGTTTTAAGCCCAAAGTTCTTTATAAAGTGCCTCGCCGCTTTCTTAATATAGCCCACCAATGGGAAGCCGCAGGATGACCTCATGGTTTTTCTCTCGGTCGCTGATTGGCTCCATCGAGATTGGAGGTGGAGTTTTATTTGCTCACCACGAGGCCTTTGGAAGCGTGGAGCGAGCCTTTTCTGTTACCCACCCGTATTCCGGAAAGCCACTCCTTCTGCTCTGGGATTGGCTAGCAGTTCAAACTTATAATCAAAACTCCTGTTCACAAACCATAAATAAACTTAACGTAAACATTACGTTTACATGTAATACTATATTTTACGTTTACACGCTTATACACAGATGTGCACTGGTAGTGATAAGTGTACTGTAAAGTCTGTACCCGTATTCCGACTAACCCCGCCCTCCTGCCCTAGGATTGGCTAATAGTCAACACTGCCGTGAACTAATAGGCGGTGCTTATAGGAATTCTGGTAGTTGTAGTGCAAAGCATTTACCATAAATTGTAAAACCGTTTCCTCGTGTTTGCCCCACCATAATCATGTTTACAAAGATTATCCAGTCTTACAGATACATAAGAGGATTAGATAAATGGTTTATATTCAAACAAAAATAGAAAAATAATAAAAAGAAACGAATGAAAAGAATGTATTCCTGCTCCAGACTGGGAACAGCAGCACAACAAAACGGCTAATTTGCTTTGTAGGATCAATAACGTTTCAGCTGGGCCCATGTTTTATGTTCAAAGTGACAGTGTTTGCTTTGGATCACGCTTCAGTTCAGTTTCAATTAAGAATGGACAGATACCTAAATATTGCTATATTATTATTGCTATATTAATATTGCTAAATCTTTCCATTCCTGCCATTTACTTCTACGAACCGATTCTGGCACAAATACAAATAATAAATGCTGCTGTAAGTGACGGTGTAGTACAGGAAGTGCAGTCCTTCAAACATAATGTACAGAGGTGACTCTGAACTGTGTGATTTTATTTGGCAGACTTCTTTGGGTGTATTCTTAAAAGACTCACAAGCAAAAGAGTGTAACTCAGCTCTTCTAAATAACACTACAAACAGTGAAAACGCCCAGCAGAATATTAGACGTATATATTAGATTTTATTTTTGTTATATATGCAACAAAAGTTTAAATGTAGCTATTAGATATTAATCTAATACACATTTAGGGACTGGATTTTAAACTGACAGTACTTGTTTAGGTGAACATATGGTTTGAATGTTATCAAACGCTATTTTTGTCATTAATCAATTGAATTATGCAATTAAAGAAGCACAGTGAGACTCTGATTTATAAGGTTTATTTAATAATAATTTTAGATTTTATGATATTGTTTTTGCTCACATTAACTATTTATCATTGTTAAAAGTCAGAGGCTTTAAAGTCTCAGTATTGGTATCAGTTTTGGGATATTTGCCCTGGTATACATGTAACTTGGTATTGAACAAAATAGAAAATCAGTGTTATCGCCCAACCCTAGCTCTAATCTTGTCAGACTTAAACATTCCCCCATAAATGTCTTATATAGATGTCATTTTTGGGAATTGCAACAATATTAGCAGCACGAGCTTAAACTACAGACCTTTACTCTGAAGTGATCCTAAAGTGAATTACCTGCGTCTGGACTGGAATTTTGAATTACCTAACCTGAAGGTGCGTTATATAATTCTGGGGGACGAGTGTTAACAGCAAAGTACCCCTCTCTTCAGTGTTTCTTCAGAAACCTTGCCAATCCCGCTGTAGCAGTTACATTCCAGTACCTCAGTTCTTTATTCAAAATGATCTCTTCTGATTCAAAATGTTTCTGATCTTCCTGTGCTAGCCCATCCTTTAGCCTGAATGCTGGAGAAACTCTGATATCATATTTATTTTCCAAGAACACTGGACCAGAAGAATAGCCAGATTTAATATGTTGTTATTATTTATTAATATGTTCTGAAGAAGTTTGAGCATAGGCCAACAAGCAGCCGCACTGCGATTAAGGCATTTATTACATTCTCTCTCCCATAAACTCCATGAAGTAGCCATAAACTCTTCCATAAAGTCCATAAAGGTTCCGTGACGATGCAAAAAGGAGTGCCTCGGTTTTGATTTACGCACTAATGTTTATTTCACCTTGCATGATAAAGCAGGTATGATGGTTTCAGATGACACATTTAAAGCATTACACTGCAGTTTGTTACTAAAACACAAACAAATATTCTATATATTAATGTTTAATAATATGTTTTCTCTCTCGTTGGGTGAGGGAGTGAGATTAAGGTAGCTTTCCTTTAAAGCCCCGGCAAACCCAAATCTGTGTTTTCTATCTATTGAGGTTTATCTTGTTTACATGTGCTACATATACCTTTTAACTAATGTTCCAATGACCAACAAATGACCAATATGTTCTACCACATTTCTCTCTCTCTTTCTCTCTTTGATGTAAACTGGGTGGAATTTTGGATAACCATTCCATGAACCATTTTGAATCAATCACAGGGCTGATATCTCTTGATCCACCCACACAAAACTAGTTTACAGACAGAGAAACATAGCCAGCTTAAGCTAAACTAGTTTAACCAAAAGCTGTCAATCTAGACCACCTGTATGTAACAGCCTGTCACCCGTTCAGTTGTCTACCCTTACACCAACATTGTTTACTCATCTGTTCTTTCATTAATGTTTTGCTATGTTTGTCTATTGTTACTTTTGTTCCTCTGTTGATCTGGATATATGAAGCCTGGTAATTCAGTTCTCAGATCTGATCAGCATGTTTTAGGTCATGTTTCATCATTTTTATGTGCACTTATTATGCACTTAACTGGATGGTTAATCTGTGATGGACTGGTGGCCTAACCAGGAGCACTGGGATAGGCTCGACTACCCTACACAATCCAGAATAACAAGCATCTTAAAAGATGAATGAATGGATGTGTGGTTAATATAACACTTGGGTTTAGTATAATACAAACATCTTGGATATTTGAACTTGTGAGTTTATGGTTACAGGTTGAGGTGCTTTAAAACTGTAATACTGGCAATACATACTATTTACATTTATAGCATTCAGCTGACGCTCTTATCCAGAATGACTTACAAGGTTGATCATATTACAGGTGGGCCAGTGTAGTGTTAGGAGTCTTATCCAAGGACTCTTATTGGTGTAGCACAGCGTAGTCACCCGGACTGGGATTCGAAGCCCAGTCTACTACATGTGGTGGTGGCTTCCTGGCAGGTAGTGGTATTATCCACTTTGCTACACCAAACACCACCTTCTACTCTGATACACTTTGGACAGGTCTACCAGGTGTAACGGCGGACATGGTTACGGAATACCTGAGCTTAAAAACCTAAATTGTTGTTGGTTTAAATGAGCAGTGTTGTTATAAAATCAGAGAGAAATGTGTTTATTTAAATTTGATATGATTTTAGAAGTCATTTTAGATCATAACTGCTTTACACATGATAAATCAAAATATCAACAACAATTTAACTAATAAAAATTAGTAGCTCTTTCTTTTTATACAGCTAGCTAACAGTGAGTAATCAGAAATGTAGATTTCCAGCAGTGCCCAAAGGTTTCAGTACCAACAGCTAAAATGACCCAAGAGAGTTTCTTTTTCAAGTATACCAAATCAGGCTTATTTGACATTGCCAATAATCATCTTCATTATTTGACTGAATTTTAACAAAACATTTTCAGACTCTAAACACTGACCATTAATACAGTGTTAATAGAACAGTGAGCTATCTTTTAAAGGCTCAGTACTGACTGGAGCAATCTGCTGAGAATGGCCCATGACTCCATGAATGGCTCTTAAATCTCACAGGTTTTTATCAGCTGGCGCCACCTCCAGGAAGAGCTGGAGGAACACTGTCAGTTTGTTCAGGATGCCTGGGAACAGTTTGTAGTGAATGAATGGAACATAAATTAAAACTCCGCTGAGGACGAAGAGTGTCACATACAGGTACTCGATCTGAGGGTTGTCGATGATGGGTGCAAGAACGAGGAACACTGCTGCCAGCAGTACCAGGATGGGGATGATTATGGGGACCTGAGAGAGTAAAAAGAGAAAGCTGTACATTCTGTCTCTCCAGTATTAAAATCATTTTGTTGAGTTGCTCTGCAAATGAAAACCTGCATTTCTTAAAAACTCATCTTTGCAATTTTTCAAAGACATCTCCTACCGTGTACGTCCGCGGAAGATCGCGTCTCCTGATTTTTAGATACAGAAGTCCTGATAATGTGATCCCGTAGAAGAACCAGGCTGTAAAGCTGACAGATGGGAAGAATTTTGAGCAACAAATACTGGAGATATACATCACTGATATGAAACTACGTTACATAAATAAACATTTTAGACTACATGCCATAGTACTCTCAATATCAAACTAATAGCTGCAGCCAGAAAGAAAGGTGGGATTGCAATGCTATTGGGAAGGAAGTTAAAGGTTACCAGGAACAATAACTTTAGACTGATATGGGCAATATTTATTGAGCTACACATACAGAAGTAGTGTCTCTCAGTATAGCATTAGGCCACCATGTTTGACAGACGTCTCAGTATAGAGTATTTCTATTTCACGGTTTCTAATGGTGTCCTGTGATGATACATCCCAGGCAGTTTGAATATTTTCACACAATTCCTCCAGATTTTGTGGTAAAGATGGAGGTGGAGTGACACCAGGCCTTCAGGACGTGTAAGATGTGACAACAAACCATTCATCTAGTTGACCACGATGCCAACACAAACAAGTCTAAAGCGGGACTCGTCACTGAAGATGCTGTGGCTGTTAGTCAGTCAGGTACAGCGATAAGGCCCATCCTTGCTTATATCACGGCTCACGGCTCACATTACGGCTGAGCTTGAAACTTCATTTAGTCATTTGCATGTCTCATGATGTCAAACCTACCCACAAAGTTTCACTCCTGCCGGTTGATTCCTTCTATTTGTGCAACTATTTGTGCAACTCTTCTTTTGATGATGAATGTATTATAAGGTATATATATGACCCATATTTAAAACGGCTAATCTGATGAAATGCTGGGATATCTTCTATGTACTCAGTTACACTAATATAATTAATGGTCAGTGGTGATAATTATGATTTACAATGATTCAGCATAACATAACTAATATGAGCATAAGAGCATAACTGAGGTCAGGGTCTGAATCATAAATGGCAGTCCAACTCATTCTAAAGGTACTGGATGGTGCTTTATCATTTCAATGAAAGCAATCCAATCTGACACTTGGCATGGGGCATGGTAACCCTCTGCAGCATTCATGACCATGTCAAATTAGTTCTGGACATAAAAGTGACTTCAACTTATCCTAAATTAAACGATATTAAATGGTGCTCCATCTTTGGTAGAGAACACAGGGCTGGGGGCTGAAGTTCTAGTGTATCAGAACCACATCAGAACCGGGCATTCCTGTCAAATAACTGTTTAAATGGCTCTCCGATTTATAATTCCCATTTAGCAAAACCAATTGGTCTCTCAATAGCTCAGACTCTTCCAAGAGAGTCCAAATGCTAGTGTACTTTGAGCATTCATTATTTGTCAGACAGTTCAAACAGTTCAAGTGGCATGCATGCTTTGACGTAGAAAACAGGAAGCTCCGAGTTCTTAAGAATCATAAAAACAGTAGTCTCATTTATTCTACAGGCGATATTTCAAGTTCTCTCTATATGCAACTGAGACATCCATCTATGACACTATGTATCCTAAAGCACCTGGTAGAAGGGGTGTCTGGACACGCTTGAGCATATAGTGCATTTGCTTTGTATAGGTTGGAGTACAGCCTCTTTTTGTTGCATCATTGTTCATTTATAATAGTCCTTATCATTGGCATGTGTTCACTCATACTTTCAATGACCTTATTTACGTACACAGTAATAATTTTTATTGACCTGAATTAGTCCATAAAATCATTGGTCAGGTCATTAAAACTGGCCCTGCTTTGTTTCTGCGTTGTTTATCAAAACTATTCTTAAAGGAATGGTACCATAAAGAGTGCTGCTCACAGGCATCGGCATGGAAGAATACAAGAGATCTTTCATTTGTTCCCCTCACCGCCCCTTTGACACCAGCGAGGTCGTGTCTTGGGTATGAGGAACTCTTGACCTTGACCAACCATGCCACCAATGGCACTTGCTTGAAGTGTCACTGGAAGGCTGTGGTCAATACTAATCCAATGGCTGATCACCATGTAGATCCGTCTGCAGGTCAACACTTATTCTACATCTTCCTCCAGATGGGTTCTGCTTGACAACTTCATCACACTGCTTCTTCCTCCACAGTCTTCATCTCCCTTCCTGCCATTCTGCTTCTTCTTCCACAGGGCTGACTCCCTCTCTGACGTGTCACCTTTGAGTTTGTTGTAGCATAATTCATCCCATTTCTGACACCAGTGTAGCATTGTCGTGGAATTAGATGTGGGAAACATCCCACTTTAACCAAATGCTGTTTAATTTGAGTACCGGAGCAGGAGAGAAGTGCTGCTTAGCACTCTTGAAACAGCAGGCAGGGCTTCTACTCATCCACTTTCTCCTGAATGTAGGTATTAAAACTGCACCAGCTACTTAACCACCTAGCAGTGAATAGTACAAACACGTGCATAATTCTTGATGCTACCAGCTACAGCTTATGTACAGTACACGTCTGTAGCTGTGGAGCTTCCCTGTGCAAGTAGCCACATGCAAGAGCCAGTAGTGGGTCACTACACCTTGTTTTGCCCAATCTTATATATAATAAATGTATAGATCATACCCTTTGGAGCCCAAGCACTGTGCATACCTGAAGAAGTTCACTATGCCCTGAAAGTCTCCAGGGATGAGCACAATGAGGGAGATGACGGTGGTGAAGATCAGAGCTGGAGATGGAGTGAGACGTCGTACGTGAGCCATGGCCAGGATATCAGGCTAAAAGAGCAACACAGCAATTTGAGAGAGACATTTTTCATCTTCCCTGCAGTTTTGTTGTTGTTGGCACACAAACTTCAAATCAGTGACATTCAAATGAATGAAATACATCAGTTATGAAGATCCTGTAAGCTACAGTGATGTTATTTGCTTGAGCCAGCTATTGATAATCTTTAACAGTGAACTATTATTTTTCCCTTACCATATGTCCCTCTCTGGCAGCTACAAAGCAAACACGTCCACCACTGAAGAACGAGCCATTTAGAGAGCCAAAAGATGACAGAGCTGCTGCAACAGACATGATCCAGCCCCAGCCGCCCAGCACCTTATTCCTGTTATCAAGAAAACTTGTTGGCCGCTTATCTCATCATTGATTAACAACCATGTCAGTGTGTATTAAGATATTAAGAAAAGTTGCTATAGTGATTTAGAGCCTGAATAGTGAATGAAAGCTTACCCCCATGTAACAGCCACAGCGCTGGAAAACGCCATCTCTCTCGGAGTCATGACAGCCAAATAACTTACATTGACCAACAGGTAGAGGACGGTTACCATGGGAATTGCAATCATTAATGCCCTGGGCAGATTTACCTTTTATGAAAAGACATAATGAAAGAATCAGTGGAGATATTTCTTCACATTAATAAATTCTCCATAACATTTCCCCCAGGTTTTCCATATCCCTAATGATATGGACACATATGATGACACATAAGTACCATATAAAGAGACAACACAGTAAAACAGAAACAGCTCACCTCTGGCTTTTTCAACTCCTCAGTCACAATGTTTAAGTTGTACCACCCTGCATAGGACCACAAGCCCTGATACAGCGCCATTCCAATGGTACTGATGCCCAACGTTGTGCCCTCAAAGGCAACGTCAGTACTGCTAAGGCTCTCCAAGGTACCTTGAGCCATGGTCACTATTCCCCCAATTACTATCACGATGAGAGACACCACCTTGGCCACCAAGAAAACAACCTGAATGGCCATGGTAAAGCGAACGTTCAGGATGTTGGCTGTAGCCACCACCAAAATGCAAGCTGCAGCAGTACACTTCACCACCAGTGTAGGTGGTGTGCAGCCTGAGTAAAAAGGAGCCACAGCATACTCGGCAAAACTCAGGGCAATAGCTGAAATGCCTGAAGGCCTCACCACAATCATGAATGTGTATGCCACTAAAAATGCCGGGAAGGGTCCGTAGATTCTCAGGACGTAGATGAAGTCACCCCCAGATTCTTTGAAGATGGTGCCCAGCTCAGCATAAGACAGTGCGGCAAACAAAGCCACCAGGCCACACACGGCCCAGATTATTAAGCTAGCTCCAGGGCTCCCGATGTTAGCCAGCACAGACTGTGGGGACATAAAAATCCCTGATCCTATCATAGTGCCGGCCACCAGAGATACCGCACTGATTAACCCTACCTCCCTCTTCAGTTTCAGCTTTTCATGCTCTGTGTCTTTCATGGTGCCAGGCTACACGCAGAAGGGTACCGCAACACTTTACTAACCCACCAGCCAAAGAAATAAAACAGAGCGAGTCTGACAAGACACTAAGTACAAACCGATTCTGTTTACAAATTAACTTTTACAACGCCGTGGTGTTATTATCACAGTTTGTCTTTATTACTTGTCAGATGCTTTTATCTTTCGCTCAAATGATAAGCATACATACATGAAATTGTGTATAGGCAAAAGGGATCAATTGTGGTTTTAGTATACAGTGACTTGCATTTTGTCATGGAAAATTAATGAATGGTACAGTGCCAACTTTTTATGAGCCCTGAATTCTGAGTATGCGGGATAGTCACATTTACTTAAAACCGCTTTTAGTCATATGCCATACAACAGAATACAAAGCTAACATTCCTGAATTATTGTTGAAACTATCAGGCTTGAGTGAAGTATTATTTTAAGAGCATATACAAGAAATGACTTACAAGGAATCAATAACACTGTCCAGCATAACCTTTTGTGATTAAATGAGCAATATGGAGGATGATTTAACACGTTTGTGCAACTTGTGGCTTTAAACTTTCCAAAGGTAACTAACATTATCAACAAACTGTAATAAACAACTATTTTAAATTTACCTATCAAAGGCCTATTACATTGAAGAGATATCTATTGAAGTTAGCATGCTAACCTGCTAGCTCTGGCCCATCCCCTTTTATAATACCACTTTGTACCTGAAGAGGCAATAGTAAATCACTGCAGTGATGAGACGACCATTAGTCCCCACATTCTCGGCAAGAAAACAACATTTAAAACAAGTAAAAGTTGCAGTAGAACAACAATAACACTGGCATCCCTTACACTGCTGCGATGTAGGGATGAAGTTGGATGCTGAATTCTCCAGACTGGTACGTAAATGGGGACAGGAGGGAATAGGGGGAAGGAGGGACTTGATTGCTTCTTTAAAGCTGAAACTTTGATCAGTTTTAGAATCAGAAATCCCAAATACATTTTAACAGCCATAGGAATAAAAGAACCGCAATTTTCACTCAGCTGTGCACTAAAACCTTCTTTGTTCTCATTTGACAGAGCCGCAAAGCCCTGTGTAGATCAAGTTATGGAAAAAGAAAGTCCCAACTAAAGTTTTATTTAAAAGCCAACAAAAAAAACATACTGACTTCAAAGCCCATGTGGAACTGTGCATAATGCCTTTTAAATGCAACTACAAAAAAGTGAGATCAGTATGGCAGTAGTCTAAGACTCCATCAATATACTTCCATGTAATGACCTCAAGAAAATGCACTGATAAAGTATATATTTGTATAAGCAAGATTTTTACTGTGGAGTTGCAGTTATTGCAGTTAACATAACCGAGCTTAGCAGCCTGTAACCATGTAGATGCTACATATCGGCGCTGTCCAAAGAAAAACAGGTATCTCCAAAATGGCAACTTTACAGCAGAAGCCAAAAACCTTATTTAATTTGAATGGAGGTCAATGGAACCAGATGTCTTTCCAAGAGGTTTTGGGCCATTGGTCCATTGATCAGGAAATTTCTATACAGTGCAAACAGCAGCTCATGTGATCAAATGAGGCATAAAAGTAAAAATCAACAAAAATGGAGGTACATGTTTTTCTTTGGACAGGGACAATATGTTGGATGTTACTAGACAGGTGCTGATCTTCAGGTGTAAGATATAACCATGAATTACAATACACAAATCCCCCTAAAACTCTATAACTACCAACACATAATTGCTCTTGGAAACTGACATTCATGAGGCTACATGTAATTAAAAATAGTTGCACCCAGAAGCACAATATTGCTTACGTCCACTAACTTTCATTCCTGTTGGTTGATTTCTTCTGGGTGCAGCTCTTTGTGACTTTGTGATAATACTGTATCATGCTAAAAGGTTAGGAACAGGATATACAGTTTTAATACCAGCACTACAGCACGTTAGCTGTTTGTACAAAACCAGAACATGGCCCAGGAGTTCCTGAAGACTGTGTACAAAAAACCCATGAACTGGTGAAGTGGCTTAGTGGACAGAGAGCCTCTGTTGTGATGCGAATTAAAAGTCGTATGTCCAGTGGCTCTTGGGACCAGTCATCAAGGCTTCCAGATGGACAATATTTTTTGCACCATCGCTATGCATTTCAAGACAGGCAAACATCCGGACTTTCTGGAGGGCCCTGAGGATCATGTTGAGAACCATCATTGTAGTTCATATATAATTGTATATACAATTTGGCTGTGTAGTAAAGCACATTGGATTTCAAATGCACATATTTGTAAATGTAACCTCAATAATTATGGGATTAAAGCATAAAGCACTGGTTGCCAGGTTCATTCAAGGGTACCCATATCTATATCAGCTGAAGATATATAGCAGGTTTTATAGCTACCATTATAACAGAACAATCAACTAATCCTGAGCAATTGCATGCTTATCCTGTTAGACCTATATAGCAGGAGGCGTGGTCAGCCACCATCTGCGAGCCTGAGAGCTGGTTTGAGTGAGGGAGCGGGCTGATTGGTAAGCACGTGCACCTGTGAATAATGGTCTCTACTAATATAACTTTTTTCCCTCAGCAATACATCTTAACGATGAGCATAGAGCATAGTGACAAGCTTGTGCTTCCTATAAGAGCTGTCTGCTCCAAGTTTATTGATTTTGGTTTATTCCACATGATATAATAAAATATCTCTGTGCTTCTAGCTGCTTCCACCGTACAACTGGACATAAGGGAGCTAATAAACACAGGTGATTCCAGGTGTAACTGTTAAGCTCAGCTGTAGCAACCAACCCGCCAGACCTCAGTACTCAGAGTCACTGAAGGATAAAGCGATTGACCAGACAATATTTTTTTGCTCCATCGCTATGCATTTTAAGCCAGGCAAAAATATGGACTTTCTGAAGGACCCTGAGGACTGTGTTGGGAACCAGGAATGTAGTCTGTGAAAAACTGGATATGCGGTTTACTGTTTTGGCTCTGTAGTACAGCACAATGGATTTCAAATGTGCATATTTCTAAATGTAACCTCAGTGATTGTGGGGTTAAAGCACTGGATGCCAGGTTCATTCAACGGTATCCACATCCATATCAGCTGAAGATATATAGCAGGTTTTATAGCTACCATAATAACAGAACAATCAACTAATCCTGAGCAATTGCATGCTTATCCTGTTAGACCTATATGACAGCAGGAGGCGTGGTCAGCCGCCATCTGCGAGCCTGAGAGCTGGTTTGAGTGAGGGAGCGGGCTGATTGGTAAGCACGTGCACCTGTGAATTATGGGCTCTACTAATATGCTTTTCTTTCCTTCAGCAGAACATCTTAACGATGAGCATAGTGACGAGCCTGTGCTTCCTATAAGAGCTGTGTGCTCCAAGCTTATTGATTTTGGTTTATTCCACATGATATAATAAAATATCTCTGTGCTTCTTTAGCTGCTTCCACCGTACAACTGGACATAAGGAAGCTAATAAACACAGGTGATTCCGGGTGTAACTGTTAAGCTCAGCTATAGCAACCAACCTGCCAGACCTCAGTACTCAGAGTCACTGAAGGATACTATCAGTCATGAAGCAAAGCGACAGACCTGATCACAAAGGCTTTGCAGGTTGCGGGCATAAATACATCAAAGACGAGCACAATGTGCGTAACACACCACCATGACCTCAGCAGATTTACAGCGAGATGACTAATGATGTCTGTGGGTGACAGACTTTGAACGGGCAGTCATGACAAAGAACCTGCAAACAAGTGCTACATGATAGCGTTATTTGAAAAGTAGTGTAGGGAAAGCTCTGATGTGGTAATGTGAATGCTAACACTCTTAAATAAATATTTCTAAAATGGAGAAAATGGGACTAGCAGCGATTAGCATTACAGAGAAATGATGATCACAAATGCAGTAACATGAATTTAAAAAGGCAGAGATCTTTGTCCAGTAGCCCAGCGTTGCTCTTTCTGAGTGCAATGAACACATTATCAAGTATTGGTTTAATATATCTGTAACACTTTACAAGTGTTAATGAACTAACATACAGTAATACATTAACAATGGTTCAATCTTTAACTTATGTTAAGTAAACACGTAACAACAACAACAAATGCTGCATGTTTACTATACATAATTTAACAATGGTTACTGTAATACTTTGTTAACTAATGCATTGCTTCATATAAGTTGGTCAATACTTAATGTAAAGTGTTACTAAAGTATCAATCCAATCTAATTATGTCTGATATTCGTTTATATTTTTAAGCAAATATCTGTAATACCCATGTGATTCCGATATTATCATGCATTGTGTTATCCATCAGTCTCTATCCATCAGTCTCTATCCATCAGTCTCTAAATTTTTACCTATGTCTTATAGTCATTTAAAATTGCTCATTTGCAACGTATGAACACGGTTTATTATTTTTTTAAATAGGGAATAATTCCTGATTTGTCAAACTAGTCCTAGGTGTAGCCTACATCATGAATGAATGATTATTACCTCAGGGCGTTTGAGCTCCTCAGTCACGGAGTTCAGGTTATTCCAGCCATCGTAGGACCACAGACACTGATAGAACGCCATCCCTATGGTGCTGATGTGGAGTTCGGTGCCTTCAAATGTATTCTGAAAGTTGGCAGTGTTCCCTTGAACAAGTACCACCACACCACCAATCACTATAACCACCAGCGTGAGGAATTTAACCGCCATGAAGAACACTGTGACAGCCATGGCAGAACGTACATTGAGGCAATTCACTATGGTCAGCAACAGGATGCCAACAGCTGCGATGCACTTCACCAGCACAGCTGGGGGTGGGCAATCATCATAGAAGGGTGCCACAACGTACTGTGCAAAGCCGAGAGCCAGTCCAGCCAAGGCGGTTGGCCTCACAACCACAATAGACGTGAAGGCAAAGACAAAAGCCATCAGGTTGCCGGAGGTCCGTAGTATGTAGATGTACTCTCCTCCAGACTCGCGGATGACTGTACCCAGCTCAGCGTAGCTGAGAGATGCCAGCATTGCCAACAGGCCACAGCTGGCCCATATCAACAAACTGGCACCTGGACTTCCAATGTTCACCAGAACTGTCTGAGGGGACATGAAAATTCCGGATCCGATCATGACTCCCGCGATAAGGGATACTCCACCTATCAATCCCACCTCTGGTTTCAGGTGAAGTTTCTCAGGTGCGCTGTCCATGTCTGCTGCCATATCAGTGAAGGCTTCTTCCCAATGGATGTTCCTTTTTCACAGACAGGCTTTAACTGCAGGACAGGATGCTACAATGTGCCGTGTACCTCCTGAAACTGTGTCACTCGGTAATTACAGGATTGCAGGCCACGCTTCGTTCCACTTCAGTATCCTGCTCGGCATAAGAGAAGCTGCGTTTCTGTCTGTGGCCATTCAGGCGACTTTTTCCGCTGGTTGAGAAATGGAGCTGAAGTGTTGTAAAAGGACAGAGGTGAAAATGCCCTTTTATGACAGGCTCTCGTTATTTAATAACTACTCGAAAAGCTCTCTCACCAATTTACAGCACAAACATTATTTAGTTTTGCAGAAGCTGATCTGAGCCAGATCACATTAAACACCACTCACAAAGTATCCATAGCAACATTTAAACTTTATCAGTAATGTAATTTAATACCAGACTAACGGATCCCTTCATAGCCCTCTTCTTTAGTCCTTTTTCTGAAAAGAAAAGCAGCTAGACTTTAACAGCAGTATGTGCATTTAGAAGAGTGTATGTCCAAGTGAAGACAGCGCAAGACCCAAAGTTATTCCTCCAAGGAAGTTTGAAGTCAGTCTGGAAATCCCTGGTATTCCATGAAAAAACAGCAGCTTGCTCTGGGTCTCTTCAGCACTTTCACTCCTAGCCCTCAAACCCTTTGCAGCTTCTTATTCAGGGTTAATCTTGTGCATTCAGGCTTGCTCTAATCAGTGGGTGGCTTTAAAGGGGGGTGGTACAAAATCCTCAGGATTGCAGCCATGCTGCTGCCTGTACTCACTTTTAGCTTCACTACTTACAGTCTGCTTTTATTAAGCACAACATGGCTGGTCTCTGGTTTAACAAAAACCTGAAGATGCACCTGCAGGCCAAACTTTATCCACTCACGAGCACATCGTTTTAGTCTACACTCATTTACACTCATGGTCCATTTTATCGCTCCACCATATAGACACACATTCTCTGTATACTTTGCTCATTCCCTGGTGGTGGATCATTGTCAGCACTGTGGTGACACTGACGAGGTGGTGGTGTGTTAGTGTGTGTTGTGTTGGTGTTAGTGGGTCAGACGCAGCAGTGCTTTTAAACACCTCAGTGTCACTGCTGGGCTGAGATTAACCCTCCGACCGAAACTATCCAGCCAACAGTGTCCTCTGGGCAGCATCCTGTGACCACTGATGAAGGACTAGAGGATGACCAACACAAACTGTGCAGCAGCAGATGAGTTATCATCTCTGACTTTGCATCTACATGGTGGACCAGCAAGATAAGAGTTTCTAATGAGTGACTGGACACAGTTTGTGTCTGATCCACTCCCACCAGCACAACACACACTAACACACTACCACCATGTCAGTGTCACTGCAGTGCTTGGACTTAATGATTGTATGTTGGGTCCAGCACATCAGTTTATGTCTGGATTAAAAATTTGGCTGCCTGAAAGCACCACAATCCCACAGTCCCTTTGCACGTCTGGTCCAAGTTAGCAGCACTACAATCAGTGTAGGTAAATTTGCTTAGCATTGACTCACATCCATGCAACCCCATAAATCCATTTGAAAATCATTTGATCATTTTATAATTTCATGACCTTTGTAATGTCAAGATGACAATTACATTTAGGTCATCAGATATCAAAACACGTCATGTGTACACAGCAAGACTTGAATGAATACTACACGGAACACGGAGGGATCCCACGCAAGGTGTAACTTATGTGGGATCTCCCACTAACAATAAAACCAAAACCACATGGTAGGAATCACTTGGTAAGGAATTATGGGGCTTTCTTTCTCATGATTGTACACATACTGCAATATCTACTGGTTTGTATGCTTCTGGTTTGCACCCATGACTCTTTTTCAATGAAAACCAGTGTCTTGCATCAGCATGTTATCATCAGTACATCAGACAGATGGATAATCATTTTGTTACACTGTAGTCTAAAGTGCAAGTAAACACTAACTTCTCTTCAACTTATTTATATGATTGCAATGAGGCTGTTCTTCCTCATGGGTCCACAAGGAAGTGTTATTTGTGTTTATAGAAACTGACATCACAATAATAATGCCTGAGAAATCAAGCTGTTACAGTCTTAAATGTTGGAAGGAAACAAACAAGCACCTTTTCATTACTGAGATACTTTAAATAAAGGCGTGGCTTTGCCATCGCGTTTCTACAAATCTCCAGGAGCTGCAGCATGCTTAGTGAGTCCCATTCACTTTGAAAAAAAAAAATGACATCAGAGAGGTTGCTGCATCACTTCATACCAAGTGACAGGCTGACCAAGAAGATCTAACCATTGCACAGCCAGGGACTACCTGCTGACACCTTTGTCCCCAAATGTCTGGAGGCTTTAAGTGAATACAGATGTCGTTGCTGTTTAAGGAAAAACAATTCTTTCCAAAAAATAATTTTACTTTCATTGTAAGTCAGTAAAAGAAGATTTTATGCAAAGCAGTTTTGGAGCATTTCTATTACACATAACTACTAAGCTCAAATTATGCAGACAACTAAGAATCAACACATAGTGTACTACAACAATGTGTACTCATCATATAAAGAATGTTGGGTCACCAGGCATGGAAATGAGGCCCATCTTTGCTTACGTCACATACAGTTGAATACGAAACCTCAATCATTTGCATGTCTCATTATGTCAAACCTACCCACCAAGTCTCGCTCCAGCTGTTGCAGCTATTTGTGCAGTTACTCTTTTGATGATGAGTTTATAACGATAAATCAAGTAATAAACTATATATCCCCAACTATATATCCTTAGTCAGCAGATAAAGCATGCCTGGTCCTATCTCTCAGTAGACATAAGGTAACACTACAGTCCTCACAGCAGTTAGTGCTGGTCTGTGAGGTCTTCACACTATCCACCCTGTGTTTATTGTATACCAGTTAATCCAGAGTTCTACCATATATTAAGGGTATTAATAGGGATTTTGTTGCATAGCAGAATAACAGCTTCTACTTTTATTTATTCTAGATGTTGAAAAAGCATTTGATTACGGTAAGCTGCAAGATCACTTGTGACGTCAATGATGTAGGTTGTTTAGTTCTGGGTCACAAACAACACATCCCAAAAGTATTTGGCCGTGCTCCATTACACCAGAGAACTACAGCTCGGTGCTTCGTTTATGTGTTTGGTTGGTGTTTTTGTTTTTGACCTTCTTTATGTCAGTGCCTTGATGACAGAAAAGCTTTCATCAAAGCAAGTGATTCCAGAGTTCAGATTTTAAATACGATATACTCCTGAAGCTGCTTCTGGGAAGGAAAGAACAAAACACCAATGCCAGCAATGCCAGCAAAGCAGGCCATCTAAATTAATCCAAAGAAATTGAAATGTCAGCATCAAGTGGTTTTAATTATGTTAATTTGTGAGCTCAGCAATAACAAACCACCTACCAGACCACATTAGTAGACAACAAAGAATTCTTTCAGTTATAAAAAGGTGATGTTGAAGAGATACAAAACTCTTTGTGTGATGTGGGCATGTGTCACAGGCTTTCACAAAGAGAAGAATGCACACTAGTATGGGTTTAACACAAACCACTGGTAAAACTATAGAAAAGAAGAGTCCTCTCAAGTGGAGATGACTGGATTAAATGAAAGCTCCTATGGCGCTCCTACAGCCACAGGGTTCGGGTCTGTATAGTGTTTCATTAAGTGTGAAATATTTTCACGTTTCAGAACAACAAAACTGAATGACTGGCTGCTCAGCTCAGTTTCATGACCAGCGGTGTTTGTTCCATGATTAAGTAATGTAACAATCAACCATTAACTACTGATAGAAATAAGGAAATTAAAAAAAAAATAGTATAATCCTTAATAAAAGCTGAAGTGATGTCTTGATTAATCATTAAATAGTATTTAGTCGTAGTAATAATAAGTAAAATGTAAGCGCTAATTAACGATGTACTAAAGTCTGTGATAACTAAAATCTAAATTAAAGTCTTCAATATGAACGTTAGAACAATTTATACATGCTTATGAGCACAGTTTATCAAGTGCATATCAAATGTATAGATATGTTGGCGCTGACCACATAAATAATAAAAATAACATTATTTATATAAACAATATTTATTTTTATTGTTAACACTAATTATAGAATTATTTTCTACATCATAAAAAATAAAACAATGCTATTTCCTAATTCTATCATTAGTTGACGATCAATTTTAACATTAATGAACTACTTAGTAATGCTTATAACTCTCTTAAGCACCATTAATAGATGTGGCCTTATTGTAAAGTGCCAGCACCATTAGCTGCACAACAGGCCATCACAATGATTACCCTTAATACAACATCAATGTTGCCAAAGACTGCAATGGTGTCGTGCCAGACTGTCGTGGAGTGAACCACAATGACAGTGGGTCATCTTCAGTGACAAGTCTCGCTATTGTCTTGGTGAAGGGTACCAATGAGTCTGTGTGTGTGAGGCACCGTGGTCAGCAGCAAGATGAATGGTTTGTCACTCCACCTCCACCCCTACTACAAAATCTGCCGAAGCTGTGTGAGGATATTCAAGCTGCATGGGGTTTATTCTCACAGGACACGACTGGGAACCTCAAACTCAACCCTGAGATGTATGTTGCATTAGCAAACATGGCGGCCCAACGCCATACTGAGAGTCACTACTTCTGTATGTGTAGCTCAATAAATATTACCCATATCAGTTTAAATCATCATTAATTGTTCCTGGTAACCTTTATCTTCCTTCCCAACAGCATCGCACTCCCACACTTCTGTGTATAACTATTCTTTTGATGATGCGTATATTTTCTTATGATTTTACACATCTCATTTCAGGGGACGATGACTAATTACAAACCTGACAGGCTATGGAAAATCAGAGTACTGAACCATCAAAGAATATTTGAAAGACTATTTTCAATAGTGAAGAGACTCTGAAAGCTGTTAAGCAGGTCACAAACACTGAATAGGAGGTAGATAAAAGTCTGTCAAAAGAAAAATCCACCAGTATGACCTCATCATTTCCAACTTGTGGCTTCACCACAAGATGCAAAACACTCACAACCCTCAAAAACAGGACAGATCAGGTCACAGTGTCTATAAAAAGTACATAAATAACTTTTCTGAGGCAAAGTCTTGAAACAAAGATTGACCTGTACCAGAACGAATTTTTACAGTTAACAGTTTTACAGTATCTCAGGATTTTCTATATCATGAGTTAACAATCATTACCTCAGGGCGTTTGAGCTCTTCAGTCACAGAGTTCAAGTTGTTCCATCCATCATAGGACCACAGACACTGATAGAATGCCATCCCAATGGCTCTGATGCCAAGGTTGGTCCCTTCGAAGGTATTCTGGAGGTAAGCAGTGTTTCCTTGAACAAGAACCACCAAACCGCCAATCGCAATAACGGCCAGTGCAAGAAATTTAGATGCTGTTAAGTAGACTGAAACGAGCATGGAACAGCGCACATTCAGGCAGTTCACTATAGTCAACAGCACGAGTCCAAAAGCAGCTACAGATTTCACCACCACTTCAGGAGGTGGGCAATCCTCATAGAAGGGTGCGACAGCATTCTGAGCAAAGATGAGTGCCTGTCCAGCTGAACTGGCTGGCCTCACAATCATATTAGACATGAAGGCAAACAAAAAGGCCATCAGGTTTCCCGAAGTTCGCAGTATGTAGATGTAATCTCCACCAGACTCACGGATGACTGTACCCAGCTCGGCGTAGCTGAGGGATGCCAGCATTGACAACACGCCACCAAAAGCCCATATCAACAAGCTGACACCAGGACTGCCAACGTACAGTAGCACAGTCTGAGGGGACATGAAAATTCCTGATCCGATCATAACGCCTGCGATGAGGGACACCCCATCCACCAATCCCACCTCTGAGTTCAGCTGCAGTTTCTTAGGTGTGCTGTCCATGTTTGCCATTATGGCAGTGAATGCTTCATCCCAGTGGACGTCCTGTTTACTGGCAGGATTTAAATACAGGTTAGGATGCTACAAAGCTCTGCGCACCTCCTACCATTATGACAGTTAATAATTACAGGTCCGAGTGCTATGCGTCAACTCTACACTATTGCAATTCATTTACTTTCTCCGCAGCTGAGTCTGGAAGTTAAAGTGTTATAAAGGACGGGGGTTCACAGTCTTGACTACTACATTGTTATTTTGTACAAAGTTTCCAGAATTTGTGGATCCAAAACAAAGAAAATCAGAAACTTCAATATACTGAATAGATCTGGAGAGTTATGGAGTTATAAAATGCACAATAATTTAATATCTTGTTACCAGAACTTTCCAACATGTGAAGAAGTTAATTATCTCTTTATGTCTGTATTTTTCTTGATTTCTGAGTTATTCATTTAACTTCCCCTACTTGGCTTTTTATCTGGGGTTGAGGTTAAAATGTTGTAAAACAACCTGTTATACAAAGAAGGAAAAAAGAAAAAAAAAAAAAACCTTTATCCCACATACTGTATTTAATAACTATTAACTCAATTCTTTCATTATTCTGTTTTTATTACCTAAATCTGAATCTTATTAACAATCGCTGTTTTGAATGTGGTTTAAAAACAATAATAATAATAATACGACTTATTAGTTGCATAGTCATATCCAGCTGTGTATTATTATTAGTAGTAGTAATAGTAGTTATTGTAGTAAAATGAAATCAAACATTATTTGATATTATTTTATTTTAAATAAAAATAAACCAGATTTAGCTTGACACATTTGACGTTCCCTAATTCCACAGATTTCACTGTAGCAGGATTGTCTAAACTAGATCCTAATCAATATATTAGTCAACTTGCATCCAGGTTTTATGTCTTTTACAGGGAAACTGCAGCACACGATGACACGGACTGAAAGTCTAAAAATGATGCATACAGTCCCGTGCAAAGGTTTGAAATCCCTCGGCCACAACACGTTTTACTTAAAGTTAAGATGTTTAGACAGTTACAGACAAAAGTTAAGACACTTTCTAAACTGAGACGTTTTCTAAATAAGAACAAGTTGGGAAGTCAAACAATAACAAACACACTTAAACACTTTCGTCTCTAATTTTAGTACACGGTCTCAGAGTTTAGCATAAAAAGCATATTAATCTAATTAAAGACGAAACATGGCCAACACAAATGTCAACTCAAACTATAACTGTTATTTAAAAGGTGCAGACGTGTGTTCTCTGTAGATGATGTATTAACTAAAAGATTATTTGTGCAGAGTCATCCAGCATTTGCATATGACTGTAGCCAGCTGTGTGCTAATTCGTTACCGAATTCGTACATTTTAATTAGTGTTCAGTCATAGTTAATATTATAACAAAGATTTTAATATGGGTCACCTATAATTATCACAGTGGTGTGGATGAAGGTACAGATTTCTTTTCTCCTCTTGTTTGAGGAATGTGGAATCTGTTGACATTAAAACTACCCAACATGCATCTGCTGATGTACCAAGGCCTGTTAACAATATGACTTTTGAAACATTACAAAATCATCTAGTAGACACCTGAGTATATATATAGAGGGCCTGAGTATATTTAGAGCTGTGCAAAATACAGAATTTTGATTTTGAGAGACACAGGGCATCCAAGAGGTTAATTAGGAGGTCTCTAAAAATAAATATAATGAAGTTATGCAAAGGGGGACGCTATAGGGAACCATTCCTGTCTATGGTAAAGGTGTAGCACAGTTCTGCCTCTGGGTGGCACTGTAGAAAATTTCTTCACCCAGTTGCTGCCTGGTACACCTCTGAAACCATTTACAATGGACAAATGAAAAATAGAAAAAAAGACACAGGATATTTATAAAGCTGAAAACTTTCCCAATTTAACAATATGTCAGTTTAGTGGACATAGTTCCTTATTTCTCAAACCACATGACAAATCTAAAAAACAGCATTTCCAGTAGAAGAACTGGAAATGTTCTCCAAATTAAAGATACAATCTGCGCTGCCATGCTAAGTGAATCAGCAGTCAGCCAATGGAAGTCCGCTAACACAGGACCCCCCCAAATACAAGAGGGTATTTCACATGACTGGTCTGAGGTACTCTGAGAGAAAACCAGTTTGCTCCTGTTCTTCACAGCATGCAACACTGTCCTCTGACCTCGGCCATACCTCACAACCCCCCTGTTGCTTCCTGCTCAGGGCTAATCATGGGCATTCAGGCTTGCTGTAATTAGTGGGTCCTTTTAAAGTGGGCGGTAAAACTTTGCAGCAGCATTACTAACCACCTGTATTTAAACTAAACCTACTACTTAACAAAAAACCCAATTACTTTCTCATTTAGAAAAATCACATCCTTTGCAAAACAGGTCAAACTAGATGGTGAAGATAATTGCAACTGACGATGAAATAAGATCTGAAATACATCAGAAAATTAGAAAAGGCTTCCGGTACTGATTTTAGAATGACAAACATAATGAGCCTGAAACTGCTGTAGGAAAGTGTGATGTTAATTAACTGCTTGGCCATATGTTGTAATGGCCCACTAGTCCAGCAGATGTCCTCATGAAACTAGTTCATGAATTTGGCAGTCTAAAAGCAGCAGGGTCTGGACATATGTGATTCAATTAGTAGGCACTGTAATCAACTCAAGGAAATCTGTGAAATCCTGGCTGACGTCCATTGACGTCCTCTTTATGAATCTGTTTAGAAAAGCCATTTTAATGAAATGGACTTTGTGAGGACCAGTTTTGTACCAATGTACCAATTTGTACACTACAATACCTGGAATTAAAATATTTGAATGGACTGAATGGTAATTAGGTGCAGGAGTTCTGCCTCTAGTTTATAAAAGTAAAATCTGTCCAAAATATTCCATCCTATTCCTCCTTGCTGTCATCAGTATTTCTTACTTAGCTCAACAATTTGAAAATCCTTTCAACCAGAATCTAATTACACAGCATCTTTTTTAAATAAAAGCATTTAATGCCTCCATGACATATACATATTGGGTATATTATAGGAATGAGCTTGAGCTACTGTCCTATTGAATGGTTTTAACTTCAGGTTAGGATTTAAGCTTCAGATCTCCTGTCTAACTCATAATTCATAACAAGTTTGAAAATACTTACAACATGCATCTACCAAAATACTCTTAACAGTTTGTGAAAGCGATGCCGGGAAAGCTTTGGTATTTATTATACAGCATACATTACAGCAGCATCCACGGACATTTAACTGTACAGTGATAGAGCTCAGAATTACTAAACAATGTAAATATGAATAATGCGCTCTTTAACATTCTCCTCAACTGTGTGTTTCATTTTTTGCCACTATATCTTATGGAAGAAGGTGCTGAACTCAACTTCACTGTGTACAACCAGGTATGTTAGGCTGAAAACGTCCACTAGAGGTCGCTAAGTCTTTCAGTAGATACGCCTGTACTGTTCTCATTCATAGAGGAAGCAAGCAACAAGTACATCACTGGACACATGTGGGCTGTTTTTGGTGGAACTTCGAAGGTAAGCTTATTTTATCAGCATATTATAGATTCAGAGGATTTTATTAATAGAATTATGCAGCTTTATACAGCAAAAAGGTGTCTAATACCAGTAACATAATTTTCAGAATATTTTCAAATATGCATTACCAGATGGTGTACTTGTTTCTGAATAATAAATGTGTCTGTGCCTAGCTGACGTTTTTAAAATTGACTATGTGCTTTATTATTTTTGCCCTCTTTGTTCTCTTGGTAACGATATTCAGCTATGAGTCTAGTTACACACAACATCCAAACACTTTAAACTATTGTTTTTAGTGTAGGGACACACAACCCCACTGCCATTCCTTCCTGTATGAACTTTAAAGCCATCAGTCAAGGTTGGGAATTTGCCCTGAGAAGGCAGTCCATTCGCAAATTAAGCTGATGTCTGACACACCACCAGTGGTCTATAATAACAATCTACCTCCTAGCATATTGTCTCTGACCAATGAAAACAAGTATTTCCAAAAGGGCAATTTTACAGGAGAGGGCAAAACCTAATTTAACTTTAACGTAAGTCAGTGGAGCCAGACTTGTTTCCCAGCAATCTTTGGCCATTTTGTCCATCCATCATGACATTTTCACACAATGTAAATAGCAGCTTGTGTAATCAAATGATGCATAAGAGTTAAAATATATTAAAAATGGAGGTACATGTTTTTGGACAATGACGATATACTGAAGCAGCCACAGAAAATCCCCCAGCAGCTCACCCCTGCTACGAGAGGAGTAACCCAACAGATTGTCACCCTTCACACTCTCATGCTATCTCTAACTGAGGAACCGGCAATACCTAATATTATAGTTATAGATGCAAAACAGGTGAGTGTAAGGACTTTTCAAATTTACGTCCTGCACAATGTCAGCCTTTTGCATCATTCATGGTCCAGTGCATTGAGATGGCCTGCTGGACCTGTCTTCAATGCAGATCATCTCTCTCTCCATCTGGTTGGATGATATGTTTTGTGGAAGAAGAACTTGGCACACTATTGCCAGTCTTTCTGACCTGCCAGATGGAGATCTGATGCTACTGAAGTAGAAAACAAAACTGACAGAGACACTTAAGAAAACACTGTTGGGCTCAAGCAATGAAGTAATGTTCATGAATTTTACAGATCTTTCTGGCTTAATCTGCTCTGTCTATTAACCCAAACTCCAGCAGAATCCAGCCACTCCTCAGCAAGCCCTAGATGGAAAAGAGAGATCAGGTCCTAATTTGCCAGTTATTTGAGGAATAAGCAGCTCCATGAATGGATCATTCCAAATGGTTTAAGCCAGTCTCAACCTCCTCTAAACCCCAGCCTTAGCAGATACCCTATCAGATCTTGCAGAGATGTTTAGCAATGCCATTGCCGCATACCTCCACCCCTAATGGAGTGATTGCAAAATAGATCAACTGGTAAACCTGACCATTGAATCTATGTACCACAGTAGATTTGCAACAGAATGCCTAGATGTACATTTCCAAAAGTATCCAGACACCCAATGGTAGAAATCAATGGTATTTTTAAAGTGTCTGTTCCCATCCCATTCCCATCTGACATGGCTTTACGATGAATGTTTGAATGTTGCCACTAAGATCTGATTTTCCTCAACAGTATTACTACAATGATAGTGAGGTCAGGAATGATGTTGGCTCGCTCCACTGCTCCATAGTGCAATGGGAGTGAGCTATAGATGGCTACAGGTGATGCTTGGCGCTGCATACGGTCTTTGGCCTGTGTCCTGTGGCTTTAGAGTGTCCCAGTCTACTGCCATTGCTTTTCTATTGAGACTAATGTGTTGGACCAAAGAGCCACTGGCTGCATCTGCTCATTTTGGAAATAAGTTAAAAAACTGAAAGTATTCAGATGAATACAAACACAACTGAATGAGCATAAAATGTGGCACAGTACAGTCCAGTTCGAGATTATTTGAGCCAGATGCAGTCATAATTATGAAGTCTACATTGAAACATAATGATAGGATTAATTTCCACCTCTACAAAACTAACAACGTTATGTTAATGCCAAGCTGGCAGTGGAACATATTAACGTTACGTGGTAGTCCTAGCTTAAAGCCTGACATTTGAAGTTTGTAATGACGTTCAAACTAGATAATATTCTCTTTCTTTGTATTTTGTTTTGAACTAACAAGGGCAGATTACAGAGAATGTAGAATACAGAGGAGTTAACGACAGTCTATTAACAGTAGCCAGTGCTGTTATTGCCAGCAGTAGCCAGTGGTGCATTTACCAGTCAGATTTTTACAATAACTATGCAGTGAAACTTAGCAAGGATGTCCTTTTAGAACGGGTTATTGTTTAGCTTGTAAGCAGACATATTTGTTAATCAGAACTGCAGAACCATGTTCATTTGTAGTTTTGTACATAGATCGGATTACTCTGTCATGTAGTTTGCACTTCGTCCTGTTTGTATTGGCTGTTCTACACCAAATGCAGCACATTTCCACTCCATTGCCCAGTTTAGTTTTGCATTACATTTGCAAGAGGTTGTATTCTTATCCACTTGCAAAAGCCGCATCTTCAGCTATACAAATAAAATATCCTTATATATAATTACCTAGATTATTCTCTAATTATACAGATTCAGATAGCCTTTTTAATCTCAATGTTTTTGTTATTAAACATCTTTTCTGCTAAGTAACTGGGGTGGTTTTCATCTGGACTAAATAAACATCATCACCTACATAACAAGACACAAATCAAGCACTGAACTGCCTGGGTCTGTTTGTACAATTGCAGGAAGATGTTTCATATCTTTTTATTATTTTCACAATAATACTAAAATATTGAATATTTTAAAGAATCATTTACAGTGATTTACATTATTATGAGTAAAACTAACAAAAGGTTAAAAATTGAGGTAATTTAAGTAAAAAATGAGAACACATTACATAAGCTATATGACCTGTTAAATAGATTACATGTGATTATATATGCTAGCCCAGTCTCACAGACAGAAATGTTACTGTGTTTCAGAAATAGCTTTACTAAAACCTGGGAAATGTTCTTTTTTTGTTATTTGCGTTTAATATCCAAAAATCAGAATTATATTAATTTAAAAAAAAATTCATAATCCTAATGTCCAGTATACAGCACAGTAAAATTAAAAGAAATCATGAAAAACAATATTATCTCCAAAATTTACAGATTATCATTTATTGCCTATAATACATATTAATGTTTCTAAATAAATATGTTTCTAAATTGAACAAAATCCTGAATGATTTTGTAATAAATTTATGTTAGACTTATACTTATACATTATTTTTTACCTCAAGAGGAACCTGCTGAAAGGACAAACATACAAAGACATTTCTGCAGTAAACACAAGATCAATCAGAAACAGTGTCTGATTTGGTCTTTGAGGAGGTGAGTGTCTATCTCACCAGCTGCCAGGTGAAAAGAAATTCATTATATTAAAAAATCAACCATCACAACTGAGATCTGTACAGAGACGTGAAAGTTAGTGTGGTGATGTAGCTGCTTCTATAAAGCTACAATACACTTTTCCAGTATACTGGATGTTGGGAATGAGGTGGATCAGGAAACAAGTTGATCAAGCCTCGTGTTATTTCAGCAAGTAAAATCTGAAAAAAGTTAAATGCAGACTGGCTAATGGTTACAGAGGACAGGATTGAGAAACTGTGGAGGACTGTATGCAGTCTGTAAATAATTGAATAACAACACAGTGTTTTGTTGTTTTAGCTCTTGTACCGCAGTTATTCACCTTTAATTTCAGGATAGGTACATCCATTTCAGTTAAAAGACTTACAGCCCTCACTGATGATTTATGGGCGGCATGCAGCATCATGAATTCCTGAACTTTACAAAAGTACAGTCTAATAGATCAAACCTCAGTATTTTCGTCTTGCAACTAGACATGACCTGAAACCTGACGAGATTGTGCCGCATAACGTCATAACATGCTTCCTTGAGTGTATCGTCAGCACTTAAAAACACTCTCACTGTATGGTTAGTTACAAAGTGGGAATAATCAGACCTGTTCAATTTAATTCAGTGACTCTGTAAGCAAAATGTGAACACTACACATCATGACATGCACATTGTATATTAAGAAAATATCTTAAAAGGTTGTGATGTATTATTTTTGCCTTATCGTCCTCCTAAAAGTATTGCTTTGGAACTATGAAAGCTCAGAACAATGTCAGTCACTTTACCTGAGCAAAAGGTTTAAAACACAACTGGCTTTCAAAACAGCTGTACTAAAGGTCTGGTTCATTGACTTTGGGGGGTTTTAACACAATAATCTACCATCATGTATGACCATTTAATTTTATATCATTTATTAAGATCCTAATTCTAATTATATATATTTATTTCTACCCAGAGGAAAGGAATCTCCAAAAAGGCAACTTTTCTTATATTTAATTTAATTATTACTTCGATGGAGCCAGGCTTTTTTAAGCTTACTTGGGCATTTCTGTTGGTCCATTCATCATGGAACTATCACACAATGTAAACAGCGGCTGCTGTGTTTGAATGATACATAAAAGTAAAAATCAACAAAAATTGAGAAACATGTTTTTCTTTGACAGCTACTGTAAAATGTGTATGTGTGTATAAATATGTAAATGTTAATAAAGAATTAATGCGTTAATAATTATTACCTCAGGCCGTTTAAGCTCCTCAGTCACAAAGTTCAGGTTGTTCCAGCCACCATAGGACCACAGACACTGAAAGAATGCCATTCCTATTGCACTGATGCTGGGGTTGGTGCCTTCAAATGTATTCTGAAGTTTGGCAGTGTTTCCTTGAATAATAACCACCAAACCGCCGATCCCAATTACCGCCAGAGTAAGAAATTTCGTCACTGTTAAGTACATTGTGATACGAATGGAACAGCGCACATTCAGGCAGTTCACCATTGAAACCAGCAGGATCCCAACGGCAGCAAGACACTTTACCATCACGACTGGAGGTGGGCACTCTCCATAGTAGGGTGCTATGACATACTTGGCAAAGACCAGTGCCTGTGCAGCTGTACTGGATGGCCTGATAACCACTAGATACGTGAAGGCAAACATAAAGGCCATAGGGTTGCAAGAGGTCCGCATAATGTAGATGTACTCTCCACCAGACTCACGGATAACTGTACCCAGCTCAGCATAACTCAGGGATGCCAGTGTAGCTATCAGGCCAGAGCAGGCCCATATCACCAAGCCGGCACCCGGACTTCCAATGGTCTGCAACATAGTCTGCGGGGATATGAAAATCCCGGATCCAATCATGACTCCTGCAATGAGGGACACCCCTCCCGCCAATCCCACCTCCGGTTTCAGCTGCAGTTTCTTAGGTGTGCTGTCCATGTCTGCTAGTATAGCACTGTACATCTCCCTCAAACGGAGAGAATCAAATACAGAAACTGATGCTATTGCTCCCTCTGCACCTCCTACTGTTAGTTAATGTTTAGTCTAAAATTCAATTTAGTTTTCTGGTCAGCAAGGAGAGGCTGAGTTTCTGAGTCTGATCATTCATTTAACTCTCTGTTTGTTTGTTTTTCTGTTGGCTGAGATGTGAAGTTAAATTGTTTCGAAAGGCGCAGGTGTGCTACAACACCAACCATGTGGGGTAATTTATAGTACAGGTAGTGGGGACATGTCCGTCCCTAATACCTTTCTGATTACCTAAAATTGACCCACCACTATTCTGATACCTTCTTAATTACAAATATATTAAATCATGCATATCTTAATTTCCATCATCTCCACAAGAAAGGTTAACTCCTAGCCCACTAATGTATGTTCGCTTTCTTCCTGCCGATATACACAGATCAGTCTTAGCATTAAAACCACCTATACCAGCTTCACTTACCATTTAGGTTCACTTTGTAGTTCTACAACCCAGACCGTAGTCCATCTGTTTCATTGCATCATTTGTTACCTGCCCTTTATCTTGTTCTGTAGTGGTCAGGACCCCCAGAGGACCACCACAGAGCAGGTATTTCTTTGGGTGGTTGATCATTCTCAGCACTACAGTGACATTGACTGGTGGTGTGTTAGTGTATGTTGTACTGGTCTGAGTGGAGCAGACACAGCCGTACAACTGGACACCACACTGCCACTGCTGGACCGAGAATAGTCCACCGACCAAAATTATCCAGCTGATAGGATCCTATCGGCAGCATCCTCCGAGCACTGATGAAGAACTAGAGGATGACCAACACAAACTGCTTAGCAGCAGATGACCTATCACCTCTGACTTTAATTCTGCAAGGTGGACCAGCAAGGTAGGAATGTCTAATAGAGTGGACAGTAAGTGGACACAGTGTGCATAAACTCCAGCAGCATTGCTGTGTGGCATAACACTAACATACCACCGCTCCGTCAGTGTCACTGCAGTGCTGAGAATGATCCATCCCCCACATAATACCTGCTCTGAGGTGGTCCTGTGTGGGTCTTGACCACTGAACAAAAGGATGACTCGGGGATTTAAAAGAAAATACTGATTTATAAAATTAGAAATGGACAAAACTGAGATATATGTTTTTCTTTAAACAGCAAAGAATATATATGTTTTAAAATGTGTATATGTGTATAATTATGTAAATGTTAATAAAGCATTAATTAGTTAATAATTATTACCTCAGGCCGTTTAAGCTCCTCAGTCACAAAGTTCAGGTTGTTCCAGCCACCATAGGACCACAGACACTGATAGAATGCCATTCCTATAGCACTGATGCTGAGGTTGGTGCCTTTAAATGTATTCTGAAGTTTGGCAGTGTTTCCTTGAATAATGACCACCAAACCGCCGATCCCAATTACCGCCAGAGTAAGAAATTTAGTCACTGTTAAGTACATTGTGATACGAATGGAACAGCGCACATTCAGGCAGTTCACCATTGAAACCAGCAGGATCCCAACAGCAGCTAGACACTTTACCACCACGACTGGAGGTGGGCACTCTCCATAGTAGGGTGCTATGACATACTTGGCAAAGACCAGTGCCTTTGCAGCTGTACTGGATGGCCTGATAACCACTAGATACGTGAAGGCAAACATAAAGGCCATAGGGTTGCCAAAGGTCCGCATAATGTAGATGTAATCTCCACCAGACTCACGGATAACTGTACCCAGCTCAGCGTAACTCAGGGATGCCAGTGTAGCTATCAGGCCAGAGCAGGCCCATATCACCAAGCCGGCACCCGGACTTCCAATGGTCTGCAACATAGTCTGCGGGGATATGAAAATCCCGGATCCAATCATGACTCCTGCAATGAGGGACACCCCTCCCGCCAATCCCACCTCCGGTTTCAGCTGCAGTTTCTTAGGTGTGCTGTCCATGTCTGCTGGTATAGCACTGTACCTTCCCCCCCTTAAACGGAGAGAATCAAATACAGAAACTGATGCTATTGCTCCCTCTGCACCTCCTACTGTTAGTTAATGTTTAGATTTGTAGGCAAGTCCAAAATTCAATTTAGTGTTCTGGTCAGCAAGGAGAGGCTGAGTTTCTGAGTCTGATCATTCATTTAACTCTCTGTTTGTTTGTTTTTCTGGTGGCTGAGATGTGAAGTTAAATTGTTTCGAAAGGCGCAGGTGTGCTACAACACCAACCATGGGGCAATTTTAGATCTGAATAATCATTCACTCTGTCTACCAGTCTGTTGGGAAACTGGGCAAGTTTTTAGATTTACAGATATGCTTTGGCAGAAACATCTCGGGGCATAGTTACATTTGCTAGGCCGTGAAGAATCAACAGGGTGAACCAATTTTTAGGTGCGCCACCACTGGTTAAGAAAATCAAAGACCGAAGCTGTTTGTGTTAGTGGCTGGCATGATAATCACCCTGATAATTACAGAACTTTGATCAAAGAACTTTCCTATACAGAAAGCATAATGTAAAGCCCTGTGTATACTGTGTAGAATCTCAGGAATGTAACAAAAAATCCCAAAATCCACAACATTTCCAAAATAAATTATGCCCATGGCCTCAACTATGGTAATATCCTTTCATAAAAATGACCTGTTACCATTTTAATATTTAGGTTACTCCAAAACACAAGTGTCCTGCTGTTTTTGGTGGCATGTTGGCTCTTTTACAGTCCTGTTTTCTAATCATGCCAAAATATCCACATATATGTCAGCCAGGCCTGCTCAGGGTGTGGGCCACAGACTACCAATGAGCAATTTTACCTCCTTTTCCAAAAACAAAACAAAATCATTTAGGGTGTAAAAGTAAAAAATAAGAACTAAAATAATGTGGTTGCATAAATATGCACACCCCTAAACATACTTTGTTGAAGTACCCTTTGACTTTATGACAGCATTGATTTGGGTAGCAGTCTCTCAGCATGGGATATCTTGACCTGGCAATCTTGGCCTACTCTTCCGTGCACCAAAACTGTACTCCAAAACTATTAGACTGTAAAGGCATCTCTTGTATACAGCCCTCTTCAGGTCTACCCACAGATTGTCTAAGGGATTCAGGTCTGGGTTCTGCCTGGGCCATTCCAAAACTTCTGGTGAAGCTAGTCTTTTGTTGATTTGAAGGTATGTGTTGGGTCATTGTCGTTGGACCCAGTTCCAGCTACAGTAAAACAGCCCCAAAGCATAATGCAGCCTCCACCTTGCTTCACTGTGAGTATGGTGATGCTCAGCTTTGGCTTTGTGCCAAACATTCCTTAAAGAATTATGGCCAAACAGTTCAGCCTTGGAGTTATCAGACCATAGCAGGTTTTCCAGCATACTTTCGGCAGATGTGATGTAGGTTTTGGCTAAACAAAGCTGGGCTTGGATGTTTTTCATGGTTCGGAAAGGCTTCCGTTTTGCGACCCCTCCTCTCAGCCCAGACATATGAAGAATATAGGACACTGTTGTCACAGGCACTACACAACCAGTACCTGCCAGAAATTCCTGCTACTCTATAAATGTTGCTGTGGGCTTCTTGGCAGCCCCCCAGACCAATTTTCTATTCAAACTTTCATCAATTTTTGAGGGACATCCAGTTTTCAGTGATGTCTGTGTTGGGCCGAATTGAATCCACTTTTTGATGGCCATCGTCGTTGTGTTCCATGGTGTATCTAATGCCTTGGAAATTTTTTTGTGTTCTCCTCCTGACTGATACATTTCAACAATCAGCTCCCATATACGCTGTAACATGCCTGGGGAATCCTACCAGAACAGCTGAATTTTACACAGGGTTCATCAGAATCACTTTAAATGTGTACTGCAGCTGTGTACTGACTACTACTGTATACAACATGAGTTTAAATGTGACTGGTAAAAAGGCTGTTCACGTTTATGTACACATTATTTTAGTTTTGATGTTTTTATTGCCCCCTCTTAATGATTTCACTTTGTTTTTCTGTGGAACTGTACATATTATGAATCTTAATAAAGATGGAAATAAATCTGAAATGAATTATCTTGGTCTGATTTACTGTACCTCAAAATGACTTTTTACACTTCTTGCAGAAACATTGTTGGGGATGAATGATGAACGATGCATGGAAATCACAGCAGTATCAGCAAATATATCCTCCAAAAAATGATCAGCATTGGACCTTTAAAGTTGACTAATATTTTAAACCGATATTTGATGAGGTATTTATAGCACCCCAGATAAGCAGGAGAGCAGAAGCAGTGCTGAGCTGCTGTTCCAATATTGCTTCCATTTATTCTCTTTCCTGCATCTGTAACTTTCTGTAAACCAGCTGAGTGTTTATCTTCGGTGCTGAGGTAGATTTAGTCCCAATTTCTACACCCACAGATATGTATTAAAAGCGATATAGCCAGGCACCAGTCCACAAGTCCTGTATCGGTGCATCAAGACATCACAGTAACAAATTATATTCCAGCACTACCCAATACATATTTTAAAACCTTTCTAATCTTTATATGCTGTTTTGTCTTTGGGCTCTCTGCCCTTCACAAGCAAGGCACCATGTTACTCCTTACTGTTCACTGTTGCTGTTGTTGTAAACCTCTTTTCTCTGTTTTTGACTCAAAACCATTTTTCAGTTTTAACATTTGGAAAATTACTTATGGGAAAATGTTTGGTTCCATTGACTAATATAAAAGTAAAAGTGTGTTATTCCCTTCTATAAAGTTCCCATTTAGGAGATATGAGGTTTTTTTCTGACAGCAGGGTATTACAGAGTTATTAAGTAATATTAATTATGAATGATATTAATAGCCTGTCACACCCTGCCATGTCTTGTTCATGTCCATGTGCTGTCTGTCACTCTGTTCCATGTACTTCTGTTTGTTTTGGTCTTTTGCTCCTCCTGTCTCCGCCCTCTTGTCAGGCCCCTCACCTGTTTCTGGCTCCACCCCTTCCCAGGTGTCTCTCGTTAGCCCTTGTTGTTTTATACTCCATGTTGTCCCCCTTTGTTCTTGCTTGGCGTTTGTTCCCATGTTGGTGTCTTGTTTCCAGGCCTGTCATCTTGTCTCCTTGTCTCCTTTCGGTCTATGTTCTCCCTCCTGGTTGTTGGTCCCCATGTTAGTTAGTTTGTTGGTTTTATGTTTTAGTTTTTTGCTTTTTTTGTTTCGTCAGGAGTGGTTTGGTTTGGTTTCTGCTTGTTTGTGTTATCAGTAAAACTTGCATTTGCATCCCGTCCGCAAGTCTCGTCTTCTTGTATAACATAGCCTATAACATCCTGGTCTTAGGGCTCTTTTGGTCATTATGTCAGCATGTAATACTGAGTATGTACTGTGTACGTATGCAGCACTTTCAGTAGCAGCACTTTATCTTGTACGAATAGAAGTTTGGAAAACTTTGGATTAGGACAGAAAACCAGAGGCTCCTTCTACAAATCTGGTACATGAATTAACCAGTGCTGAAGGGCCATTTCGAGTGTGTGTGTGTGTGTGTGTGTGTGTGCCTGGCAATTTATTTAACTCTGCTCTACTTTTCCACTCTGGTCCATGGTTAAAGTGTAGTTAAATGATGGCTGCCATGATTTATATATGTGTCACCCTACTGATCTGTGTCATCCTACTGAAAATGAACTGAGCAATAAACCTATAGTCAAATGGGTGTATTCATAGTGCCCAATGCAGAAGTTAAAAATTGGACGGAGGATGAGGAATTAAACAGTGATCGGAGGATGACCCAGTAATTCCTAACAAGGTGTACCGGAGCACGCCTGCATGCATTTAGTAGCTTTTCTCAAGAAAAAATCCACCAAGATTTGTAACAGCAGTTGGTGCATCGAGAGCTTAGAAAGTCTGAGGTACTGGGTCATTCCTCCAAAGAAGCTCAGATCAGCTAGACTGAACGTTTTTCCAAGAGAAAGAGATTTCCGAGAGATTTTCCAGGAGCAAATCGCCTTGCTCCTCAGCACATGTTCAACACTGAGCTCAGGACTGGTCTGCAAGTTCTCCGTTCTCTCTTATTGGGGGTTTAAACATGCGCTAATCAGGATTTTGCAGCCGGACTGCCATCAGTTCTCACTTTCACATAAACTAAACCTCCTTTTACCTTTAAGGTGATTATGGAAAAACAGGTGATGTGTTTGTTTAGGAATACCACACATGTCTGTACGAGAAACAAGCCTATAGACTAATAGGTAATTATTGATGACCAAATAAAATTTTAAACATCTAATGAATAGTAAAGCATTTCAGTGTTCATTTTAGATCGATCAGCATCCCGGCATTACTGTATAAATAATTCAGGTCAATATGGAGAGAGTGTGAGTATCTTGTAATGACCTGCCAGTCCAGCAGATGTCCTCATAAAACTTTACATGTTTGGCTGTCTGCAATCAGTAGGGTCCTTTCCATGTGATCTAGTTTGTACACACCCTGTGGAAAGTGTGGAAATCTGTTCATTTTGTCTGTACCTGTACAGACGTCACTGCGTAATGCAGATAAAAAGATAAGAATAAAAGATAAATGATCAGGATAATAAAGATAGTCTTTATCTGTCTGTAGTATTTCAGTCCATTTCAACAGGATTTCCTCATAATGTAGATCATTTAACACTAGATTCTAACTCTAGGTGAGAGTGTTGGTTTCGGAACTAAAGCATGTCCGCCTGCTTTGGGTTTTATATATAAAAGTCTACTGGCACTTTATTTGGAGTGGCCCTTTTAGATAAAATGGGTGCTCAACAGACTCAGTAACCTAACAACAACAATATAGCAACAATAAAGCATTTCAGTATATTTTTAAGAGACTTTCTTCAGAATTTCTGCATAAATAAGATTTATTAACAATCTGATGAGCTCAGGTGTTTTCACGTTATTGGGAGGGTGTAAGTTCATCTGTAGATGTTCTGAGAAGTCTCTGAACATTTAACAGGTGTAATACAGACCATCTCAACATCCTCAACAAGCTGTTATAGACATGCTGTACCTGGAGTTTAGCTGGATTAGGTTTTAGTCAAAGTTAGGTTAGGATTAGGGCCAGTGTAAGAGGTAGTATTAGGTTTTGGGATGAGTTTAAGTTTTGGTTTAGGATTAGGGTCAGGCTGTTGGTTAAGACTTCTTCAAAGTTCTGGGTTGAGGTCAGGGTAAGGGCCATCTGGGGGTTAGGATTAAGTTTTGGGTTGAGGGTAGGGTTAGGATTAGGGAAAGGGTTTTGGTTGGGATTAGGTTTGGGGTTTAGGGTTAGAACTCATTCTGAGTTGAGGTTAGCTTTTGTTTAATGGAAGGAACATATTAAGACTACCTAATGCTTCTCTACTGCTACTACACGGATATGCTGTTGATCCGTTACTGGTCCTCTGTTAGAAGTTTATTAATCATCTACAAATGACCACTCCAAATAAAACATGACCAAATGTATGTATTGCCTGCACTTTGGGAATGTCTGTTATCCATTCCTCATTTGGATAATGTTAACCTTAACTAATCTGTAGATTGTAAATGTCATTCAGTGCATATGAACCGAGTTCCACTGTATTATATGCACCTAAACCTGCTCGTTTTGTCAGGTAGGCTACACCACTGACCAGGTGTTATTTGGGTGACCATGTATTATATGCATTCCCAGCATATCAGTGACAGTGACAAGGTCTTGGCATGATAGCATGTGTTCAGTAGATTTACAAAATTCAGAGGAAGTCCCCTCCGTTATTATTGCACTAATAAGTTTGCCTGGCATCATCCATAACACCAGCACTACAGACTAAAAAGATCAGGAATTGAAAAAAATCAGCATCTGCAGCTCTTTCAGAAGCTAATGCTAAAGCTAAAACTTCTATTCATGATGAAGCAAAGAATGGGAGGTGTACCGGGTAGTAGTACTCGTATTTACACCATGTTTCCATCATAAATATGATTGTTATAGAGTCCTCTTAAATCTGTCTGAGTAACCTACCTACACCAGTAATACTGCCTCTTCTTTATTGAACATAACTCTGCCATATTAATAGTTTCTATAATGATCTGTGAGCTTGGTTTTCCACTTAGGTTTAATCAAAAGTCTTTAACCTCACAAATAAAATAATAAAGCCAAACCCTTAAGATGCTCATGATGGCATGTGTCAGGCAGTATATGTGCCTCAATAACACTTTTATTGAACATCTAACACATTTACTTTAAGGGGATCTGTTTCAGATTTTCATCCATTGGAAAAATACATTGGCAGAGAAGAATTGAAAATCATTAACACAGGCATGTCTAATAAAGTAAACCATGAATGAACATGGACTGTAAAAACCTTCAACAACACTTGTGTGTCAAACCAGCCCCTCCACACAGACCCATACCCACAGTGCGGAGAATGGCCCACCATCAAAACAATATCTGGCTGGCTTGGGGGATAAGATAGCTGCTAAAAGAAATGGACTACTTAAATCATGAGTCCATGTACTGCCAGCTGGGCTCAGAATGTACTGTTCATAAATGTGTATATACAGTGTGCGACTTGGCAAAGAAAGAGACAGGGGAAACAACACTGTTAGTTAATGCTCTTTATTGAACACAGCAGCAAGGAAAACCCACCACTCAGCGCTATGAACAGCCAGGGTGCAGGCCGCTCTATCAATAGCCGTGCAAGTCTCTCTGACAGCTGGCACCAACACTGCACCACCACCCCATTAAACAGCCCCATGGCCCAGCCCAATTCAGCATCACACAAATAATACCTTGAACATCTTCATGCTAACACCACAACTTAGTTGCAAGATTTTTCCCAGGGAGTGGCACTGCGGTGCTGGGGCTGGTGCTGTCATCTCACAGCAAGGGCCTAGGTTCAGTTCCCAGGGATTTCGCTATGTGGGTTTCCTCCAGGTGCTCCAGTTTCCTTCCACACTCCAAAGACATGCAGGCAGGTGATTTGAAGATGCCAGATAACCCCTAGGTTTCAGTGCGTGTGTTTGCTCTATGATGAGCTGGCAGCCTGTTAGGTTCCACCATCCCCTGTGACCCAGAACAATCAGCAGCTTAGGAGATGAATGAATGATTTCTCCTGTGGATACACACACCCTCCTGTGTGTCCACGGCCAAATTAGCCAACCAATAATTTTCCCTATTGTAGTTAATGTCTCCTAAATTCAAAAAAGGGTGCTCATTATAAATATCAAGCATCTGAAAAAAGCACACAGTGTTAATATAAGACCCCTGGCTCCCAACCTGGGGGAATCACTGTGATGGTATCATATCAGAGCCAAGAAGCTGAATGTGTGACCTTTATCAACATTGTGTGATTATGACTTAACACAAGTGGTCCTGCATTCTGTCTAACAGCAGAGCCATTAGAAAATAGAAGCGGATGTCATGACTGGTGGTGAATACTAGTGATGTGATGTGTCATTAATGGATGAGTCAGCGGTGTTAGGTAAACACTGGAAGCTGACTCACAAATCTGGGGTTTAACTCACAAAGGCTGATCGATTTTTCAAACAGGATACATCGCTATGGCAACATGTACTGCATGCCTAACCTGGGAACTTTTTCACTTTAGGAATTCAGGGTTCACCGTCACAAAAGCTAACAAATGGAAGTGAGTAATAGCGCTAACACACAGACTCTGTCCTTATAATGGAGAACAGGGTTGATGAAAACACATGATGTTTGTAGAGGAGGGTAATGTGCTTGTCATATTTACTATATGATATTTTAAGTGAGTGTTTTAACTGTACACGTGTGACGCTTCACACCTCTACACATATATAACCGTAATCGTAAATCTGCTGCCCAAGCAACTATACAATTAGAGAGCAATGACAAGATATAAGTAATGGCTTTAAAAGAGGAACAGTATTACAGTATTACGCTGCAGAAACCCAGCTCAGCTGACGTTGATTCTGTATCAATATGGCAAGAGGAAAAGATTTAAGTGACTCTGAAATATTTTTTTATTGGGTAACAGATTGCAGGAGCTTCAGTCACAGAGACTGCTCAACTGGCTGGTGTTTCTTTAGGAACAGTGACATCTGCTTTTAGATCTGTCGTTTGGACCGTGGGAGGAAGCCCACGCAGACCCAGGGAAAACATGCAAACCCCACACAGAAAGGGCCACAGACGGCCCAGCTGGGAACCAAAACCCAGGCCTTTCTTTCTGTGAGGCGTCAGTACCACGGTGCCCCAGCAGAACACAACTGATTACATCTACTTTAATGTCATAGGCAAAAACAAAGCCAAAACATTGATCAGATTACATGCTTTGATGAGTTTCTGAAAAAGAGGTTAACACACATCCTCCGCAGTAAACAAGCTTTAACAGATGATTTTCTGTATGTATGTCTATTTATTAGCTGACTTTAACATATTAATAAAAAAATAATAAAGCATAGCAGTTTAATGTGCCATAACTTTATCAAACAAATGCAAAAAGCTACAGAGCCATAGTAAAGACCTTAAGCATCCCTGTCAGGTTTTAAAAAGACCCAATTAGAAGGTTCATGGAACTAGTTAAGATTTCTCTCTTATTAATGATAAGGAAGGCAAGACAGTAAAGGTGTCAACAGGATGTCATCTTTGGGGGAAATGTTTACATGTTTTGGAGTAGGCAACAACAACAATGTTGCAGAATGTTCCTAAATAGGCTACTTGAACTATTTTTATAACCCAAATTGGGCTATTTTAATTTTAAAGGGAGGAAACCAAAGGAATACAATCACAGAATCCAATTGTAGTAGGGTCCAGGGGACTCTAGGCCAACCCCTGAAACATCCCCATTGCATTATCCCTCCTCCACCAAACTTTACAGTTGACATAGCGCGTTCAGGTAACGTTCTCTTAGAATACACCGAATCAAGACTCATGCAAGCATATAGCTGCCTATGCCATGAAGCTCCTGGTGAGCAGTTTTTGTGCTGATGTTAACGTTAGAGGAGGTCTGGAACCCAGCAGCTGAGTTAGAAGAGCGTGGCAACTTTGTGCCTCAGCCCTCGGTGACCCCACTCTGTAAGTCTGCGTGGTCTTCCACTTTGTGGCTAAAGTTGCTGTGGTTCCTAAACGCTTCCACTTGTTAATAATATCATTTACAGTTGATCGTGGCATGTCTAGGAAGGAACAAAATTCATGAACTGTCTTGTTGCAATAGTGGATCCTATTACAGTACCCCACTGGAATTCACTGAGCTCTTCACAAACAATTGTAAAGGCAGACTGCATGGCCAGGTGTATGCTTTTATATACCTGTGACAATGGGACGCAATGAATTCAGTGATTAAGATGTTTGTCCCAATACTTTTGTCCATAAAGCGTATATATCTAAATTAGTATTTGTTTGTGGGTAAAGAAATTTAAAGGAATATGGAAATCCTGGAATGATACTGCTATCTACATCAGTAAAGGAAAAATGGACAAAGGTGAGTACGCTAGTATAGAGACAGTATAAAGAATTGTTCTGTTTGTTGACTGAGTACAATGCAGAATCAGTCTGTGGTCAGCCATAGCAAATTCTGAATTCATGTCCAGATGTCACGCAGACATCTCTCTACCTGGATGAATACCAGAATCATGTTCAAGGAAACCACTTTGAAAATGGTGCATTTTTAAAGACCAGTGACAAAACAACTAAAAACTATGCATGTCCAAAATTAGCATTAAAGGCCTCTTCACACTGCATATGTTTTTGGATTAACAAAAAAAAACTGAGACAATGTTTAAAGTAGTTGTCTCCTCAAACCACGTCTGAGGAGAGAATAAACTGCGCTTCTATGCAGTCGCTGTAACATTACTCACCGTCATTCATAAGATGGAGGTTTCACTAAGATAACAACCCAAAACATACAGCCAAAATAACCAAAGACTCGCACTGAAACATTTATGGAGGATTTTAAAATTGGAAGCACATAATCATGGGCAGTTGAAAATGATTTTCCAGGAAGAGTCCAAATCGAACCACAATGAGGCAAAAAGCTAATTACTTCTTACCATGGATGTCTCGAAGCTGCAATTGCCAACAACAGCTTTTAATTAGAGGGGTCCCAAACACCTTGATAAGATACTCTGCATTGCTCTTTCCTTTGTTACCCGTCTGTATCTTGCTGAGAAGTGTTACATAATCCTGCATATCACTGGGCTTTTCTCAGATGTGAGAACTGATTAAATCACTATATGGGTGTAATTAAATCTACCAGAGTCCGGCTTATCAAGATCAGACCAAGGACTGCAAAGACGTGTAACAACAGAGAGAGAGAGGCAGAGAGAGAGAGCGAGAGAGAGAGAGGCAGAGAGAGAGAGAAAGAGAGCGACAGACAGAGAGGGAGAGAGAAAAAGAAAGAGAGCAACAGAGACAGAGAGGGGGAGAGAGAGACAGAAAGAAAGAGACGGAGACGGAGACAGAGAGAGAGAGAGAGAGAGAGAGAGAGAGAGAGAGAGGAAGGGAGAAAGAGAGGCAGAGAGAAAAAAACAAAGAGAGAGAGAGACAGGGAATTGGTTAGAGAGTTAAATGGACGAACACATCATGTAACCAATGCATCACAGGATTTCAGTTATGCATGGTAGCTGGCCATGGAGAATTCACATGGCGTCACACTAAAGCTCATGGAACCATGACATAATATTTTTTCCATGAAATCTCTTCAATAAAAAACATGATGGATTGAGGTTTCAACTATTACCTGATCCTGACATGGACAGTAGAATATGAGACCACAATGTAAACATTAAAACCAATGCCAATCTTGTTCTGGGTGACTACTGCGTAACACTGCGCAGGAGAAAGAAAAAACAGACTTTACTTTTGACATTAGTCAAAAGTAAATTCCCTCCCCCCTCAGTTCAAAAAATGTATATGATTTCAAAAAACGTCAAAAACTAAAACATGAGGCAGCAGCAATGTGATCAACTGTACTGATTTAATTTTGTTAGACTGCAGAAGACTGTCACACAGGAAAACATGTCTCTAATGCTGCTCATGGGTTACCAGTGTTACGCTGGCACTTGCTCAGCTTCACCTGGTGTTGTTTAAACTTCACAAGGCATCTGTATGAGAATATAAATAGCTCACCAGACAAAACACATTGTTACTGATTATAACTAAACACACCTGATGGTGTGTTATACCAATACAAGCATGAATAACGGCTGTAATTTGATTTGGCATAGACTGGCCAGGTTTCTGGATGTAGGCCACATCAATGTTCCGCAGATGTGGCGGATGAGTTTCCAGGCCCAATTCTGAGTAGAGTTTCCGGTAGACTGGGATTTTAGCCACGACTAGTAGACCCGTATGACCGTGCGTTTCCATACACCTGATTATTCAGCTACTTCCTTCACACTATGGTCTTTGGCACACCTAAATGCAGTCACTCCTTTTAACCAATCATTAACATCTACATAAAGCGCCATTTTCCACACATAGAACAAGACATTCACTGCTCTGTACCAACTCCTTTCAGTCTATGAATCTCATCGTACACCCTATCGTCCTCGTTCTGTTCCATCTGTGGGAGCCTGAAGTAACTACCACCTTAAACGTGCAGTGTGACTCATTTTTTGTCCGGTGAGCTTATATGAATTAAGGTTTCTATGAGCATCTAGATACGAAACTCAAATACCAGATCCAAAGATGGTTTTAAAGGATAGTATTAAATGCTTTAGGTGTACATTATAGGCTACTTCTACTGATCCACAAATTTCCTCTTGTCCTCTTCCACATTCACCATGACATTACATTCATCTTTCCGGTCACATAAGCCAGTTAAGAGATTAATGTGTAGTGCTCAAAGGGCATCTTTGCTCACGTCCAGCTTCACAGCCTGTTGAGTGGGTAGCACTTTAGTGTGGCAGGAGGCAGAGCCAGACATCTGATCAACAAGCACCTGGTCCCAATTACATTAGAGCAAAGCTTGTGTGGGATCCCTCATTAAGAATGAAAACCCAAAGCCACATGGCAGGAACCTACAGGAATCATGGGGGCAATCAGAAAGTCTCCTCACCACATCTACCCTGTCAACATGACACATTCTAGTGCTGGTAGATGTGCAGCGTGAAACCCACTCGTTTTCTGTGTCTGCCTACAGAAGACATGAGCGTTGGCCTGCACCAGTTCTCCTTTAACTCCGGGAGCAAATTTTGTACATTTCCTGGAGAACATTTCTCAGACCATAGCAAGGAATCAAGTTTGCTTTGATAACAAAGAATCTGTTGCACATTCTAACATGCTTCAGATCTGTTCCAGCCTGTTATTTAAATCAGGCCCTTCAGCTGATTCCACTTTCTGATACCTAATCCTTCAGTCTGTGTTTTCCAAACCGCTCTCTTCCAGTGAGCAGCAGCTCTGCAGCCCGTCGACAGCCCTGCAAATCGTTCCACATGTACTGTCCAGTCAGGAGCCTCTCCCAGACAGGCTCGGATGCCGTAAGCGGTGATGCACCGTATAATCATGCTGACCACAGAGGGAAAGCCACCAGTTCTGTCAGGCTCCGTGGGAAATGCCATGACTTCAACTGCACAATCATCATTTCCGATGAGACCCACTAAAAATACGAAGTCTTGTGAAAATCTACTTTTGGTATCATTAGTCACCAGACTGTCAGGTAGTGATTATGCCTAAACCCAGAGGCCTACTGCAAGCTTGTCTTGAAATATCTTCAATGGCGGCTCAATTCATTCCCCAGACAGTTTGCATTACGTTACTGAAGCATTGTTCCAATTACTGAGGAAAGCAGGGATCCTGCTGGGTAGAATCATGAGACAGCCGGATCAGTGATGGTGACAGTGAGTAGGAAGTAACTTAGTCTTGGGTTTAAGTGGCTGCTCGACTCATCTATGAGTTTCACAATCCAAGTACAGTTTTACAATGAGATGACTTTTCAATACACGCTCCAGATATTCAGTGCCAGAGTTCTCAATCATATCTGCTGCACAGTTTGCGTAATACTCCCTTGTGGGTTGGCTAATCCAGCACAGTCTGGCTACTAGCTCATTCACCATAGAGGTGCTGATGCCGTGTTTTTTGCTAAGTAATGCATCTTCCACACATGAACTGTGTTCTTACTCATCTCCTCTTTAGTTTTGAGAAATCAATAACAATCCTACCCTTTCATCAGTCCTTTGGGGAAATTGGTAATACAGCATACTGTAAAGTTACATAGTTTCTGGGTTATGAAGAATCAACTGGATTAACCAGTTTGCCACAGCGCCACCCTGAGGCAGACCAGAGTGGTTTTTCTCTGCATTTGTATTTGTACACCTGTTTTATTTTAACATACATCAGTTTATTCTCAGGGACCCACCAGAGTGTTAATTTGAGAGACTCAGAGGGGTCCAGTAGGTTTATTACATGTTGTGCTGTTTGATGCTGTACTGTTAAACTGCAAAAATTGCATATACTAGGACAGGGCTGCCCAGAGTGTGACCCACAGACAAAAGCTGGACCATAAGGATATTAGACCTGGCCTGTTAAAAAGTTGCCCTAACCCTACTCGCTTATTTAATAAAAGGACAAACTTTATACTTCATTAATAATTAAATTCAGTGTTTTAGCTACACAGTACAGTTTAATATAGTAATACTTTCACTTTAATTCACTAAAACATATTTAACAATACAAATAAGACAATTGCGAAGAGAAAAACTTTGCATAACATTAGAACTGACTCTTTTGTTGTAGACATCCTTAAGTAGAGATCAGCTCACTATCTCTGTAGTTTATCTATAAAACTAGATGAAAAAATTATCCTGAGAACAAATAACCCAGTAACCTCATGTGGTTTTCTTAGTTTTAGTAGAGATTTCAGTTTTACAGATAATGCTCATCTTTATATTGTAACTGTCCAAAGAAAAACAATCATCTCCAATGACATTTCACACAAAGTAAAGGACTCAAAATTGCAAAAATCCGTGATATGCGACTAAGATTAAGATTCAAACCAATGCTTATCCAAAACTGTGAGCTTTCTTGGTTTCAATGCTGTGATTAACTGTTATAATAATAAGATAAGATAAGATAAGATAATCCTTTATTAGTCCCACAGTGGGGAAATTTACAGTGTTACAGCAGCAAAGGGATAGCAAGTTACTCAGTACAAAAAATAAGACAGGTGAACAGAACAACAATATAAACATTATAAATAATAAAAGTCAAAACCTCTGGAGGATCTTATTTACAGATAATTGCAAAATATTTACAGAAAATTGCACATTTATTCTTTATTGCACATGGGGAATGGAAAGATATTGCACATTATTGCCTAAAATTTCTTGTGTCTCATTATTATATAATGTTTTTACTCCAACAGGAATTTTAAGAGAAAAACCATTAAGTCTCCTGAGCCATAAACAATGGCTCAACGCTGACCAATAAAACTTTACTCTAAGCTGCACTTTGACCCCTTAGGACAAAAAGGTTTGAGCACCTTTGCACTAGGAGCTCCTGGCTGGAGCTTTATCTTAGAAAGCGTTGGTCCAGGAACCTCACCTAGTTGCTTTATAGCTTTTTGATATGCTTTTCATAAATATGAATGTGTCTGTTTTACTGCAGAGATATCTACTGAGCCTCACCTCCAGCTTCAGAACATACCTGTGACTGTATTTCATGGTTTACTTGTCATCCCCAGAATAACAAATCTCTGTGAAACAGATTTGCTCTCATGCCTGTCAGTGCTTCAGTCATTTCATTCTGTCTGACTCTTTAAATTCTCATTTTAATGCAACCCCCCGAAAAATCTTTATGGGACTGGACATTGTTTTACCTGCCTGTGTGACAGAACACCGAGCACTTTTCATAGGCTCATACTTATATTTGTCCTGGGCCTGCATTTTCTGTAAAGCCGCTTTGTGACAATGCCTGTTGTAAAAAGTGCTATATAAATAAACTTGGACTTGACGTGCAATACTACTTACATGAAATCAACAGTCAGCGCCAACGTTATGCAATATATATCATTCTGCGGGTTTTTCCTTGTCTGGTTGTTAAATATGTTTTAAATTGAGACAAAGCGAATAAAGAATGCTTTGATAAGAGGCAGCGTAGTGTTGCTTACCCATGAAAATAACCACAGTGGCCAGATAAGATGGCGGCTCCCAAGGGGAAGGAATGCGTCAGATGCCACAACCTCTCTGAACCTCTCCACTTAAGATCTCACATTAACAGCTGCCTGGCAGACCCCTGAAATACAACATGATGTCACGTCACACAGAACACAAATACACAAACACAATAATCAAACTGCTCATAAAAGCCATTCGTAACCACGGTATCTCCTATTCGGTTTCATACACCGCTACACAGTGCCAAAGCAGGGGCTATTAAGTCTAATCCCTAAATAGCTAAAGTGTTAAGAACATCTCAGTGAATAGAGTGAGCGAAGTTACCTCCACTGTACTTTGCACCCTCTGCTGCAGTAGATTTGTTGAATCTAATATTAGCTTAATAAGCGCCATTAAGAATTTGAGAACGTTACACTACAGTAATGTGTGAGTGCCTGTAAATGATAGGCTCCCAGAAGAATTTCTAGTTGCACTTCCTGTTACATGATACTGGTGGTTGGATGTTTTTTGAGGAATGGCTTATCAGGAGTCTTCACGTTGTGTAATGTAACACAGACCTTATTTGTGTAATACTACTGTTATCACTGATAAGTGCAAAAGGTGAAACCATTCTATGGGGCAATGCCATAGAGGTGCCACTTTTGGTTCTCTATTGGACATTTCAATGGATGGTTCTCACAGATGGTTCCATATAGAGCTCTTAAAATATCTCTTCACAGCAAATTTTCCAAGAGAGCTTATTCACAGACTTTCTCCTTCAAAGCTTTTCTTAGATATACCCTGCATGTACCCCTCCGCCGTGACTTAAACTAGATTATAGTACATTTTAAACCAGAACTTTATCATGAAACTACCATAAAACAAAGTCTCAGAAATCAGGCAAGGTAAATCAAAACATCTCATTCAATATCTGTTCCTCCAAAAAGAGTGCTAAAGAACCTATATGTAAAATAATCTGAATTAAAAAAGGAAATTTAAGATCAATCAAACTAAACAGTGACAAAATTACAGCTGTTGCCCTTATGAAACGATAATATATGGCAATGTATTGGAAATATAGTGCAATATATTAAATAATACATAAGGAATTGCCGCTTTTCATATATTGTATGTATGGTAGTATAATATATATAGAATATATACATACTGTATATTGCCACATGTATGTATGAAAATATTCTCACATATATAAAACTATATATATATATATATTATCATATATGCAAACACATATGGAGAAATACATATGATGTCTATTACATATAAAATGAAATATATTACAATATATAAGTAAATATATATTATACTACCATACATACAATATATGAAAAGCGGCAATTCCTTATGTATTATGCAATATATTGTAATATATTTATCACTATATAAATATATGCAAAATATATGCACTTGTTTCCCATATATGACATTGTATTATTTACACTATACACTATATTTTCCAATATATTGCCATATATTATCGTTTCATAAGGGTGTATTATCCTCATAAGGTTAAAAAAAGAATAAAGCAAAGTTAGCAAATGTAAGTTAGCGCAGTAGCCGCAGAGGGTGATGGATCCTATCCCAGCTCTCATTGTGCAGAAGGATGGACCGCCAGGCCATCACAGAGCTGAGTAGTTCTATATCACAAAAACATAAGGAGGTTTATGATCAGCCAAATAACAATAATACATCTAAAATTAGTTTTCTGTTACCTAGTAAATGGTAAATACAAGCATGTGGACAGTTATAGCAAACATGTTATTAGACAAGTTTAGATATGTTAGCGTAATTTAAAACTTGATTTTAACGTTTAAAAAGTGTTTAAAAATTTAGTAAATGCAAAAGTTTTTAGAGGGTACTTTACACTGTCCCAGTCTGAGCAGCATTATACAGAGTATTCACACAAACTGACTGAAAAAATACTTATCTCACTAGACCAATTAAAGCCTCTTCACTCTCAAGCTATATAGGCTATCGCTGGGAAGTTTTCCTACATTGGAGGAACACTAAACAAGCCAATGTCCACCAACATGTTTAGACCTATAGTGTAAATCAGCCATATCATAGCCCATCCTGTACTTACACTCCGTTTTCCCAGCTCCACTTACCATATTAGCACAGTGTAGTTCTACAGGTTCCTCTGTATACCTCATTATCCTGTTCAGGACCCTCACAGGAGCAGGTATTATGTGGGTGGTGGATCACACTGACGTGGTGTGAGTGGATCAGACACAGCAGTGCTGCTGGACTTTTGAACACCTCAGTGTCATTGCTGGACTTAGAACCAAACTTGTCTAGCCAACAGTAATAAATCCTGCATCTCATGACCACTGATTAGGATTAGAGAATGACCAACACAAACTGTGCAGCAGCAGGTAAGCTATGATCCACTCACACCAGCCCAACACACACTAACACACCACCACCACATTAGTGTCACTGCAGTGCTAAGAATGATCCACCACCCACATAATACCTGCTCTGTGGTGGTTTTGTGGGGGTCCTGACCATGGAGGAACAGGGTGAATGGTGATAACAGAGCACGTAAAGAAACAGATGAACTACAGTGTGTACATTATTGCATTTACATTTAAAGTTATTCATTTGTCAGGAAATATTTCTGAGAGGACAGGATATACCAACATCCACTTACATGCAACAGCTGGGAAAGACAAGGGAAAGGAATTTTTAAAAATGTGAGTTAAAAATATTAAAAGATACAGAAAAAATAGGATCATGCTAGACATGGTAGACCACCAACACTCTCACCATCTCACAATATATCAAGAGAAGGAAAGAACTGAGCCAATTAAGCTTCACGCTTGCTTTCCAATCAACAGGCGTTAATGATCATCCTTCCACTGTAAGAAGACAACCCAGCCATATGAGTCTGAAAGGGTGTGTAGCTATCAAGAAGCCCTCACTAAGGAAAGGAAATCAGCAAAGAGGAACATTTGCGAATCATACAAAGACGCTACTGTTGTCCTGTCTCAGAGTCCAGACCCCAGCGTCACTGAACGGGTTTGCAATTATTTAAACATTACAGAAAGCAGAAAATCCAGTCAACTTCTAAGACTGACCTTTAGAAGTGTGGAGGAAGATCCCAGCGGATTTAGCAACTGAAAGTAAGTCTCCTGGAAGAATGGAAGCTGTTATGAAGTAATAAAGTAATAAAACATTCTATTATATGCAGTTAATGAGTCTTCTGAGTGATTTCTGTTGAACCTGTGACTTATTTGTACTTAAAGGCTGAATGGGTCGTCAATGACTTTTCCACAGCACTGTATTTCTGTAGTAATGGCAGCCTCAAATGGCTTCCTACAACATAAGGACTTTCACCCCCAACCATTTGCACTATTTGCTCTAGATGACCAGCAGGTCAGCCTAGACCTAAACCCAAAAGTCTCAGCCATCTGCACTGAACAGCTTACTCAGAAATCCTTATGTATGTATACCAACTGGTCGAGTTCTGGAGCATCTGAACATGATCATTATAATGATGGCTGTCATTATCAAGACTTTAGATATAAGGTACTTGGTAGAACAGTTTGTTAATGTTTCATGACTTTACGACTGACCTTTAAAGAAAGTAAAAGGCTAACATTAAAAAAAAAAAAAAAGCTTGAGTAGAAAGCACAAAAACAGCTGGTGAAAACTCTACTTACTCATACTTCCTATTTTACTTATGGGTGTGACTAGTTAGGACTCTAACCTGGGGATGTTATTATTGTCATATACACACACATTGTCAAACAAATAGTTGCACCCAGAAGGAAATGTCTGATTGAAGTGCTAATGGGAAAGAAGTTAAACGTTACCAGGGACAATAAATGACGATACATTTAGACTAATATGGGCGATATATTTACTGAGCTACACATACAGTTACATACAGTAATGTCTCTCAGTATGGCCCTTACATGAGTGAGCACTTATAGATGTGTATGTTGAAATACTTGCACTTATGCTCACCATAACCTTTCTTCTCCCTAGGTATGAGTTCTGGGTTGGGGTTACCAAGTAGTTCACTTATGCTTATATATGTATGTGTATTGATCTCTCTAGGTATCAGCACTGGCGCCTGTTCAGGCAGCATCTGAGCTCATAGCGAGTTTTAGACTCTAACCTTCCTGTACTGGCTGGGAAACGTTATCCAACGGAACACTAAGCGTGGTTGTAAGTTGGTCCGGATAAGAGCGCCTGCTTAATGCCTTAAATGTAAATGTACATGTACATGTATGGCATTGGACCACCATGTTTGCTAATACAACACATATTCTCACACGGTTCCTGCAGGTTTTGGGGTAGGGGTGGATAGTTGAGCACACCAGGACTTCTGGACATGTTGTGCATGTGATACTGCTGCCAAGAGCGTGCTAGGGTAGAAAGCTACCAACACAACAGCACCAGTCAGAATGGAAAGCATGCGCCACAGGACAACCAGATGCAGCAACATATAACGCCCAGCCTTGCTTATGTGACCCTCCACGTTTCAGTCCGGTTGGTATATATATATATATATATATATATATATATATATATATATATATATATATATATATATATATATATATATATATATATATATATAAAATAAAGCAATGAATAACATATTCAGGAGCCTTCCCAGGTAGAAAAATTGTTCTGGTCCAAATTCCCCGTTGTCATCTGGCCCACTTGCCACATAAGTTGATGGCACATGGGCAGACCTCTCCCGGTTGCAAGTTGTGGTCCACATATGCACCAGACCAGGGCCACAGCTCAGCCACAAGTGTATGTACCAGACGTTGGCCAGATAGATCTGTTTTGGGACATGTGAGCCAAATACATGTTTTAAGTATTGGGCCACCTTTGGCTCACTTTCAGATTTCCAGTTCTGACAGTGGGCCAGCAGTGCCATAGCTTTGCCAGATGTGGCCCATGGTCGCTGGCTGTCTGGGCTGTTAGAGCTAGTGTAATAACAATAGTGATTGTGATTTACAGGGAAAGTAAGAAACTGTTTAGAACGTGGTCCGTAATGCGTTTTGTTACCACACCTCCTCATTCATACGTCAGCTCGAGTCGCCTGTGTGCTGGAGGAAGTAGCCATATTTGGTGTTTGGGCGGAGTCTGAACTCACCTTGGTCCAACCGCGGAGGAGGGCGGAGACTCCGGGCTCTTCATCGAGTCTCGCCCTTTGAGCGTTACCGGCGGTCCTGCGTATACTTGGAGGAGTTGGACGGCTTGCTGGCGCCTGCAGCGCGTTTAAAACCGTGAAATCCACCCGAAACGACGCCGGTCGGTTCCTGCTGCTTCAAAATGAGGATTGAATCCACAGTCGCGCTTCTCGTGTGCCTCTGCTTGTGGATACCTGCTGCTCAGCTGGTGAGTCTGAACCTAACGCATTATGGCCTCAGTCAGTCAGAATGATAGTGATCAGTAGCTCGGCCTGAGGTGTGTATCTAAGAGGCTGCTGATAAAATCTCTTTCTGTTTTTTTCACCTTACAGAGTACATGAAGCAGCTGAAAAGGTGGTTGTTTACTTTAAAGGGGAACTCCACAAATTATTTAAAATGACTGAATAATTCAGGATTTAACGTGTAAACAAAGTCAATCAGAGTGGTTTGATCTAAAGTGGTCTAACTGTTAAGAAACTAACCCACTCAGGTGCCTTAACAGTGGTGGTGATGGGAACCAGGGGTCACCATGTCTGTAACACGAATGTAGCCATTTTATTTGCTATCCAGAGCCACCAGTAAACTTAAACTTATGTGTAATGTTGACGATGGTACAATAATGATAGGTCTGGACGGGAAATAAAGTTTTCTGTAGGGACAATTTTGCCTTACATTGAGCATGCATTGCTCAACCAGGAATGCATTCCAAGCCAAAACTAGATTCGCAAAACTCCATCACAGATACCATAAAACAGATTGTCAGACATTAGGCAGCATATATCTGACCCCTTCATGTAACTACGTTCTGTGATGGAGCTTCCAGAGGCATTAAACTCTTCAGACATCTGATTCCCATCACCAACACTGTCAGCAAATCTGAGAAAAAACGTTCTCTAGAACTGAGCATTTCATACTGAACCACTCTGAATGACTTTTTAAATCTTAACCATTTAATTAGGATAAGATTTTAAAATATTGGTGGCATTCTCCTTTAAATAAGCCACAACTGCTATTCCTCTTCCGCTTTAGGAGCAGAGTGCGTGTAATTCCAGTATCTGAGTGATGCATGTCTTTTTTCCCCAGGTCAAGAAGTGCTGTTAAATTCCAGTGATGCTCTAGACTGATTGGCAATCCGTCTTTTACTTTTTTAAAAGTTTTTAAAATGTTAGACTAAACATGAGACATTCTGTCCTCTTGAGCACAGCACAGATGAGGCACACTTGCTTAGTCTACCCTAACCCTAGAGCTTATCATCAGGCTGGATCAGGTAGCAGTAGGCCACAAACTGTGACCTTGTATAGGTTATTCATGTGGGAACTTGTTCTGCTTTGCTGTATCACATGTGTATTGCATAGCCTGTCATCCAAAAATGAATGCCATATTGACCCACCTTATAGATCTCCCAGCCCTTCTTGTTCCTCCAGCCACATGTGAGTTCCTCTATGTCAGATATATATGCGTGGGCCTGCTGAATACTACTGTTATCATAAATCTTCATGGGAATGACTGTGATGCTGTTTCATAAATGAGAGGTTGTGATTACCACACTGATGTCGAAGTTGCTTTCCACAACAGATGAAAGAGTGGAGGCACGTACCTCACCTTGCAAGCGTTCCCAAATGACTGCCAGGTCAGGAATGCTGAAGTGGAAAGTTTGTGCGGCTTGAGGCCATTTATTGATGGTTGTGCTTCCAGCCAGGCCCTAATTATCCCAGGCTGCAAGGCTGTTCCAACTCTTAACTCAGAGATATAATGCGTAAACAAGCTTTTAGTTCGTGCTGCGACTGCACTCCGATTTCTACAAATCACTGCTACATACAATCCTGCCATAGTTGTGGGGGAACATAATTACGGTAGGCACAAGTTTATGTGAAGAGTCAGTGGCTATATTTAGATTCAGAGCCCCGTTTGATTGGTTTCTTAATTCGGTTACAGTAAGGCAATTCAAGAAGCTCTCCTTCTGGTGTCTTTGGCCGAGTCGTCCTTGGCTTTTCATGCTGCCCACCACTGTGTTCTGTGATTTTAGTCTACATCCAGAGGAGAAGGTATATGGTGTAGTTGTCTGGGGGAAAAAACAGGAACAGGCTTTCATCTCCTGTTTTATAGGCCATTTCCTGAAGTCTGAGTCCAGCTAGGCTTTTGTGGTGTACAGTAGCTGTGCCCTGTGCATTTTAGCACTGAGCACAGCACCAAGTGCTATCTGCCAGCAAACACACAAAAACGTAAAGGCAAACTGAACACACCCAGTTAGTCAGTAGATTATCCCCGCCATTGGTTCCCCCATGTCTGTCATCTCCTGCTGGCGTGTTTGGTTTTCTAGCCTTTCTAGTGCCGGCTTTGGAAACTGTGGAAGTACGGCCATTTTAAAGTGGAGGAAGTTTTTCTTTTGGTGTTCAGATAAAAAGAAAGTATGTGAGAGATTAGACCATTAACCCCAGTTGGATTCTTTCACTGCTGGCTTTTACTAATGGCTAGTTTTCCTGTCTGTGAATTGTCCAGGCCCAAACTTAACTTTTACCCTGCATCATCAGAGCAAAAGCAGAACCTGCA